>CALYLW010000590.1:0-371473 GCA_944989445.1 Ampullaceana balthica | reverse complement strand
AAAGTTGGTCTATGAGTAGGCTATTTGAGTGGTAGGTCGGGAGGAAAAAAGGTTGTACTCATGGAGTAGGCTGCATTATGAGATAGAGTCGGGACAAAAGTTGTCTATGCAGAGCTAGGCTATTTGTATGGAGGATACGGGAAACAAAGTTGCGTCATCCCAATGAGTAGGCTATTTGTTGGTAGTCGGGAAAAGAAAAGTCTATGTAGTCGTATATATGACTGGTAGGGTCGGGAAAGTTTGTTATGTAGGCTATAGATGGTCGTACGGGAAAAGTTGGATCTAAGAGTAGGTCTATGTGATCGGTCTATGTCGGGAGTTGGTCTATGAGTAGGCTCAGATTTGATGGTAGGTCGACGATAGGGGAGTTGGTCTATGAGTAGGCTATTTGATGGTAGTTCGGAAAAAAGGAAAAAAGTTGGTCTATGAGTAGGCTATTTGATGTAGGTCGGGAGGAAAAGTTGGTCTATGAGTAGGTCTATTGATGGTAGGTCGGGAAAAAGTTGGTCTATATGAGTAGGCTTTATGATGGTAGGTCGGAGAATAAGTTGTGTCTATGAGTAGGCTATTTGATGGTAGGTCGGGAAAAGTTGGTACAGAGTAGGCTATGATGGTAGGACGGAAAAGTTTGTCTAGAGTAGGCATTTGTAGGTGGAGGGAAAAGTTGGTCTATGAGTAGGCTATTTGAAGGTAGGTCGGAGTTGGTCTATGAGTAGGCTATGATGTAGGTGGAGAGGTCGGAAAAGTTGGTCTATGAGTAGCTATTTGATGGTAGGTCGGGAAAAGTTGGTATATGAGTAGGCTATTTGATGGTATGTCGGGAAAAGTTGGTCTATGAGTAGGCTATTTGATGGTAGCGGGAGGAAGAGTTGGTTATGAGTAGGCTATTTGATGGTAGGTCGGGAAAAGTTGGTCTATGAGTAGGCTATTTGATGGTTAGGTCGGGAAAGAAAAGAAAAAGTAGTCGATGAGTAGGCTATTTGATGGTAGGTCGGGAAAAGTTGGTCTTATGAGTAGGCTATTTGATGGTAGGTCGGGAAAAGTTTGTCTAATGAGTAGGCTATTTGATGGTAGGTCGGGAAAAGTTGGTCTATGAGTAGGCTATTTGATGGTAGGTCGGGAAAAGTTGGTTATGAGTAGGCTATTTGATGGTAGGTCGGGAAAAGTTGGTCTATGAGTAGGCAATTTGATGGTAGGTCGGGAAGAAAAGAGAAAAGAAAAGTTGGGTCTATGAGTAGGCTATTGATGGTTAGGTCGGGAAAAGTTGGTCTATGAGTAGGCTATTTGATGGTAGGTCGAGGAAAGTTGGTCATTATGAGTAGCTATTTGATGGTATGTCGGGAAAAGTTGGCTCATGAGTAGCTATTTGATGGTAGGTCGGAAAGGAAATAGTGGTCTATGAGTAGGCTATTTGATGGAGTAGAGTCGGGGAAGAGAGGTGAAAAGTTGGTGTATGAGTAGGCTATTTGATGGTAGGTCGGGAAAGTTGGTCTATGAGTAGGCTATTGATGGTAGTCGGAAAAGTTGGTCTATGAGTAGCTATTTGATGGTAGGTCGGGAAAGTTGGTCTATGAGTAAATGTGAGTGGATATTGATGGTAGGTACGGGTAGGTGAAAAGTTGGTTATGAGTAGGCTATTTGATGGTAGGTCGGGAAAGTTGGTCTATGAGTAGGCTATTTGATGGTAGGTCGGGAAAAGTTAGGTCTATGAGTAGGCTGTTTGATGGTAGGTCGGGAAAAATGTTGGTCTATGAGTAGGCTATTTGATGGTAGGTCGGGAAAAGTTGGTCTATGAGTAGGCTATTTGATGGGTATGGTCGGGAAAAGTTGGTCTATGAGTAGGCTATTTGATGGTAGGTCGGGAAAAGTGGTCCTGAGTAGGCTTTTGATGGTAGGTCGGGAAAAGTTGGTCTATGAGTAGGCTATTGATGGTAGGTCGGGGAAAAAGTTGGTCTATGAGTAGGCTATTTGATGGTAGGTCGGGAAAGTTGGTCTATGAGTAGGCTATTTGATGGCTATTAGGTCGGGGAAAGTTGGTCTATGAGTAGGCTATTTGATGGGCTAGGTCGGGAAAAAGTTGGTCTATGAGTTAGGCTATTTGATGGTAGGTCGGGAAAAGTTGGTACTATGAGTAGGCTATTTGATGGTATGTCGGGAAAAGTTGGTCTATGAGTAGGCTATTTGATGGATTAGGTCGGAGGGCGGAAAAGTTGGATCTCATGAGTAGGCTATTTGATGGTAGGTCGGGAAAAGTTGGTCTCTATGAGTAGGCTATTTGATGGTTAGGTCGGAAAAGTTGGTCTATGAGTAGGCTATTTGATGGTAGGTCGTGAAAAGAAAACAAAAGAAAAGTTGGTCTATGAGTAGGCTATTGATGGTTAGGTCGGGAAAAGTTGGTCTTATGAGTAGGCTATTTGATGGTAGGTCGGGAAAAGTTGGTCTATGAGTAGGGCTATTGATGGTAGGTCGGGAAAAGTTGGTCTATGAGTAGGCTATTTGATGGTGTAGGTCGGAAAAGTTGGTCTTATGAGTAGGCTATTTGATGGTAGGTCGGGAAATAGTTGGTCTATAGAGTAGGCTATTTGATGGTAGGTCGGGAAAAGTTGGTCTATGAGTAGAGCTATTTGATGGTAGGTCGGAGAAAGTTGGTCTATGAGTAGGCTATTTGATGGTAGGTCGGGAAAAAGTAGGTCTATGAGTAGGCTAATTGATGGTAGGTCGGGAAAAGTTGGTCTATGAGTAGGCTATTTGATGGTAGGTCGGGAAAAGTTGGTCTATGAGTAGGCTATTTGATGGTAGGTCGGGAAAAGTTGGTCTATGAGTAGGCTATTTGATGGTAGGTCGGGGAAAAGTTTGTCTATGATGTAGGCTATTTGATGGTAGGTCGGGAAAAAGTTGGTCTAACTGAGTAGGCTATTTGATGGTTAGGTCGGAAAAGTTGGTCTATGAGTAGGCTATTTGATGGATAGGTCGGGAAAAGTTGGTCTATGAGTAGGCTATTTGATGGTAGGTCGGGAAAAGTTGTTCTATGAGTAGGCTATGTTGATGGTAGGTCGGGAAAATGTTGGTCTAGAAACGGGAAAAGTTGGTCTATGAGTAGGCTATTTGATGGTAGGTCGGGAAAAGTTGGTCTATGAGTAGGCTATTTGATGGTAGGTCGGGAAAAGTTGGTCTATGAGTAGGCTATTGATGGCTAGGTCGGGAAAAGTTGGTCTATGAGTAGGCTATTTGATGGTAGGTCGGGAAAAAGTTGGTCTATGAGTAGGCTATTTGATGGTAGTCGGGAAAAGTTGGTCTATGAGTAGGCTATTTGATGGTAGGTCGGGAAAAGTTGGTCTATGAGTAGGCTATTTGATGGTAGGTCGGGAAAAAGTTGGTCTATGAGTAGGCTATTTGATGGTATGGTCGGGAAAAGTTGGTCTTATGAGTAGGCTATTTGATGGTATGTCGGGAAAAGTTGGTCTATGAGTAGGCTATTTGATGGTGTAGGTCGGGAAAAGTTGGTCTATGAGTAGGCTATTTGATGGTAGGTCGGGAAAAAGTTGGTCTATGAGTAGGCTATTTGATGGTAGGTCGGGAAAGTTGGTCTATGAGTAGGCTATTTGATGGTTAGGTCGGGAAAAGTTGGTCTATGAGTAGGCTATTTGATGGTAGGTCGGGAAAAGTTGGTCTATGAGTAGGCTATTTGATGGTAGGTCGGGAAAAGTTGGTCTATGAGTAGGCTATTTGATGGTAGGTCGGGAAAAGTTGGTCTATGAGTAGGCTATTTGATGGTAGGTCGGGAAAAGTTGGTCTATGAGTAGGCTATTTGATGGTAGGTCGGGATAAAAAGTTGGTCTATGAGTAGGCTATTTGATGGTAGGTCGGGAAAAGTTGGTCTATGAGTAGGCTATTTGATGGTTTGAGGTCGGGAAACGGGAAAAGTTGGTCTATGAGTAGGCTATTTGATGGTAGGTCGGGAAAAAGTTGGTCTATGAGTAGGCTATTTGATGGTAGGTCGGGAAAAAGTTGGTCTATGAGTAGGCTATTTGATGGTAGGTCGGGAAAAGTTGGTCTATGAGTAGGCTATTTGATGGTTAGGTCGGGAAAAGTTGGTCTGACTATGAGTAGGCATTGGTTTGATGGTTAGGTCGGGAAAAGTTGGTCTATGAGTAGGCTATTTGATGGTAGGTCGGGAAAAAGTTGGTCTATGAGTAGGCTATTTGATGGTAGGTCGGGGAAAAGTTGGTCTATGAGTAGGCTATTTGATGGTAGGTCGGGGAAAAAGTTGGTCTATGAGTAGGCTATTTGATGGTAGGTCGGGAAAAGTTGGTCTATGAGTAGGCTATTTGATGGTAGGTCGGGAAAAGTTGGTCTATGAGTAGGCTATTTGATGGTAGGTCGGGAAAAGTTGGTCTATGAGTAGGCTATTTGATGGTAGGTCGGGAAAAGTTGGTCTATGAGTAGGCTATTTGATGGTAGGTCGGGAAAAGTTGGTCTATGAGTAGGCTATTTGATGGTAGGTCGGGAAAAGTTGGTCTATGAGTAGGCTATTTGATGGTAGGTCGGGAAAAGTTGGTCTATGAGTAGGCTATTTGATGGTAGGTCGGGAAAAGTTGGTCTATGAGTAGGCTATTTGATGGTAGGTCGGGAAAAGTTGGTCTATGAGTAGGCTATTTGATGGTAGGTCGGGAAAAGTTGGTCTATGAGTAGGCTATTTGATGGTAGGTCGGGAAAAGTTGGTCTATGAGTAGGCTATTTGATGGTTAGGTCGGGAAAAGTTGGTCTATGAGTAGGCTATTTGATGGTAGGTCGGGAAAAAGTTGGTCTATGAGTAGGCTATTTGATGGTAGGTCGGGAAAAGTTGGTCTATGAGTAGGCTATTTGATGGTAGGTCGGGAAAAGTTGGTCTATGAGTAGGCTATTTGATGGTAGGTCGGGAAAAGTTGGTCTATGAGTAGGCTATTTGATGGTAGGTCGGGAAAAAGTTGGTCTATGAGTAGGCTATTTGATGGTAGGTCGGGAAAAGTTGGTCTATGAGTAGGCTATTTGATGGTAGGTCGGGAAAAGTTGGTCTATGAGTAGGCTATTTGATGGTAGGTCGGGAAAAGTTGGTCTATGAGTAGGCTATTTGATGGTAGGTCGGGAAAAGTTGGTCTATGAGTAGGCTATTTGATGGTAGGTCGGGAAAAGTTGGTCTATGAGTAGGCTATTTGATGGTAGGTCGGGAAAAGTTGGTCTATGAGTAGGCTATTTGATGGTAGGTCGGGAAAAGTTGGTCTATGAGTAGGCTATTTGATGGTAGGTCGGGAAAAGTTGGTCTATGAGTAGGCTATTTGATGGTAGGTCGGGAAAAGTTGGTCTATGAGTAGGCTATTTGATGGTAGGTCGGGAAAAGTTGGTCTATGAGTAGGCTATTTGATGGTAGGTCGGGAAAAGTTGGTCTATGAGTAGGCTATTTGATGGTAGGTCGGGAAAAGTTGGTCTATGAGTAGGCTATTTGATGGTAGGTCGGGAAAAGTTGGTCTATGAGTAGGCTATTTGATGGTAGGTCGGGAAAAGTTGGTCTATGAGTAGGCTATTTGATGGTTAGGTCGGGAAAAGTTGGTCTATGAGTAGGCTATTTGATGGTAGGTCGGGAAAAGTTGGTCTATGAGTAGGCTATTTGATGGTAGGTCGGGAAAAGTTGGTCTATGAGTAGGCTATTTGATGGTAGGTCGGGAAAAGTTGGTCTATGAGTAGGCTATTTGATGGTAGGTCGGGAAAAGTTGGTCTATGAGTAGGCTATTTGATGGTAGGTCGGGAAAAGTTGGTCTATGAGTAGGCTATTTGATGGTAGGTCGGGAAAAGTTGGTCTATGAGTAGGCTATTTGATGGTAGGTCGGGAAAAGTTGGTCTATGAGTAGGCTATTTGATGGTAGGTCGGGAAAAGTTGGTCTATGAGTAGGCTATTTGATGGTAGGTCGGGAAAAGTTGGTCTATGAGTAGGCTATTTGATGGTAGGTCGGGAAAAGTTGGTCTATGAGTAGGCTATTTGATGGTAGGTCGGGAAAAGTTGGTCTATGAGTAGGCTATTTGATGGTAGGTCGGGAAAAGTTGGTCTATGAGTAGGCTATTTGATGGTAGGTCGGGAAAAGTTGGTCTATGAGTAGGCTATTTGATGGTAGGTCGGGAAAAGTTGGTCTATGAGTAGGCTATTTGATGGTAGGTCGGGAAAAGTTGGTCTATGAGTAGGCTATTTGATGGTAGGTCGGGAAAAGTTGGTCTATGAGTAGGCTATTTGATGGTAGGTCGGGAAAAGTTGGTCTATGAGTAGGCTATTTGATGGTAGGTCGGGAAAAGTTGGTCTATGAGTAGGCTATTTGATGGTAGGTCGGGAAAAGTTGGTCTATGAGTAGGCTATTTGATGGTAGGTCGGGAAAAGTTGGTCTATGAGTAGGCTATTTGATGGTAGGTCGGGAAAAGTTGGTCTATGAGTAGGCTATTTGATGGTAGGTCGGGAAAAGTTGGTCTATGAGTAGGCTATTTGATGGTAGGTCGGGAAAAGTTGGTCTATGAGTAGGCTATTTGATGGTAGGTCGGGAAAAGTTGGTCTATGAGTAGGCTATTTGATGGTAGGTCGGGAAAAGTTGGTCTATGAGTAGGCTATTTGATGGTAGGTCGGGAAAAAGTTGGTCTATGAGTAGGCTATTTGATGGTAGGTCGGGAAAAGTTGGTCTATGAGTAGGCTATTTGATGGTAGGTCGGGAAAAGTTGGTCTATGAGTAGGCTATTTGATGGTAGGTCGGGAAAAGTTGGTCTATGAGTAGGCTATTTGATGGTAGGTCGGGAAAAGTTGGTCTATGAGTAGGCTATTTGATGGTAGGTCGGGAAAAGTTGGTCTATGAGTAGGCTATTTGATGGTAGGTCGGGAAAAGTTGGTCTATGAGTAGGCTATTTGATGGTAGGTCGGGAAAAGTTGGTCTATGAGTAGGCTATTTGATGGTAGGTCGGGAAAAGTTGGTCTATGAGTAGGCTATTTGATGGTAGGTCGGGAAAAGTTGGTCTATGAGTAGGCTATTTGATGGTAGGTCGGGAAAAGTTGGTCTATGAGTAGGCTATTTGATGGTAGGTCGGGAAAAGTTGGTCTATGAGTAGGCTATTTGATGGTAGGTCGGGAAAAGTTGGTCTATGAGTAGGCTATTTGATGGTAGGTCGGGAAAAGTTGGTCTATGAGTAGGCTATTTGATGGTAGGTCGGGAAAAGTTGGTCTATGAGTAGGCTATTTGATGGTAGGTCGGGAAAAGTTGGTCTATGAGTAGGCTATTTGATGGTAGGTCGGGAAAAGTTGGTCTATGAGTAGGCTATTTGATGGTAGGTCGGGAAAAAGTTGGTCTATGAGTAGGCTATTTGATGGTAGGTCGGGAAAAGTTGGTCTATGAGTAGGCTATTTGATGGTAGGTCGGGAAAAGTTGGTCTATGAGTAGGCTATTTGATGGTAGGTCGGGAAAAGTTGGTCTATGAGTAGGCTATTTGATGGTAGGTCGGGAAAAGTTGGTCTATGAGTAGGCTATTTGATGGTAGGTCGGGAAAAGTTGGTCTATGAGTAGGCTATTTGATGGTAGGTCGGGAAAAGTTGGTCTATGAGTAGGCTATTTGATGGTAGGTCGGGAAAAGTTGGTCTATGAGTAGGCTATTTGATGGTAGGTCGGGAAAAGTTGGTCTATGAGTAGGCTATTTGATGGTAGGTCGGGAAAAGTTGGTCTATGAGTAGGCTATTTGATGGTAGGTCGGGAAAAGTTGGTCTATGAGTAGGCTATTTGATGGTAGGTCGGGAAAAGTTGGTCTATGAGTAGGCTATTTGATGGTAGGTCGGGAAAAGTTGGTCTATGAGTAGGCTATTTGATGGTAGGTCGGGAAAAGTTGGTCTATGAGTAGGCTATTTGATGGTAGGTCGGGAAAAGTTGGTCTATGAGTAGGCTATTTGATGGTAGGTCGGGAAAAAGTTGGTCTATGAGTAGGCTATTTGATGGTAGGTCGGGAAAAGTTGGTCTATGAGTAGGCTATTTGATGGTAGGTCGGGAAAAGTTGGTCTATGAGTAGGCTATTTGATGGTAGGTCGGGAAAAGTTGGTCTATGAGTAGGCTATTTGATGGTAGGTCGGGAAAAGTTGGTCTATGAGTAGGCTATTTGATGGTAGGTCGGGAAAAGTTGGTCTATGAGTAGGCTATTTGATGGTAGGTCGGGAAAAGTTGGTCTATGAGTAGGCTATTTGATGGTAGGTCGGGAAAAGTTGGTCTATGAGTAGGCTATTTGATGGTAGGTCGGGAAAAGTTGGTCTATGAGTAGGCTATTTGATGGTAGGTCGGGAAAAGTTGGTCTATGAGTAGGCTATTTGATGGTAGGTCGGGAAAAGTTGGTCTATGAGTAGGCTATTTGATGGTAGGTCGGGAAAAGTTGGTCTATGAGTAGGCTATTTGATGGTAGGTCGGGAAAAGTTGGTCTATGAGTAGGCTATTTGATGGTAGGTCGGGAAAAGTTGGTCTATGAGTAGGCTATTTGATGGTAGGTCGGGAAAAGTTGGTCTATGAGTAGGCTATTTGATGGTAGGTCGGGAAAAGTTGGTCTATGAGTAGGCTATTTGATGGTAGGTCGGGAAAAGTTGGTCTATGAGTAGGCTATTTGATGGTAGGTCGGGAAAAGTTGGTCTATGAGTAGGCTATTTGATGGTAGGTCGGGAAAAGTTGGTCTATGAGTAGGCTATTTGATGGTAGGTCGGGAAAAGTTGGTCTATGAGTAGGCTATTTGATGGTAGGTCGGGAAAAGTTGGTCTATGAGTAGGCTATTTGATGGTAGGTCGGGAAAAGTTGGTCTATGAGTAGGCTATTTGATGGTAGGTCGGGAAAAGTTGGTCTATGAGTAGGCTATTTGATGGTAGGTCGGGAAAAGTTGGTCTATGAGTAGGCTATTTGATGGTAGGTCGGGAAAAGTTGGTCTATGAGTAGGCTATTTGATGGTAGGTCGGGAAAAGTTGGTCTATGAGTAGGCTATTTGATGGTAGGTCGGGAAAAGTTGGTCTATGAGTAGGCTATTTGATGGTAGGTCGGGAAAAGTTGGTCTATGAGTAGGCTATTTGATGGTAGGTCGGGAAAAGTTGGTCTATGAGTAGGCTATTTGATGGTAGGTCGGGAAAAGTTGGTCTATGAGTAGGCTATTTGATGGTAGGTCGGGAAAAGTTGGTCTATGAGTAGGCTATTTGATGGTAGGTCGGGAAAAGTTGGTCTATGAGTAGGCTATTTGATGGTAGGTCGGGAAAAGTTGGTCTATGAGTAGGCTATTTGATGGTAGGTCGGGAAAAGTTGGTCTATGAGTAGGCTATTTGATGGTAGGTCGGGAAAAGTTGGTCTATGAGTAGGCTATTTGATGGTAGGTCGGGAAAAGTTGGTCTATGAGTAGGCTATTTGATGGTAGGTCGGGAAAAGTTGGTCTATGAGTAGGCTATTTGATGGTAGGTCGGGAAAAGTTGGTCTATGAGTAGGCTATTTGATGGTAGGTCGGGAAAAGTTGGTCTATGAGTAGGCTATTTGATGGTAGGTCGGGAAAAGTTGGTCTATGAGTAGGCTATTTGATGGTAGGTCGGGAAAAGTTGGTCTATGAGTAGGCTATTTGATGGTAGGTCGGGAAAAGTTGGTCTATGAGTAGGCTATTTGATGGTAGGTCGGGAAAAGTTGGTCTATGAGTAGGCTATTTGATGGTAGGTCGGGAAAAGTTGGTCTATGAGTAGGCTATTTGATGGTAGGTCGGGAAAAGTTGGTCTATGAGTAGGCTATTTGATGGTAGGTCGGGAAAAGTTGGTCTATGAGTAGGCTATTTGATGGTAGGTCGGGAAAAGTTGGTCTATGAGTAGGCTATTTGATGGTAGGTCGGGAAAAGTTGGTCTATGAGTAGGCTATTTGATGGTAGGTCGGGAAAAGTTGGTCTATGAGTAGGCTATTTGATGGTAGGTCGGGAAAAGTTGGTCTATGAGTAGGCTATTTGATGGTAGGTCGGGAAAAGTTGGTCTATGAGTAGGCTATTTGATGGTAGGTCGGGAAAAGTTGGTCTATGAGTAGGCTATTTGATGGTAGGTCGGGAAAAGTTGGTCTATGAGTAGGCTATTTGATGGTAGGTCGGGAAAAGTTGGTCTATGAGTAGGCTATTTGATGGTAGGTCGGGAAAAGTTGGTCTATGAGTAGGCTATTTGATGGTAGGTCGGGAAAAGTTGGTCTATGAGTAGGCTATTTGATGGTAGGTCGGGAAAAGTTGGTCTATGAGTAGGCTATTTGATGGTAGGTCGGGAAAAGTTGGTCTATGAGTAGGCTATTTGATGGTAGGTCGGGAAAAGTTGGTCTATGAGTAGGCTATTTGATGGTAGGTCGGGAAAAGTTGGTCTATGAGTAGGCTATTTGATGGTAGGTCGGGAAAAGTTGGTCTATGAGTAGGCTATTTGATGGTAGGTCGGGAAAAGTTGGTCTATGAGTAGGCTATTTGATGGTAGGTCGGGAAAAGTTGGTCTATGAGTAGGCTATTTGATGGTAGGTCGGGAAAAGTTGGTCTATGAGTAGGCTATTTGATGGTAGGTCGGGAAAAGTTGGTCTATGAGTAGGCTATTTGATGGTAGGTCGGGAAAAGTTGGTCTATGAGTAGGCTATTTGATGGTAGGTCGGGAAAAGTTGGTCTATGAGTAGGCTATTTGATGGTAGGTCGGGAAAAGTTGGTCTATGAGTAGGCTATTTGATGGTAGGTCGGGAAAAGTTGGTCTATGAGTAGGCTATTTGATGGTAGGTCGGGAAAAGTTGGTCTATGAGTAGGCTATTTGATGGTAGGTCGGGAAAAGTTGGTCTATGAGTAGGCTATTTGATGGTAGGTCGGGAAAAGTTGGTCTATGAGTAGGCTATTTGATGGTAGGTCGGGAAAAGTTGGTCTATGAGTAGGCTATTTGATGGTAGGTCGGGAAAAGTTGGTCTATGAGTAGGCTATTTGATGGTAGGTCGGGAAAAGTTGGTCTATGAGTAGGCTATTTGATGGTAGGTCGGGAAAAGTTGGTCTATGAGTAGGCTATTTGATGGTAGGTCGGGAAAAGTTGGTCTATGAGTAGGCTATTTGATGGTAGGTCGGGAAAAGTTGGTCTATGAGTAGGCTATTTGATGGTAGGTCGGGAAAAGTTGGTCTATGAGTAGGCTATTTGATGGTAGGTCGGGAAAAGTTGGTCTATGAGTAGGCTATTTGATGGTAGGTCGGGAAAAGTTGGTCTATGAGTAGGCTATTTGATGGTAGGTCGGGAAAAGTTGGTCTATGAGTAGGCTATTTGATGGTAGGTCGGGAAAAGTTGGTCTATGAGTAGGCTATTTGATGGTAGGTCGGGAAAAGTTGGTCTATGAGTAGGCTATTTGATGGTAGGTCGGGAAAAGTTGGTCTATGAGTAGGCTATTTGATGGTAGGTCGGGAAAAGTTGGTCTATGAGTAGGCTATTTGATGGTAGGTCGGGAAAAGTTGGTCTATGAGTAGGCTATTTGATGGTAGGTCGGGAAAAGTTGGTCTATGAGTAGGCTATTTGATGGTAGGTCGGGAAAAGTTGGTCTATGAGTAGGCTATTTGATGGTAGGTCGGGAAAAGTTGGTCTATGAGTAGGCTATTTGATGGTAGGTCGGGAAAAGTTGGTCTATGAGTAGGCTATTTGATGGTAGGTCGGGAAAAGTTGGTCTATGAGTAGGCTATTTGATGGTAGGTCGGGAAAAGTTGGTCTATGAGTAGGCTATTTGATGGTAGGTCGGGAAAAGTTGGTCTATGAGTAGGCTATTTGATGGTAGGTCGGGAAAAGTTGGTCTATGAGTAGGCTATTTGATGGTAGGTCGGGAAAAGTTGGTCTATGAGTAGGCTATTTGATGGTAGGTCGGGAAAAGTTGGTCTATGAGTAGGCTATTTGATGGTAGGTCGGGAAAAGTTGGTCTATGAGTAGGCTATTTGATGGTAGGTCGGGAAAAGTTGGTCTATGAGTAGGCTATTTGATGGTAGGTCGGGAAAAGTTGGTCTATGAGTAGGCTATTTGATGGTAGGTCGGGAAAAGTTGGTCTATGAGTAGGCTATTTGATGGTAGGTCGGGAAAAGTTGGTCTATGAGTAGGCTATTTGATGGTAGGTCGGGAAAAGTTGGTCTATGAGTAGGCTATTTGATGGTAGGTCGGGAAAAGTTGGTCTATGAGTAGGCTATTTGATGGTAGGTCGGGAAAAGTTGGTCTATGAGTAGGCTATTTGATGGTAGGTCGGGAAAAGTTGGTCTATGAGTAGGCTATTTGATGGTAGGTCGGGAAAAGTTGGTCTATGAGTAGGCTATTTGATGGTAGGTCGGGAAAAGTTGGTCTATGAGTAGGCTATTTGATGGTAGGTCGGGAAAAGTTGGTCTATGAGTAGGCTATTTGATGGTAGGTCGGGAAAAGTTGGTCTATGAGTAGGCTATTTGATGGTAGGTCGGGAAAAGTTGGTCTATGAGTAGGCTATTTGATGGTAGGTCGGGAAAAGTTGGTCTATGAGTAGGCTATTTGATGGTAGGTCGGGAAAAGTTGGTCTATGAGTAGGCTATTTGATGGTAGGTCGGGAAAAGTTGGTCTATGAGTAGGCTATTTGATGGTAGGTCGGGAAAAGTTGGTCTATGAGTAGGCTATTTGATGGTAGGTCGGGAAAAGTTGGTCTATGAGTAGGCTATTTGATGGTAGGTCGGGAAAAGTTGGTCTATGAGTAGGCTATTTGATGGTAGGTCGGGAAAAGTTGGTCTATGAGTAGGCTATTTGATGGTAGGTCGGGAAAAGTTGGTCTATGAGTAGGCTATTTGATGGTAGGTCGGGAAAAGTTGGTCTATGAGTAGGCTATTTGATGGTAGGTCGGGAAAAGTTGGTCTATGAGTAGGCTATTTGATGGTAGGTCGGGAAAAGTTGGTCTATGAGTAGGCTATTTGATGGTAGGTCGGGAAAAGTTGGTCTATGAGTAGGCTATTTGATGGTAGGTCGGGAAAAGTTGGTCTATGAGTAGGCTATTTGATGGTAGGTCGGGAAAAGTTGGTCTATGAGTAGGCTATTTGATGGTAGGTCGGGAAAAGTTGGTCTATGAGTAGGCTATTTGATGGTAGGTCGGGAAAAGTTGGTCTATGAGTAGGCTATTTGATGGTAGGTCGGGAAAAGTTGGTCTATGAGTAGGCTATTTGATGGTAGGTCGGGAAAAGTTGGTCTATGAGTAGGCTATTTGATGGTAGGTCGGGAAAAGTTGGTCTATGAGTAGGCTATTTGATGGTAGGTCGGGAAAAGTTGGTCTATGAGTAGGCTATTTGATGGTAGGTCGGGAAAAGTTGGTCTATGAGTAGGCTATTTGATGGTAGGTCGGGAAAAGTTGGTCTATGAGTAGGCTATTTGATGGTAGGTCGGGAAAAGTTGGTCTATGAGTAGGCTATTTGATGGTAGGTCGGGAAAAGTTGGTCTATGAGTAGGCTATTTGATGGTAGGTCGGGAAAAGTTGGTCTATGAGTAGGCTATTTGATGGTAGGTCGGGAAAAGTTGGTCTATGAGTAGGCTATTTGATGGTAGGTCGGGAAAAGTTGGTCTATGAGTAGGCTATTTGATGGTAGGTCGGGAAAAGTTGGTCTATGAGTAGGCTATTTGATGGTAGGTCGGGAAAAGTTGGTCTATGAGTAGGCTATTTGATGGTAGGTCGGGAAAAGTTGGTCTATGAGTAGGCTATTTGATGGTAGGTCGGGAAAAGTTGGTCTATGAGTAGGCTATTTGATGGTAGGTCGGGAAAAGTTGGTCTATGAGTAGGCTATTTGATGGTAGGTCGGGAAAAGTTGGTCTATGAGTAGGCTATTTGATGGTAGGTCGGGAAAAGTTGGTCTATGAGTAGGCTATTTGATGGTAGGTCGGGAAAAGTTGGTCTATGAGTAGGCTATTTGATGGTAGGTCGGGAAAAGTTGGTCTATGAGTAGGCTATTTGATGGTAGGTCGGGAAAAGTTGGTCTATGAGTAGGCTATTTGATGGTAGGTCGGGAAAAGTTGGTCTATGAGTAGGCTATTTGATGGTAGGTCGGGAAAAGTTGGTCTATGAGTAGGCTATTTGATGGTAGGTCGGGAAAAGTTGGTCTATGAGTAGGCTATTTGATGGTAGGTCGGGAAAAGTTGGTCTATGAGTAGGCTATTTGATGGTAGGTCGGGAAAAGTTGGTCTATGAGTAGGCTATTTGATGGTAGGTCGGGAAAAGTTGGTCTATGAGTAGGCTATTTGATGGTAGGTCGGGAAAAGTTGGTCTATGAGTAGGCTATTTGATGGTAGGTCGGGAAAAGTTGGTCTATGAGTAGGCTATTTGATGGTAGGTCGGGAAAAGTTGGTCTATGAGTAGGCTATTTGATGGTAGGTCGGGAAAAGTTGGTCTATGAGTAGGCTATTTGATGGTAGGTCGGGAAAAGTTGGTCTATGAGTAGGCTATTTGATGGTAGGTCGGGAAAAGTTGGTCTATGAGTAGGCTATTTGATGGTAGGTCGGGAAAAGTTGGTCTATGAGTAGGCTATTTGATGGTAGGTCGGGAAAAGTTGGTCTATGAGTAGGCTATTTGATGGTAGGTCGGGAAAAGTTGGTCTATGAGTAGGCTATTTGATGGTAGGTCGGGAAAAGTTGGTCTATGAGTAGGCTATTTGATGGTAGGTCGGGAAAAGTTGGTCTATGAGTAGGCTATTTGATGGTAGGTCGGGAAAAGTTGGTCTATGAGTAGGCTATTTGATGGTAGGTCGGGAAAAGTTGGTCTATGAGTAGGCTATTTGATGGTAGGTCGGGAAAAGTTGGTCTATGAGTAGGCTATTTGATGGTAGGTCGGGAAAAGTTGGTCTATGAGTAGGCTATTTGATGGTAGGTCGGGAAAAGTTGGTCTATGAGTAGGCTATTTGATGGTAGGTCGGGAAAAGTTGGTCTATGAGTAGGCTATTTGATGGTAGGTCGGGAAAAGTTGGTCTATGAGTAGGCTATTTGATGGTAGGTCGGGAAAAGTTGGTCTATGAGTAGGCTATTTGATGGTAGGTCGGGAAAAGTTGGTCTATGAGTAGGCTATTTGATGGTAGGTCGGGAAAAGTTGGTCTATGAGTAGGCTATTTGATGGTAGGTCGGGAAAAGTTGGTCTATGAGTAGGCTATTTGATGGTAGGTCGGGAAAAGTTGGTCTATGAGTAGGCTATTTGATGGTAGGTCGGGAAAAGTTGGTCTATGAGTAGGCTATTTGATGGTAGGTCGGGAAAAGTTGGTCTATGAGTAGGCTATTTGATGGTAGGTCGGGAAAAGTTGGTCTATGAGTAGGCTATTTGATGGTAGGTCGGGAAAAGTTGGTCTATGAGTAGGCTATTTGATGGTAGGTCGGGAAAAGTTGGTCTATGAGTAGGCTATTTGATGGTAGGTCGGGAAAAGTTGGTCTATGAGTAGGCTATTTGATGGTAGGTCGGGAAAAGTTGGTCTATGAGTAGGCTATTTGATGGTAGGTCGGGAAAAGTTGGTCTATGAGTAGGCTATTTGATGGTAGGTCGGGAAAAGTTGGTCTATGAGTAGGCTATTTGATGGTAGGTCGGGAAAAGTTGGTCTATGAGTAGGCTATTTGATGGTAGGTCGGGAAAAGTTGGTCTATGAGTAGGCTATTTGATGGTAGGTCGGGAAAAGTTGGTCTATGAGTAGGCTATTTGATGGTAGGTCGGGAAAAGTTGGTCTATGAGTAGGCTATTTGATGGTAGGTCGGGAAAAGTTGGTCTATGAGTAGGCTATTTGATGGTAGGTCGGGAAAAGTTGGTCTATGAGTAGGCTATTTGATGGTAGGTCGGGAAAAGTTGGTCTATGAGTAGGCTATTTGATGGTAGGTCGGGAAAAGTTGGTCTATGAGTAGGCTATTTGATGGTAGGTCGGGAAAAGTTGGTCTATGAGTAGGCTATTTGATGGTAGGTCGGGAAAAGTTGGTCTATGAGTAGGCTATTTGATGGTAGGTCGGGAAAAGTTGGTCTATGAGTAGGCTATTTGATGGTAGGTCGGGAAAAGTTGGTCTATGAGTAGGCTATTTGATGGTAGGTCGGGAAAAGTTGGTCTATGAGTAGGCTATTTGATGGTAGGTCGGGAAAAGTTGGTCTATGAGTAGGCTATTTGATGGTAGGTCGGGAAAAGTTGGTCTATGAGTAGGCTATTTGATGGTAGGTCGGGAAAAGTTGGTCTATGAGTAGGCTATTTGATGGTAGGTCGGGAAAAGTTGGTCTATGAGTAGGCTATTTGATGGTAGGTCGGGAAAAGTTGGTCTATGAGTAGGCTATTTGATGGTAGGTCGGGAAAAGTTGGTCTATGAGTAGGCTATTTGATGGTAGGTCGGGAAAAGTTGGTCTATGAGTAGATGTTGCTTACTGGGTTCTGGATAAATTAAGACGATGTCTCCACTCTTGTTCAATGGATAATTCAAGTCTTTATTAAGTCAGCAATATAATTACAGCAACAGATCCAGGTACACAAGGGTATTGGTCTAACAATGATCCAGGTACACAAGGGTATTCGTCTAACAATGATCCAGGTACACAAGGGTATTCGTCTAACAATGATCCAGGTACGCAAGGGTATTCGTCTAACAATGATCCAGGTACACAAGGGTATTCGTCTAACAATGATCCAGGTACACAAGGGTATTCGTCTAACAATGATCCAGGTACACAAGGGTATTCGTCTAACAATGCCACTTACTCCTAAGTGCATATAACGGACGCTATGTCCCTAATACTAGCACTACTACACTGTACACTCGAGCACACCTCGATGTGTTACCAGCTATTAGGACTAACTATCACTAATGGCTGGTCCTGACAAGGACTATGGACCTCTTCACTCGGTCTCCCTTCTACTCTCATGCGTTCCCCCATGTGTCTTCAGACAACACTATATATAGTCCGCATGTCTTCTTAATTAACCGCCATCATGCGTGACTATAACTCCCATTATTATGTCAAGTGAACTTTTCTCCAGTCACCGCTTGACCAGAGTTCACAACCATGTCACAACAATTATCAGCGGTGATTCTCATACCTTGACAGTATACTATTCAATAGTCCAATCTAGGAAACGTTAGTACATGCATATGTCATGCTTTTCGATAGTCAAAACCAATAAGTCATGGTCCATGATGTAGTTAGTATTATAATCGCAGTCAGTAAATCTGAATTCAATGAGTCAAAATTTAGAATCTTCTTCTTAAAGATTGTCTAAATTTTTTAATATAGAATTATATTCGTTTCTGCAGTGTTTTGGATTATCATGTTGCTTACTGTCTTGTAAGATTGTATCATGGTGATGACTGTCTTGTAAGACAGTATCATGGTGTTGACTGTCTTGTAAGATAGTATCATTGTGTTGACTGTCTTGTAAGACAGTATCATGGTGTTGACTGTCTTGTAAGATAGTATCATGGTGTTGACTGTCTTGTAAGATAGTATCTTGGTGTTGACTGTCTTGTAAGATAGTATCATGGTGTTGACTGTCTTGTAAGATAGTATCATGGTGTTGACTGTCTTGTAAGATAGTATCATGGCGTTGACTGTCTTGTAAAATAGTATCATGGTGTTGACTGTCTTGTAAGATAGTATCATGGTGTTGACTGTCTTGTAAGATAGTATCATTGTGTTGACTGTCTTGTAAGACAGTATCATGGTGTTGATTGTCTTGTAAGATGGTATCATCGTGTTGACTGTCTGGTATCAACTCTGGCGTAGACGTCAGTTCTAAAATCTAACAATTAAACAACCATAAAAACGTTTTTGACCTTAAATCCCTTACATATGAGACTTAACTAAAACTATTCATCATCATCATCATCATCGGTGGCACTACAGCCCATGTAGGGCCCTGGCCTGCTCCACCACATCATCATCATCGGTGGCGCTACAGCCCATGTAGGGCCCTGGCCTGCTCCACCACATCATCATCATCGGTGGCGCTACAGCCCATGTAGGGCCCTGGCCTGCTCCACCACATCATCATCATCGGTGGCGCTACAGCCCATGTAGGGCCCTGGCCTGCTCCACCACATCATCATCATCGGTGGCGCTACAGCCCATGTAGGGCCCTGGCCTGCTCCACCACATCATCATCATCAGTGGCGCTACAGCCCATGTAGGGCCCTGGCCTGCTCCACCACATCATCATCATCAGTGGCGCTACAGCCCATGTAAGTCCCTGGCCTGCTCCACCACATCATCATCATCAGTGGCGCTACAGCCCATGTAGGGCCCTGGCCTGCTCCAACACATCATCATCATCAGTGGCGCTACAGCCCATGTAGGGCCCTGGCCTGCTCCCCCACATCATCATCATCAGTGGCGCTACAGCCCATGTAGGGCCCTGGCCTGCTCCACCACATCATCATCATCAGTGGCACTACAGCCCATGTAGGGCCCTGGCCTGCTCCACCACATCATCATCATCGGTGGCACTACAGCCCATGTAGGGCCCTGGCCTGCTCCACCACATCATCATCATCGGTGGCACTACAGCCCATGTAGGGCCCTGGCCTGCTCCACCACATCATCATCATCAGTGGCACTACAGCCCATGTAGGGCCCTGGCCTGCTCCACCACATCATCATCATCAGTGGCGCTACAGCCCATGTAGGGCCCTGGCCTGCTCCCCCACATCATCATCATCAGTTGCACTACAGCCCATGTAGGGCCCTGGCCTGCTCCACCACATCCTTCCATTCGGATCGATCGATGGCTTTCCTTCTCCATGCCCGAACCCCCAGCTGTTGTAGGTCCGTTTCCACATTATCGATCCACCTCTCAGTCTTGGGCGACCAGTGAGTCGTCTCCCCCGGGTTTCTGCCTGTAAATAATTGTTCGTGCTCTACATTCTGACATCCTTTCAACATGTCCTGCCCAGCGTAGTCTTCCTTTTTTAATACTTGTGACGATGGGAAGGTCTTTGTACAGATGGAATAGCTCTTGGTTTGTACGAATTCTCCAGATATCATTTTCTATCACATAACTAAAAGTATTGGTTATGTTCAATATAATACGCATTGTTAGGTGACAAAAGTCTATGTGCAAAATTTCAGCTCGATAGGATCTCGGGAAGTGGGTCATTTTTTACTTTTGTTTTTCCGTGGGACCACGACAAGACTTTGAATTTAACATAAGGGATTTAAAAGTTAATGTGGCCCTAAAAGTTTTAAATACATAGGAGTACAAAATCCTCATGTTGTTACAAAAAAGAACACAAAAAATGCTTTGGTTTAACCCTTCATCGTTATCTCTTAGGTTAATTTAGCTGTTGGTTTTCGTGGAATAAAATTAAATCTAACCGTTAACTTCTTGTGTGCCATTTAATACGCCTGTATACAAATATATATGATATGAATTGCTTAAGTTCAAACAAGAAACTTTTCAGTATTTAGAACTCGAGGCTGTCCCATTCACTCAAGTAATTGCACTATAGAGCCCCGGTGGTAGCGCGCTGGACTGCCGAACCGAGACAGAAGTGAGTCACGGGTTCTATTCTCGGTGCTGGCAAGGTCCACAGGGCATTGTGCTGGCCACACAATCCCTTGCTCGTTAGTGGTGGCTAAATAGAACTTGTGAACGCTACTTCACATGCCCCATAGTCCGGCATAGACTGGAAAGGGGTTTGATATTATATAACTTCAGTAAATGACAAAAACTCCAAAAAAAACTCCAAAATGACACACTGTCTCCGTCTCACCACATATCTAACAAATATCTACGTCTAACAAATATCTACATCTAACATATACAAGAAACCAACCTAAATCTTAATTGCTGCGCAGCTTAATGGGAACATTGTACCTAACCCCCTAAGAATGTTAACCACCTTTAAGGCCAACCCCTCACTGGGGTCATTCAAACATTCAACCCACACCCCCCACACCGCCCGCCTTGTATACCCTATATCATCCACCTTCAAATTGTAACACGTCTATATCATCCTTCTAATTGTAACCCGTCTATATCCACATTCAAATTGTAACACGTCTATATCCACATTCAAATTGTAACCCGTCTATATCCACCTTCAATTATAACCCGTCTATATCCACCTTCCAATTGTAACACGTCTATATCCACCTTCAAATTGTAACCCGTCTATATCCACCTTCCAATTGTAACCCGTCTATATCCACCTTCCAATTGTAACCCGTCTATATCCACCTTCCAATTGTAACCCGTCTATATCCACCTTCAAATTGTAACCCGTCTATATCCACCTTCAAATTGTAACCCGTCTATATCCACCTTCCAATTGTAACCCGTCTATATCCACCTTCCAATTGTAACCCGTCTATATCCACCTTCAAATTGTAACACGTCTATATCCACCTTCCAATTGTAACCCGTCTATATCCACCTTCCAATTGTAACCCGTCTATATCCACCTTCCAATTGTAACACGTCTATATCCACCTTCAAATTTTAACACGTCTATATCCACCTTCCAATTGTAACCCGTCTATATCAGCCTTTTAAATTTTTAAGAAATAATTTCAACAAATGTCTGAATTTTTTCATCTTCTTTGAACAAAGAATAGAGCTTTGATAAAAGTGCGTGCACCCGCACAAAAATAATTTGTAAAATGGCGTCAACCAAAAATAACTTATCTTGAGCTCTTTTCAGTGTCATATAATCTTTATTTTATTGTAAACTGGTTAGCGTTGTAAGTATTTAACTGGTTACCATGTGTAACTGAAACTGGTTACCATGTATAACTTAAACTGGTTACCATGTATAACTTTAAACTGGTTACCATGTATAACTTAAACTGGTTACCATGTATAACTTTAAACTGGTTACCATGTATAACTTAAACTGGTTACCATGTATAACTGAAACTGGTTACCATGTATAACTTTAAACTGGTTACCATGTATAACTTTAAACTGGTTACCATGTATAACTGAAACTGGTTACCATGTATAACTTTAAACTGGTTACCATGTATAACTTTAAACTGGTTACCATGTATAACTTTAAACTGGTTACCATGTATAACTTTAAACTGGTTACCATGTATAACTTTAAACTGGTTACCATGTATAACTTTAAACTGGTTACCATGTATAACTTTAAACTGGTTACCATGTATAACTTTAAACTGGTTACCATGTATAACTTTAAACTGGTTACCATGTATAACTTTAAACTGGTTACCATGTATAACTTTAAACTGGTTACCATGTATAACTTTAAACTGGTTACCATGTATAACTTTAAACTGGTTACCATGTATAACTTTAAACTGGTTACCATGTATAACTTAAACTGGTTACCATGTATAACTTTAAACTGGTTACCATGTATAACTTTAAACTGGTTACCATGTATAACTTTAAACTGGTTACCATGTATAACTTTAAACTGGTTACCATGTATAACTTTAAACTGGTTACCATGTATAACTTTAAACTGGTTACCATGTATAACTTTAAACTGGTTACCATGTATAACTTTAAACTGGTTACCATGTATAACTTTAAACTGGTTACCATGTATAACTTTAAACTGGTTACCATGTATAACTTTAAACTGGTTACCATGTAGAACTTTAAACTGGTTACCATGTATAACTTTAAACTGGTTACCATGTATAACTTTAAACTGGTTACCATGTATAACTTTAAACTGGTTACCATGTATAACTTTAAACTGGTTACCATGTATAACTTTAAACTGGTTACCATGTATAACTTTAAACTGGTTACCATGTATAACTTTAAACTGGTTACCATGTATAACTTTAAACTGGTTACCATGTATAACTTAAACTGGTTACCATGTATAACTTTAAACTGGTTACCATGTATAACTTTAAACTGGTTACCATGTATAACTTTAAACTGGTTACCATGTATAACTTTAAACTGGTTACCATGTATAACTTTAAACTGGTTACCATGTATAACTTTAAACTGGTTACCATGTATAACTTTAAACTGGTTACCATGTATAACTTTAAACTGGTTACCATGTATAACTTTAAACTGGTTACCATGTATAACTTTAAACTGGTTACCATGTATAACTTTAAACTGGTTACCATGTATAACTTTAAACTGGTTACCATGTATAACTTAAACTGGTTACCATGTATAACTTTAAACTGGTTACCATGTATAACTTTAAACTGGTTACCATGTATAACTTAAACTGGTTACCATGTATAACTTTAAACTGGTTACCATGTATAACTTTAAACCGGATTCCTTGTATATATTTTAAGAGTTTCTAATTACATTTTGGGCTAAGGGGGTTATGTCTAAAATTACTATGAACCAAAGGTCAGTTGGTGAACCAAAGGTCAGTCTGATGAACCAAAGGTCAGTCTGGTGAACCAAAGGTCAGTTGGTGAACCAAAGGTCAGTCTGATGAACCAAAGGTCAGTTGGTGAACCAAAGGTCAGTCTGATGAACCAAAGGTCAGTCTGGTGAACCAAAGGTCAGTTGGTGAACCAAAGGTCAGTCTGATGAACCAAAGGTCAGTTGGTGAACCAAAGGTCAGTCTGATGAACCAAAGGTCAGTCTGGTGAACCAAAGGTCAGTTGGTGAACCAAAGGTCAGTTTGGTGAACCAAAGGTCAGTCTGGTGAACCAAAGGTCAGTCTGGTGAACCAAAGGTCTGTCTGGTGAACCAAAGGTCAGTCTGGTGAACCAAAGGTCAGTCTGGAAGGATGACCGTATGACATTGGTTTTAATCAATTTTGCTACTTCTCTTGTGATCGATCGAACCATTGACAACAGAACAAGTCAAGTCACAGAAGCAAGGCGTTCAATCTTTTGTTCTTGTCAATAGCAGCAGGTCATAACTCTACCACGAGAACGACTAAAGCCAAGACGACATCCTATACCAACGAGATGGAAATACCGAGGGCTTGCACCGCCATGGCTCCTTCTCCTGCCTGCCTCGTGTGGTGACGTGCACGAGTCAGCTGTTGTCAGTCGCTCATCGCCATTCTTAATCAACGCTTTGATGCTTCCTGTACACGAGGCGGTGCAGAGGGCAACATAAGAGCCCATTGTTTGGTGTGGGAGTTTGGTATACGCCATGATACCTCTTGGTGTGTTGAATACTGTTGTAATGTTACATTCTATGTTAGTGGATGTTATTTATAGAACGTGTATATGATGCATACATTTATCCAATAACATTCTGCGAAGTTTTCATATAACAATGACAATGTATAATGTATGACTAACACAATCTCTATAACAGTGGTGGCTAACACAATCTCTATAGGAGTGGTGGCGAACCTTTTTTGGGGCCGCGTGCCCAACATTCAACCAAAACCCACTTATTTATAGTACAGTCCCAACACTCCAATGAAACCCGAAAATGGGGATTTGGCGTAGCTGTTTTGATTAATTAAGAAAGTAATATTTTAGATTTGTGCCGCCTAATGAGGCTCTGCGTGCCAACTGTGGCCCGCGTGCCATAGATTCGCCATCATTGCTTTAAAGGAATTCACACATTCACAGACGCCCCCCCCCTCCGCTTCTCTTCCTTCTCTCTATTTGCTGTCTCTCGATCGTTCTTTCTCTTCTGCTGCTTCATTTCTTGTCTCTATCCCGCCTCCTATTTTCACTAGTGCCAACACCATGAGAATATGAAACAATCCCGACATCAAAGCTGAACATGAAAGAATCGTGTGTTTCAGAGGAAGGGATTCTCTCGTTTGACCATGTGACGTCACATCCGCCTGACCTCGAAATATCTCCATGTCAATACGAGTGCCAAGAGAATATATACTCTTAACAAGTGATATCAACAATAGGAAAGAATTGCTGGTGCTAAAATTGGAGAGTTTGAATGATCTATCCAGTCTCACCTGGTGGGAGAGTTTGAATGATCTATCCAGTCTCACCTGGTGGGAGAGTTTGAATGATCTATCCAGTCTCACCTGGTGGGAGAGTTTGAATGATCTATCCAGTCTCACCTGGTGGGAGAGTTTGAATGATCTATCCAGTCTCACCTGGTAGACCTATCCCCACAACTGTATTCCACTTACCAACTTATATTTATGGGCGCCTCCCTTGTATTTTATGAGCTGAATTAAATATATTCCCTATTCGAAGGAGAGTTGACACTTGTCACAAATCCTCACTGTCGATGACAATCCTCACTGTCGATGACAATCCTCACTGTCGATGACAATCCTCACTGTCGATGACAATCCTCACTGTCGATGACACTACATGTTCAGGAAGGCAAATAGACTGAAAATGATGTTTATTTTCTCCACAATTTTATGTCACTTGGATTTGAACCGCTTCGTTACTACCTTACAATTAAACAGCGAAATGTTCACATAAACTGCCAGGGACTCATTCAAGCGGATAGACTGTCAAAATGACAGTTTTTTAAATCAAGAAACTTGTTCACCAAAGACTTGCTGTCATGTCTAAGGTGATTATGCGGTGCTGCAGATGTCAATGGTTTATGCGGTGCTGCAGATGTCAATGGTTTATGCGGTGCTGCAGATGTCAATGGTTTATGCAGATGTCAATGGTTTATGCGGTGCTGCAGATGTCAATGGTTTATGCTGTGCTGCAGATGTCAATGGTTTATGCGGTGCTGCAGACGTCAATGGTTTATGCGGTGCTGCAGATGTCAATGGTTTATGCAGATGTCAATGGTTTATGCGGTGCTGCAGATGTCAATGGTTTATGCAGATGTCAATGGTTTATGCAGATGTCAATGGTTTATGCGGTGCTGCAGATGTCAATGGTTTATGCAGATGTCAATGGTTTATGCGGTGCTGCAGATGTCAATGGTTTATGCAGATGTCAATGGTTTATGCGGTGCTGCAGATGTCAATGGTTTATGCGGTGCTGCAGACGTCAATGGTTTATGCGGTGCTGCAGACGTCAATGGTTTATGCAGATGTCAATGGTTTATGCGGTGCTGCAGATGTCAATGGTTTATGCAGATGTCAATGGTT
Source organism: Ampullaceana balthica (assembly GCA_944989445.1). NCBI lineage: Eukaryota > Metazoa > Mollusca > Gastropoda > Lymnaeidae > Ampullaceana > Ampullaceana balthica. The sequence continues at coordinate 346,494 of CALYLW010000590.1, read as the reverse complement.
TATGCGGTGCTGCAGATGTCAATGGTTTATGCAGATGTCAATGGTTTATGCGGTGCTGCAGATGTCAATGGTTTATGCGGTGCTGCAGACGTCAATGGTTTATGCGGTGCTGCAGACGTCAATGGTTTATGCAGATGTCAATGGTTTATGCGGTGCTGCAGATGTCAATGGTTTTGTTGCTGTCACCAGACATATGGCGGATCTTCAAACAATGAAATAGGTTTCCTCTGAAAGCATTTAACAGAGTAGTCCTGCCTTGGCTAGAAGAGGGTTATGTTCCCTGGCTTTTAACAGGTTTATCCCGCCCCCCCCCTGGTCTATGACAACGGTTGTCCACCCCTTGCTTGTAATCTCAAATGCAGAGTTTATTTTCTTGGGTCGCAGATGCCACAAAGGTTACCTGCCGAGTAATCCGGTAGGTATTCTCCCCCCTGAATTTGACACAATAAACAAGGAACAATACTCTTCGCGACATCGATTGTTGCCCTTACGTTGACTGTCGGACACCTGTGTAACTATTTATAGACTAGACTTGACTCAACTGGATGCAACAATAGCCTCCTCTGTTGCAACGGTTAGCAACTTATTTATATCTTGTATTATTATTTGGTCAAATGTGAGAGTTCGAGTGTCTGTTGTAATTTTTGTCACAACTTTCGTTTGATGTTTATACGGCTCACGTTTCTCCAAGCACATTTTTTTTTGTGTTTCGAGTATCGAATATTTAAATTGCGATTTACTGTATTGTCGCTTTGCTTCCAGATTTATAGCATTTAAAAATAAAATTATTTTTATAACATCAAATATGTTTGGTCTGGCAAAAGCTCTAACTAATATTAGAGGTTAAATTAGCAATGAAACAAACATATAATTAAGACGGTCTGTTCTTGTTAATGTTCTGAGACATTCAAATATAATATCCATACCAACCAGTCACGAACAACGAGAATTTTAATCCAATGAGAACTCTCGTTCTCTGTATTCAAATCTTGGTTTTCGTTTCATTGGCGTCGAGTTCTTTCATTTTTATCATTTGTATTAGTTTGACCAGCTCTTGTTTCATCTTTATCAGTACTCTTTTTATAGTTTGACCAGCTCTTGTTCCATCAATACTCTTTTTATAGTTTGACCAGCTCTTGTTCCATCAGTACTCTTTTTATAGTTTGACCAGCTCTTGTTCCATCAATACTCTTTTTATAGTTTGACCAGCTCTTGTTTCATCAGTACTCTTTTTATAGTTTGACCAGCTCTTGTTCCATCAATACTCTTTTTATAGTTTGACCAGCTCTTGTTTCATCAGTACTCTTTTTATAGTTTGACCAGCTCTTGTTTCATCAGTACTCTTTTTATAGTTTGACCATCTCTTGTTTCATCAGTACTCTTTTTATAGTTTGACCAGCTCTTGTTCCATCAGTACTCTTTTTATAGTTTGACCAGCTCTTGTTCCATCAGTACTCTTTTTATAGTTTGACCAGCTCTTGTTCCATCAGTACTCTTTTTATAGTTTGACCAGCTCTTGTTCCATCAGTACTCTTTTTATAGTTTGACCAGCTCTTGTTCCATCAGTACTCTTTTTATAGTTTGACCAGCTCTTGTTCCATCAGTACTCGATTTATAGTTTGACCAGCTCTTGTTCCATCAGTACTCGATTTATAGTTTGACCAGCTCTTGTTCCATCAGTACTCGATTTATAGTTTGACCAGCTCTTGTTCCATCAGTACTCTTTTTATAGTTTGACCAGCTCTTGTTCCATCAGTACTCGATTTATAGTTTGACCAGCTCTTGTTCCATCAGTACTCTTTTTATAGTTTGACCAGCTCTTGTTCCATCAGTACTCTTTTTATAGTTTGACCAGCTCTTGTTCCATCAGTACTCTTTTTATAGTTTGACCAGCTCTTGTTCCATCAGTACTCTTTTTATAGTTTGACCAGCTCTTGTTCCATCAGTACTCGATTTATAGTTTGACCAGCTCTTGTTCCATAAGTACTCGATTTATAGTTTGACCAGCTCTTGTTCCATCAGTACTCGATTTATAGTTTGACCAGCTCTTGTTCCATCAGTACTCGATTTATAGTTTGACCAGCTCTTGTTCCATCAGTACTCGATTTATAGTTTGACCAGCTCTTGTTCCATCAGTTCTTTTTATAGTTTGACCAGCTCTTGTTCCATCAGTACTCGATTTATAGTTTGACCAGCTCTTGTTCCATCAGTACTCAATTTATAGTTTGACCAGCTCTTGTTCTATCAGTTCTTTTTATAGTTTGACAAGCTCTTGTTCCATCAGTACTCTTTTTATAGTTCGACCAGCTCTTGTTTTATCAGTACTCGATTTATAGTTTGACCAGCTCTTGTTCCATCAGACCTAATTATGATAAGATTAAAAACAGACCATAAATGATGATGTCACTTGTATACAAATCTTCCACTTCTCATTTTGAGTGACACCATTTATGTCATTTTGAGTGACACCATTTATGTCATTTTGAGTGACACCATTTATGTCATTTTGAGTGACACCATTTATGCCATTTTGAGTGACACCATTTATGTCATTTTGAGTGCCACCATTTATGTCATTTTGAGTGACACCATTTATGTCATTTTGAGTGACACCATTTATGTCATTTTGAGTGCCACCATTTATGTCATTTTGAGTGACACCATTTATGTCATTTTGAGTGACACCATTTATGTCATTTTGAGTGACACCATTTATGTCATTTTGAGTGACACCATTTATGTCATTTTGAGTGACACCATTTATGTCATTTTGAGTGACACCATTTATGTCATTTTGAGTGACACCATTTATGTCATTTTGAGTGACACCATTTATGTCATTTTGAGTGACACCATTTATGTCATTTTGAGTGACACCATTTATGTCATTTTGAGTGACACCATTTATGTCATTTTGAGTGACACCATTTATGTCATTTTGAGTGACACCATTTATGTCATTTTGAGTGACACCATTTATGTCAATTCTAACGTGCTGGTAATGACTAGGTTTGTTTGTGTCACCTCTTATGTCAGTGTTTGTGTCACCTCTTATGTCAGTGTTTGTTTGTGTCACGTCATATGTTACTGTTGAGCATGTAATAGTTGTTACTGGTGTCCCATGAATGGCCCAAGTTCATGTTAACGTGTGTTCACCATTTAACTTCTCACCTCAATATTTTGTCGTATCTTGTGTTTAATCTTCCAGAAATTTTGAAATCATTAAAATAACAATGACGACGAAAATATCTGGGAATATTTTGGTGAAAAGAATTAGTTTTCCGAATATTTTTAAAATTTGAGATTAACTTTACATGAAAATAATTGAAGTTAAAAAAAAGTTAACATTTCTAAAAATAAATGTTCGTTTAAACTTACAGTTTGTTTACAATGACCGTTTGTTTAACATGATTATATATTTAGTTGAACTTTTGTTTAACATTGTTTAAAAGGACCGTTTTTTTTTACATAAATTTTCTTTTAAAAGTCTTGTCAAATTTTTGACACAATGGCTATGTGACAAAAGACTTTCTTTTAACTGTCAAATCTAAATGGGCTAGTTGGTTAATTCTTTAACCGGTGAATGGGATAGCCAGAGTGTTTGTTGTACAATTTCTATTTCCACACGTGACTAACTCGCTCTGCCCCGTCACGTAGTCACGTGAGGGTTTTATCGTCTGCACACATCAAAGATTATGGTAACATCCCGTCTGCAGCATTCAGTAGGGGAAGTAACCCTTTGATATAGGATTAGCAGAGTTACAGAAATAAAAAAGGTAAATAATAATTCATTTATCACAAATATCTACTTATTCATTGAAACATGGCTAACCATTATAAGATTGTGCAAATAAAAATAGAAAGACTTTACAAGAGAAATTATTTAAAATGCAATATAAAGTAGATGATTATAAAGCAGATGATTATAAAGCAGATGATTATAAAGCAGATGATTATAAAGTAGATGATTATAAAGTAGATGATTATAAAGTAGATGATTATAAAGTAGATGATTCTATTGAGTTAAAATATTATAACTAGATACTAGCATCATCTACACACAGTTGAGTATTTGTTAATTTACAGCAAGCAACTAATACCTGTTACCATGGCGGCAGTGTACACAACAACTTCCTAAAGTTTCATGTTCCTACCTACACGGAAAGTGGTATATTTAATTATTATTAGTCAGTTTTATATAGCTCAAATAAGGAAAAACCTCCATTTGGGCCCCCGGTCCCCCAGTGATTGATAATGTTTTATTTGTTTCGCCTCTTACCATCGCGGGAGTGTATTCAAGAACTTCCCAAAGTTTCATGCTTCTACCTACACGGGAAGTTGGAGAATTGGCGATGAGTCAGTTTTTATTGAGCTCATATAAGAAAAACAAGTAATAAAAACTGGAATGAGTTTTTAAAAGCAATTTCCAACAAAGTATTTCTGATTTTTTTAATCAAGTGAAATCATTCAAGATTACAGTAAAAGTCATTTCAAATCAATAATTATGAAAGTAATAAACAAAACAATTGCTATCTACAAATTGCTGCTAAAATTACGGGAGTCGAGCGAAAGGAGATTTTTTCAAAAATTCCTTCTGCAACTCGCTATCATGTACAAGTTTGCGAAACATAAATACATATTTGTATCAATATTAATAAACATTAAATTTTTCACAACTTTGATCATATACATGCTACTATAGTATTAATTAGATATATTTATCTATATGCAAAAGAATAGTTGCAAAGAGAAATGACTTGTGATGGGCGCCCCACACTTTTATGTGTAGTGGATAGGTTCACAGATTTCACCTGTTATCATGGAAAGTTTTTATTTTCTTATTTTTAGCGCACTTTCTTTATGTAAATAAAAGGCGTGTCGTTTTTAATATGTAATTTAACTATTGAACTCTATCAAATTGTGTGAAACACTTGGTGGGCGGGGCTCACGGGGGTAAGAGGTCAAGGAATAAATTGTGTGAAACACTTGGTGGGCGGGGCTCGCGGGGGTCAGAGGTCAAGGAATAAATTGTGTGAAATACTTGGTGGGCGGGGGTCAAGGTGGGCGGGACTCGCGGGGGTCAGAGGTCAAGGTGGGCGGGACTCGCGGGGTCAGAGGTCACGGTGGGCGGGACTCGCGGGGTCGAGGTCAAGGTGGGCTGGGGTCAGAGGTCAAAGAATATATCAGTTTGTTATTTATTTTATTTATTTAATTTTTTTTTCTTCTCGTAATTTAATGTTGGCTTTTTAACACACCCCTCACAATTGCCATCTAGAGCGGTCAATTTTCTAAGCACAACTCTTTAACACACCCCTCAGAATAGCCATCTAGAGCGGTCAATTTTCTAAGCACAACTCTTTAACACACCCCTCAGAATAGCCATCTAGAGCGGTCAATTTTCTGAGCACAACTCTTTAACACACCCGTCACAATTGCCATCTAGAGCGGTCAATTTTCTAAGCACAACTCCTTACTCATTAAAAATATGACAAAGTCCCCCCCTCCCCCTAACTCCACTTCGACTCGCAAGAACTTTAACCCTTGTCTGCCTCGGGCAGAATTCCTTGCACTGACTTTTAATATGGCAGATATTTCACAGCCACGAGTCAGTTTCTTCAAAGCCCCCGGGGAATGAGTTCTGCTCCCTGGACAAATCAAATTTTGGCTTCATATTCCTGGATACCCTACCATTTTTGGCTTTATATTCATAGCATCGACCTGAACACCACACCATTCCCCAATCACGAGTCTAGAGCCCCTAGGGAAGTGGGAAAGTGTAAAAGGCAAACTCTTGGTTTGTAGAATAGTTGAACAGTTCCTTTGAAAACTGGTTTTCAGAACACTGGAAATATTACCGTATATACTCGTTCTAAAGCCGACCTCTTTTGGACAAAATTACGTGTCACGCTGATCCAGCGATCGGTGACCAGACTTTTCCCCTCTCCCCCCCCACCCCCCTCCCCCCAGGGTTATGAAGCAAAGTTGAGTTAAGACACATTCAGTCTGTAAATATTTGTAAATACATTTAGTTATGTCTCATATATAAGGGATTTAGATTAAAAAACTTTGTTTTTACGTGTTTGTTTTATTATACTATTCTCTGCCAAAAGTGTGTGTGTGTGTGTGGGGGGGGGGTCCGGCTTATGAACGAAGGGGCTATAGAACGAGTATATACGGTACTTTGAAATACGGTCTTTTCTATAAATAGTTTAACTATCACGTTTAAAAGAAGGGGGAAAACTGCAACGAAAGGGAAATTCCAACATTTTCCATTTGGTGTCCAAACACACATCCATCAATCCAATGTTATGATGACACAACATCCATCAATCCAATGTTATGATGACCCAACATCCATCAATCCAATGTTATGATGACACAACATCCATCAATCCAATGTTATGATGACACAACATCCATCAATCCAATGTAATGATGACACCATATCCAACAATCCAATGTTATGATGACTCAACATCCATCAATCCAATGTTATGATGACACAACATCCATCAATCAAATGTTATGATGACACAACATCCATCAATTCAATGTAATGATGACACCATATTCAACAATCCAATGTTATAACTACAGCGCCACACTTCCAACCAAATTCAATAAGAATCCATATCTCTACATTACTTCCATTGCCATTTAAATGTAACCAGATCTTCAATTTACTTACGACACCAATATTCAACAGTTTGTCTTCTCCTACCGTGTTATATTTAAATGGACGTGTCTATCGGTGCAGTAGCTCCCTGGGGGCACACGTAACGGAATATTGATAGGAAAAATATAAATATAAAATAGATTATCATCGAGATTAGTGATTTGGGGGAGGGGTGGGGGTAGGACCTTGCGGAGAAAATATGTTTATGTGACTTATATAGAATGTTCCAAAGTCTTACTTATATACTTGTAATAACGGATCTATTTGACCGGAATCACTCTCAACTTTGTTTTCTTGTTTTGTGTATGACTTAAGGGACGATTGGTCAGTTGAATGTGGTCATGAGGCCATCTCTCTAGATATTTGGCCTATATGTTGGTCAGTTGAATGTGGTCATGAGGTCATCTCTCTAGATATTTGGCCTATATGTTGGTCAGTTGAATGTGTTCATGAGGTCATCTCTCTAGATATTTGGCCTATATGTTGGTCAGTTGAATGTGGTCATGAGGTCATCTCTCTAGATATTTGGCCTATATGTTGGTCAGTTGAATGTGGTCATGAGGTCATCTCTCTAGATATTTGGCCTATATGTTGGTCAGTTGAATGTGGTCATGAGGTCATCTCTCTAGATATTTGGCCTATATGTTGGTCAGTTGAATGTGGTCATGAGGTCATCTCTCTAGATATTTGGCCTATATGTTGGTCAGTTGAATGTGGTCATGAAGTCATCTCTCTAGATATTTGGCCTATATGTTGGTCAGTTGAATGTGGTCATGAGGTCATCTCTCTAGATATTTGGCCTAAATGTTGGTCAGTTGAATGTGTTCATGAGGTCATCTCTCTAGATATTTGGCCTATATGTTGGTCAGTTGAATGTGGTCATCTCTCTAGATATTGGTTTAAGTCGAATTTAAAGTTTGAACCAATGATGTCAGAAGCCATGGTACATAGTTCAACATGACTTTTGAACGGAATTGTCACATGGTACAAAGTTCAAAATGACCTTTGAATGGAGTGAGTTGTCACAGCCAGTGTCACATCCAGTGTCACAGAGAAACATTGGATTGAGTAAGTTGTCACATTCAGTGTCACAGCCAGTGTCACAGCAAGTATCACATCCAGTGTCACAGCCAGTGTCTCAGCCAGTGTCCCAGCCAACGTCACATCCAGTGTCACAGCCAGTGTCACAGTCAGTGTCACAGCCAGTATCACAGCCAGTGTCACAGCCAGTGTCACAGCTAGTGTCACAGCCAATGTCACAGCCAGTGTCACAGCCAGTGTCACAGCCAGTGCCACAGCCAGTGTCACAGCCAGTGTCACAGCCAGTATCACAGCCAGTGTCACAGCCAGTATCACAGCCAGTTTCCTAGAGATACATTGCAAGGGGTTATCATAACAATCTTCTCTTGCATCATTTATCTAATGGATATTTTTATTCCAACAATAAATGTATCACTTCGCGTCTGACTAGAACCATCCCAGCACGGGGCGTTTAACAATCACTTTCAAATGTATCGGAGAAAGCAATTAAAGTTCAATACCGAAAGTGTTCCCGGCTGGGTGGGCTATTACGATTCCTGCTATGATTTCTGACATTTAGACGCGGTCCGTGTAAATATGAAGTATCGATTCACATTCATCACGATTACAGCCATTCACCGCAATCGATTCCAGCTTGTGAAATGTTAGAGTCGATATCATTAGTGTTGATGTTGGTCCTCGGATTGCTTCTCTCGCCTCCTCTGACACGACTTCTCGTCACCTCACAAGGACATTGCGGTATACCACGTGATCTCGTGGTGTCAGAAGGACATTGTGGTATAAGACGTCATCTCGTCATGACAGAAGAACATTGTGGTATACCATGTAATTGCGTGACGTCAGAAGGACATGGGGTGTCACGTGATCTCGTGACATCGGCAGGACATGGGAGTACCATGTGATCTCGTGACGTCGGCAGGACATGGGAGTACCATGTGATCTTGTGACGTCGGCAGGACATGGGAGTACCATGTGATCTCGTGACGTGACGTCGGCAGGACATGGGAGTACTATGTGATCTTGTGACGTCGGCAGGACATTGGGGTACCATGTGATCTTGTGACGTCGGCAGGACATGGGAGTACCATGTGATCTCGTGACGTGACGTCGGCAGGACATGGGAGTACTATGTGATCTTGTGACGTCGGCAGGACATTGGGGTACCATGTGATCTTGTGACGTCGGCAGGACATGGGAGTACCATGTGATCTTGTGACGTCGGCAGGACATGGGAGTACCATGTGATCTTGTGACGTCGGTAGGACATGGGAGTACCATGTGATCTTGTGACGTCGGTAGGACATGGGAGTACCATGTGATCTTGTGACGTCGGCAGGACATGGGAGTACCATGTGATCTTGTGACGTCGGTAGGACATGGGAGTACCTTGTGATCTTGTATACATGAGAATATCGGGGGATGTTCTTGGCAGTTATCAAATCAGAAACAACCACAAATTGAGGAATCTGACAAATCTACAAACATTAGTCACAATAACCCCCTTTCCAGTCCATGATGGACTATGGGGCATGTGAAGTAGCGTTCACAAGTTTCAAGAGGAAGGGATTGTCTGGCTAGCACAATGCCCGGGGGCCTTGCCAGCACCGAGACTCTCTTATGTCTCGGTTCGACAGTCCACAGTAGACAACTGCGGAAGGGTGGGTCGCCCCGAGGATATTTTTTTCTTTAAATGATTTGAATGGGGAGGGGGGTTCGCCCACCTGCGGTGAGTTTTATTTGTACCAGGAATTGTAACATAATGAACGCTTCAGTTGATACTATAACCTGATACTATTGATATTATACATCAATTGACCAAGTCACTAACTCCTACGTCTAGGCCATCATATTAAAGTTTTATGTCACCACTTTCTTCACTTTGATACAGAGAGGATTGTTCTGACTTATCTTTATCGTTGTCCAGCCCTGCGGATAAAAGAGTGAATTGAACATTGGAGGAAATATTTCAAACTTTCACTGTCCAGTCCGCCAACGTGGCATATAGCTACACAGAACTTACAGGCACACTGGACCATTTAACGTCAATGTTCGAGAACCCTTGTGTAATGTGGCCAGGTCTCATGTCAATGTTTGAGAACCCTTGTGTAATGTGGCCAGGTCTCATGTCAATGTTTGAGAGCCCTTGTGTAATGTGGCCAGGTCTCATGTCAATGTTTGAGAGCCCTTGTGTAATGTGGCCAGGTCTCATGTCAATGTTTGAGAGCCCTTGTGTAATGTGGCCAGGTCTCATGTCAATGTTTGAGAGCCCTTGTGTAATGTGGCCAGGTCTCATGTCAATGTTTGAGAGCCCTTGTGTAATGTGGCCAGGTCTCATGTCAATGTTTGAGAGCCCTTGTGTAATGTGGCCAGGTCTCATGAGCATTTCCTTGACAATTTTTTTTCGTCTTTTTGAAAATTTATATAAAAATGTTTGAACAGGGTTTGTTATTTTTATCATTTATTTTATTCCCTGACCTCAAGTTACCAGTGAATCAATACAAGCTTTCGTTTTTTAAAATCAGGATCTCTTTCTTTCTTTATTCTTCCAACGCAACATGTTTCCATTTGTTTGCTTAGTCCTGTCGAAAATAATGAATGTATTTTATATTTGTATTAATGGACACTCATGAAATTAAAATTTCATAAAATTAAGTTAAAATAAAGTTGTTCAATTTTTAACGAGCCTCGTTTGAAAGGTAAATCGATACAAGTCCTTGATATATCGATAATTTGAAGCGTTTCTCAGTGTTAACGAATTCGTTTATTAAGCTCATTTCATGTTTCAATCACTCATAAATATAAAACAAAAATTATTTCCATTGGCGGAAGCCCATGAAATGGTTGTTAGTACTTTTAGGCGCAGCTACATGTTGGACACATATCGCATTTCAAAGCTGTTGGTTCAGAGAGAGAGAGCAGTTATATGGACGGGTAGATCGCAAGGCACAACAAGAGTTCGTACATACAAATGAGAACTGTTAATAACTGTCTTTGATTAGCCACGGATGGCAAACATTAGCCATTTAGCCGTATATTGTATCATTCATTAGCCAGGGATGGCAAACATTAGCCACTTAGCCGTATATTGTATCATTCATAACATATGTATGGGACACTAGCCATTTCTGACACACTAGCCATTTCTGACACACTAGCCATTTATGGTACACTAGCCATTTCTGACACACTAGCCATTTCTGACACACTAGCCATTTCTGACACACTAGCCATTTATGGTACACTAGCCATTTCTGACACACTAGCCATTTCTCACACACTAGCCATTTCTCACACACTAGCCATTTCTGACACACTAGCCATTTATGACACACTAGCCCTTTCTGACACACTAGCCAATTCTGACACACTAGCCATTTCTGACACACTAGCAATTTATGGTACACTAGTCATTTCTCACACACTAGCCATTTCTCACACACTAGCCATTTCTCACACACTAGCCATTTCTGACACACTAGCCATTTATGACACACTAGCCATGTATGACACACTAACCACTAGCCATGTATGACACACTAGCCATGTATGACACACTAGCCATGTATGACACACTAGCCATGTATGACACACCAGCCATATTGTTGGAAGCCTCTGGTGCCTCAATCAATTTTTTACATTAGCTTTAAAAAATTGGGACACGGCGACACACTGTCTAGCTGTCTTGTAATGACACGCCGACACACTGTCTTTCAGACTTGTAATGACACGCCGACACACTGTCTATCAGACTTGTAATGACACGCCGACACTGCGTCTAGTATTTGTATAGTATTATGTCCAAAACAGACTGCCCTTTTAAATGTTATATACTTACTTCTCACTCTCACGTTTAACACGCTCACCTCTGTTATATCAATATAACACGCTCACCTCTGTTATATCAATATAACACGCTCACCTCTGTTATATCAATATAACACGCTCACCTCTGTTACATCAATATAACGCTCTTACCTCTGTTATACCCCCTACATCTAAACGGCTCACTATCTCAAGGAGAAGAGCAGAACTCATTAGAATCATGTCGTCTGTTCCCTATCTTGAAATCTGTTTGAGTTATTGATGGTAGCCATGTTTTTCATGAATATACCCCCCCCCCAAAGCAGCGCGCCTGCGATGTGGCAAGTAAATGATCGCATGCAAATGATGGGCCGGAAATCTATTTGTTTCATTTGTTATGCGTCTGGCAGGGGAACAAAACTTTTTACCAAATTGCTTTAATTCTATCTTGATTTATTTTTTTTAATCGACCCGCTAATATTTAAAGAACCAAGCAAATTTTGCTGAATGTGTATTCTTTGTCATTATTAATCGAAAGTCTAATAATAGAATTAAATAAAAATCTATTTATAACTCGGGCACCACCGGAGGAGCCGAGAGGACAGTTAGTTAATATGTGTTTATTACTATTACAGAGGATGGGCTCGTTTAAAATGACTAAAACTTGTTCAAATACTTAATTTTACAGAATTAAAAAATTTAAGATTTTATTATTTGATATATTATATTATGCCAAATAGAACATCCTCGCGAGTGTGAATTATGTCAACTAATTCAATTAGGGACAAGTTCTACTACTCGTAGTTCATTTGCTCGTTCGTCCGTGAATTTTATTCAATTCATTCATACTATTTACTACTAATACTAATGATGTAATCATAATTAAAGTCATAATCTTAGTATTACTTTATTATTAATAAATTCTAAGGTATATATTTTATATTGACCAAGGAAAATAATTTATATTACATATAAGTTTGCTAGGACTAGTACCAGTGTTTATAGTTACGACTATCGAACGACGCTTACACTCATCTTTCAAAATGTTCAGGCTTATTTATTTAAATTTTAAGTTAAAAATATATATATATGGTTATATTATACTAGGTTGCGCTGGGGTGCCGTGGCGCCTACGGCGCCCACTGTTTTTAAGGTGCCTACGGCACCCACTTTTTTCAAAAGCCCAATTAACTCATCCTTGTTTGATAAATACTTAATATTAAACTTACTGAAATGTACACAAAGTATTTTATAATAGGAGTTGTAGGGCGCCGGCGCCCACTTTATTTAGGTCAAAAGCACAAGTAACTTATCCTTGTTTGATAAATACGAAATATTAAACTTGCTGAAATGTACACCAAGTATTTTATAATTATAAATACTCAAATCCTATTTTTACGTCGTTCCCTTTTCAAAAATTAAAATATAAGCTAAAACAATGACGTCATATAATTTTTTTTACATCCCGTCTTTAATTTATAATTATTTTGCACACCTTTTTGCGTGCCTTCCGATGTACGCCTTGTATTAAAATATAAGCTAAAAATGACGTCATAGCGCAACGGATCCTTCAACCTGTGACTTGGGTTATTATATTGTTTACTAGAGATAACGGATCCTTCAACCTGTGACTTGGGTTATTATATTGTTTACTAGAGACAACGGATCCTTCAACCTGTGACTTGGGTTATTATATTGTTTACTAGAGATAACGGATCCTTCAACCTGTGACTTGGGTTATTATATTGTTTACTAGAGACAACGGATCCTTCAACCTGTGACTTGGGTTATTATATTGTTTACTAGAGACAACGGATCCTTCAACCTGTGACTTGGGCTATTATATTGTTTACTAGAGATAACGGATCCTTCAACCTGTGACTTGAGCTATTATATTGTTTACTAGAGATAACGGATCCTTCAACCTGTGACTTGAGCTATTATATTGTTTACAACGGATCCTTCAACCTGTGACTTGGGTTATTATATTGTTTACTAGAGACAACGGATCCTTCAACCTGTGACTTGGGTTATTATATTGTTTACTAGAGATAACGGATCCTTCAACCTGTGACTTGAGTTATTATATTGTTTACTAGAGATAACGGATCCTTCAACCTGTGACTTGGGTTATTATATTGTTTACTAGAGATAACGGATCCTTCAACCTGTGACTTGGGTTATTATATTGTTTACTAGAGATAACGGATCCTTCAACCTGTGACTTGGGTTATTATATTGTTTACTAGAGATAACGGATCCTTCAACCTGTGACTTGAGTTATTATATTGTTTACTAGAGATAACGGATCCTTCAACCTGTGACTTGGGCTATTATATTGTTTACTAGAGATAACGGATCCTTCAACCTGTGACTTGGGCTATTATATTGTTTACTAGAGATAACGGATCCTTCAACCTGTGACTTGGGCTATTATATTGTTTACTAGAGATAACGGATCCTTCAACCTGTGACTTGGGCTATTATATTGTTTACTAGAGATAACGGATCCTTCAACCTTTGACTTGGGCTATTATATTGTTTACTAGAGATAACGGATCCTTCAACCTTTGACTTGGGCTATTATATTGTTTACTAGAGATAACGGATCCTTCAACCTGTGACTTGGGCTATTATATTGTTTACTAGAGATAACGGATCCTTCAACCTGTGACTTGGGCTATTATATTGTTTACTAGAGATAACGGATCCTTCAACCTGTGACTTGGGCTATTATATTGTTTACTAGAGATAACGGATCCTTCAACCTGTGACTTGGGCTATTATATTGTTTACTAGAGATAACGGATCCTTCAACCTTTGACTTGGGCTATTATATTGTTTACTAGAGATAACGGATCCTTCAACCTGTGACTTGGGCTATTATATTGTTTACTAGAGATAACGGATCCTTCAACCTGTGACTTGGGCTAGTATATTGTTTACTAGAGATAACGGATCCTTCAACCTGTGACTTGAGCTATTATATTGTTTACAACGGATCCTTCAACCTGTGACTTGGGTTATTATATTGTTTACTAGAGACAACGGATCCTTCAACCTGTGACTTGGGCTATTATATTGTTTACTAGAGACAACGGATCCTTCAACCTGTGACTTGGGTTATTATATTGTTTACTAGAGATAACGGATCCTTCAACCTGTGACTTGGGCTATTATATTGTTTACTAGAGACAACGGATCCTTCAACCTGTGACTTGGGTTATTATATTGTTTACTAGAGATAACGGATCCTTCAACCTGTGACTTGGGCTATTATATTGTTTACTAGAGATAACGGATCCTTCAACCTGTGACTTGGGCTATTATATTGTTTACTAGAGACAACGGATCCTTCAACCTGTGACTTGGGTTATTATATTGTTTACTAGAGACAACGGATCCTTCAACCTGTGACTTGGGTTATTATATTGTTTACTAGAGATAACGGATCCTTCAACCTGTGACTTGGGTTATTATATTGTTTACTAGAGACAACGGATCCTTCAACCTGTGACTTGGGTTATTATATTGTTTACTAGAGATAACGGATCCTTCAACCTGTGACTTGGGTTATTATATTGTTTACTAGAGATAACGGATCCTTCAACCTGTGACTTGAGCTATTATATTGTTTACAACGGATCCTTCAACCTGTGACTTGGGTTATTATATTGTTTACTAGAGACAACGGATCCTTCAACCTGTGACTTGGGTTATTATATTGTTTACTAGAGATAACGGATCCTTCAACCTGTGACTTGGGTTATTATATTGTTTACTAGAGACAACGGATCCTTCAACCTGTGACTTGGGTTATTATATTGTTTACTAGAGACAACGGATCCTTCAACCTGTGACTTGGGTTATTATATTGTTTACTAGAGATAACGGATCCTTCAACCTGTGACTTGGGCTATTATATTGTTTACTAGAGATAACGGATCCTTCAACCTGTGACTTGGGTTATTATATTGTTTACTAGAGATAACGGATCCTTCAACATGTGACTTGAGTTATTATATTGTTTACTAGAGACAACGGATCCTTCAACCTGTGACTTGGGCTATTATATTGTTTACTAGAGATAACGGATCCTTCAACCTGTGACTTGGGCTATTATATTGTTTACTAGAGATAACGGATCCTTCAACCTGTGACTTGAGTTATTATATTGTTTACTAGAGACAACGGATCCTTCAACCTGTGACTTGGGTTATTATATTGTTTACTAGAGACAACGGATCCTTCAACCTGTGACTTGGGCTATTATATTGTTTACTAGAGATAACGGATCCTTCAACCTGTGACTTGGGCTATTATATTGTTTACTAGAGATAACGGATCCTTCAACCTGTGACTTGAGTTATTATATTGTTTACTAGAGATAACGGATCCTTCAACCTGTGACTTGGGTTATTATATTGTTTACTAGAGACAACGGATCCTTCAACCTGTGACTTGGGTTATTATATTGTTTACTAGAGATAACGGATCCTTCAACCTGTGACTTGGGCTAGTATATTGTTTACTAGAGACAACGGATCCTTCAACCTGTGACTTGGGCTATTATATTGTTTACAACGGATCCTTCAACCTGTGACTTGGGCTAGTATATTGTTTACTAGAGACAACGGATCCTTCAACCTGTGACTTGGGCTATTATATTGTTTACAACGGATCCTTCAACCTGTGACTTGGGTTATTATATTGTTTACAACGGATCCTTCAACCTGTGACTTGGGTTATTATATTGTTTACTAGAGACAACGGATCCTTCAACCTGTGACTTGGGCTATTATATTGTTTACAACGGATCCTTCAACCTGTGACTTGGGTTATTATATTGTTTACTAGAGACAACGGATCCTTCAACCTGTGACTTGGGTTATTATATTGTTTACAACGGATCCTTCAACCTGTGACTTGGGTTATTATATTGTTTACTAGAGACAAAGGATCCTTCAACCTGTGACTTGGGCTATTATATTGTTTACAACGGATCCTTCAACCTGTGACTTGGGTTATTATATTGTTTACTAGAGACAACGGATCCTTCAACCTGTGACTTGGGTTATTATATTGTTTACAACGGATCCTTCAACCTGTGACTTGGGTTATTATATTGTTTACTAGAGACAACGGATCCTTCAACCTGTGACTTGGGCTATTATATTGTTTACAACGGATCCTTCAACCTGTGACTTGGGTTATTATATTGTTTACTAGAGACAACGGATCCTTCAACCTGTGACTTGGGCTATTATATTGTTTACAACGGATCCTTCAACCTGTGACTTGGGTTATTATATTGTTTACTAGAGATAACGGATCCTTCAACCTGTGACTTGGGCTATTATATTGTTTACTAGAGATAACGGATCCTTCAACCTGTGACTTGGGCTATTATATTGTTTACTAGAGATAACGGATCCTTCAACCTGTGACTTGAGCTATTATATTGTTTACTAGAGATAACGGATCCTTCAACCTGTGACTTGGGCTATTATATTGTTTACTAGAGATAACGGATCCTTCAACCTGTGACTTGAGCTATTATATTGTTTACTAGAGATAACGGATCCTTCAACCTGTGACTTGGGCTATTATATTGTTTACTAGAGATAACGGATCCTTCAACCTGTGACTTGGGTTATTATATTGTTTACTAGAGATAACGGATCCTTCAACCTGTGACTTGGGTTATTATATTGTTTACAACGGATCCTTCAACCTGTGACTTGGGTTATTATATTGTTTACTAGAGATAACGGATCCTTCAACCTGTGACTTGGGTTATTATATTGTTTACTAGAGATAACGGATCCTTCAACCTGTGACTTGGGCTATTATATTGTTTACTAGAGATAACGGATCCTTCAACCTGTGACTTGGGCTATTATATTGTTTACTAGAGATAACGGATCCTTCAACCTGTGACTTGGGCTATTATATTGTTTACTAGAGATAACCCGCCAAAAATGACGGAATTTTTTTTTGGGTTCAAACAGCAATATAAAACAAAATCGATCGCAGTGCCACGTAACAGCATTACATCCATACAGACAACGGGAATCAATTGCACAAGTAACTTACCTTTGTCTGATAAATACGAAATATTAAAATCCCATCAAGAGAATATAACAAAATCGATCGCAGCGCTACCTATCAGCATTACAAATTACATCCATACATACAGACAACGGTTATGATGTATATTGATTATCTAATATAATAAGCCCAAGTCACTGACTCCGTAACGCTGAGGGACATAGTACAACAGTCCATAGCAGTTAAAAAAGAAAGGTATCATTTTGGTTTCGAGATTAACACAGCGTGTGGTGTTTCTCGCCGTAAAACATTATATGGCGTCAATTACCCAAACAATTATAAAATACTTTGTGTACATTTCCGGAAATTTAATATTTTGTATTTATCAAACCAGGATAAGTTACTTGGGCTTTTGAAAAAAGTGGGCGCCGTAGGCGCCCTACAACCCCTAGTGTCATATATTATATTATGCGAAATGGAACGTCCTTGCGAGTATGAATTATGTAAATGAATTAGTGGCTCTGCTCTAATTCTAGTTCTAGTTCATTTGCTCGTTCGTCCGTGAATTTTATTCAATCATACTTCTACTAATATTAATGATGTTATTATAATTAAAATAAATATAAGTTAATAAATTGGCTTCTATTACGGTAGTACTACTGTTTACCGTTGTTACGACTATCGAACGACCGCTTGAACTCATCTTAAAAATTTTTTAGGCTTATTTATTTAAGCTTTAAGTCTTCAGCGTTTTAATAATTTGAACTTGAACTATTCCTTAACCCGTCATTGGGTCGTTGGGGCACCATCATGAACTGCTCACTATCTCACGCGATTTGTCCCGGTCCTGTGCTGCCTTCTGAGAGTCGCTGAATGACAGGCCGGTCCACTCTTTGATATCATCCTCCCATCTCTTCTTTTGTCTACCTCTTTTACTTCCTCCCTGGACTGTGCCTTGCAATATGGTCTTTGCGAGACCCCCAGTTCTTTTCACGTGTCCGTACCATCGTAGTTTCCTATTCTTAATGGAGGTGAGAAGGTCCTCGTAGGGGCCAATGACAGTACTTATTGTGTTGTGGACCGCTTCATTTGTGATGTGCGATGTGTAGGAAATGTTCAATATCTTTCTGAAACATCTCATCTCTAGCGCATTGATTCTTCTTTGGAGGTCTGCATTGAGCGTCCAAGCCTCACAACCATACAAGAAGACCGACATCGCCAGAGTGCGCATTAGTCGGATCTTTGATCCCAGGGAGAGCTTCTTGCTTTGCCAGATGTTCTTTAATTTACTCAATGCTGCCATTGTTTGGGCTACTCTGGCAAGAATTTCTGGCTTTGAGCCTTCGTCGGATATTATGGCCCCTAGATATTTGAAGGTGGAGACTTCTTCGAGTTTTTGCCCGTTTATCCGAATCTCACTTGTGAATTTACTATTTGCCATGACCTTGGTCTTTTCTGCATTGATTTTCATGCCGTACCCCTTTGCTGTTTTCACTAGTTTTGCAATGAATTCTTTTAGTTCGTCCTCGCTACCAGCTAGGCCGTCTATGTCATCGGCGAAGCGTAGGTTGGTTATACTTCTCCCTCCGATGCTGACTGTTCCGACATGGTCTTCTAGCACATCTGTAATAATCCTTTCAAGGAAGAGGTTGAAGAGGATGGGGGAAAGTAAGCATCCTTGTCTGACACCAACAGTGGTCCTGAACCAATCTCCCAGCCTGCTGTTGAAGAGTACTGCGCTGGTTGCTCTGTTGTAATGGTTCTTGATCACTTCAATGAGGTTTGCATTAATGTTGAATTTGTGCATAGTTGCACACAGTGACGCAAGCCACACTCTGTCGAACGCTTTTTTTAAAGTCTATAAAGACAGGATAGAGGTCACTCTGGTGTTGGAGATGTTTTTCACAGAGCACTCACAGGTTAAAGATTTGCTCCGTTGTGCTTCTTCCTGCTCTGAAGCCCGCCTGCTCTGAAATGATTTGCTCTGCTTGTGGTTTCAGTCTGTTTAATATCATCAGAAGCATGATTTTGCTGGGCTGACTAATCAGGTTGACTGTACGGTAGTTCTGACACATCTGCAGATTACCCCTTTTTGGGAGCGTGATAACCAGCGATCGTGTCCAGGGGGTTGGCCATTTTCCTGTCTGCCAGATCTTGTTGCACATGTTAGTTAGGATGTTTATTACGGGGTCACCTCCTGCCTGAATCAGTTCGCCTGGAATGTTGTCTGCTCCAGCTGATTTCCCCTTTTTCAATTTTCGTACAGCCAGCTCCACCTCGTCGCGGAGAATAGTATGCATGTGTGTGTTAGTTGACTTCGGGCAGTCGAGCACTGATGCATCGCCTTTGTAGTCTTCATTGTACAGCTCAGAACAGTATTCGGTCCATCTTTTGAGAATTTCTTGTTCTTCTGTGATATATTTTGCGGATTTATCTTGTATGGTTGATATTCGACCTTGTTTGGTGGATGTCAAGTCTTTAACAATTTTGTAAGCCTTTCTTGAATTGATTGTTCCTTAGTAGATTTTCATCGATGTCAGAGCATTGTTGTTCTATCCATTCCTTTTTTGCTTTTACCATATCTTTCCTGATCTTTTTATTGATTTCTCTGTATCTGGGTGCTCCTTCTGCAGTATTCTTTACGCTCTTAAGTTTTCTTCTTTCATCGCATAGTTCCAGAATATTAGACGAGACCCTTGGTCTTTTAATTGCTCGCTTCTTACCAAGTACTTCTTTTGCTGCTTCAATTATTGTGGTATTGAAGGTGTCAGTGACTAGGTCTATGTCCATGTCCGTCTCTGACTCATATAGTGCGGTCAGTGGAGCAAATTTCCCTACAATGGATGCCCTGAAGACTTCTGCGACTTCTGGGTCTTTCATTTTGTCAAGGTCAAAGAGTAATCCTGGATTGCCTTGTTTTGCTATCTTTATCAGGTGGAGATGGAAGGTCATCAGCACCAGATTATAGTCACTGCCGATATCTGCTCCAGGGAAACTTCTAGTTCTAGCTATTTTTATGCATGATTTGAATCGTTTTCTGACCAGTATCTAATCTATCTGGTTACTATGATCTACAACAATAATTTATTCAGCTGCAAAACTAGGTGTAAATAATTTTTTGTTTGCACAAAAAATTGCACCTAGAATATCGTTTTTTATGGAGATCATTGCATCAAAATACAATACAAAATACACAAACAAATTGTGCAATTAAAACAATAAATTTGAGCTTTATTTTAAACTAAAACGACAATAGACGTTTCGGCTAATGCCTTCATCAGCACAATAACATAAAATAGGCAATTACATATATTTAAATTCTTAAAACACATTATATAATAAAATAATTTAAAATATTCATGTAAAATAAAATGAAATGAAAAACAAAAAAGCTTATTTTTTCTATATCCTGTGTCCTTGTTTGTTTT
This sequence comes from Ampullaceana balthica, assembly GCA_944989445.1. Classification (NCBI taxonomy): domain Eukaryota; kingdom Metazoa; phylum Mollusca; class Gastropoda; family Lymnaeidae; genus Ampullaceana; species Ampullaceana balthica. Next base: position 325,497 of record CALYLW010000590.1, on the reverse strand, counting down.
TGTTTTTCCTTTCATTTTATGTTTCACATGTTTCATATGTTTCACATGTTTCATATGTTTCACATATGTTTCATATGTTTCACATGTTTCACATTTTTCTCATGTTTCATATGTTTCACATGTTTCACACGCTGTTAAGATAAAAGAAACACGAACATAAATTTGTATACTAAAACATTTCATTAGAAACAAAATATTGCATGCACTATTGGCAATATGGAACGCTAAATTTGTTTTAAGTTGTTTAAATGTACAGAAAAACAGTATTGTCCAATCAAAACATGAATATTTAATGAGGAACATGAAAATAAAACAATGCAACAGCAAGGCAGTTGCGCTCCACCATTGTTGAGCTGAAAGCTCAATAAATCGAAACAGTAATTAAATTGTGGTGTGAGGCGTTGCGTGGCGATGGGTACTCATGAATAGACCCCCTCGCGCCTTCTCAATACAAACCATCTCAAGCTCATCTGAGACCGGAAGTAGTGGGGAACTAGACGCGACGATTCTGCCCTCATCAGACATCTCGAGTTCTGATTAATTAGACACTATGACTAAAAAACGAGAGATGGCGCAATGAATGGCTAGGAGTCTTTGGCTGATCAGCTTCCTATTGCCCCAAACAAGTGTTGTCCATAACCTTGTTCCGAGTGCCCCAAACAAGTATAATATTGCCCCAAACAAGTGTCCTATTGCCCATAAACCTAGAACAGATAGTAAAAACAGCAACAAGGAAAAAAAAACACTGGATTTATTCCTAACAAATAGACCAGGACTAGTGTTAGACTATAAAATAATTCCAGGACTGTCCGACCATGATATTGTTAGGGTCACCAATACAATAAAAACTAAAATTAATAAGATACCTAGAAGAATAATCTATCTTTGGAATAAATGTAATTCAATAAAACTACACCAATCAGCGGCTAACTTCCAACAAACTTTCCTAAGTAAATTTAACACAAATAGCCCAGTAGAAGAAATTTGGAAAGATATAAAAACAAATCTAAAAACTATAATGGATGAGAATGTTCCAACAAAACTAACATCAAATAAAATTAACAAATGCTGGTTCAATTCTAGATTGAAAAAGCTATGCAAACAAAAAGAGAACTTATTTAAGAAATATAAAGCTACCTATTCATATAGGATACACAAAAAATACTTAAAGATTAAACACTTGACACAAAAACTTAGTCGAAACCTCCAAAATGAATATATAAGCAATGTAATTACCAAATATAACAATAAAAACTTATGGTCCTTTATCAAATCTAAAAAAATGGAACCTTCAGGAATAGCCACACTAAAAGGCTCAAATAATAAAACCTATAATGATAATGAAACTAAAGCTAATATACTTAACACATATTTTGCATCATCTTTTTCTGCCTCAGGCGACAAGGAAGTTTTAATAAATTTAAATAAAATGGCGGAAATAGGTAACATAACTGTAGATGAGATAGGTATACATTCACTCCTAAAAAACTTAAAAATAAACAAAGCTACTGGCCCAGATGATTTGCCTGCAAGGTTATTAAAAGAACTAAGCAATGAACTGTCCCCAATCCTTGTAGTTCTCTTTCAAGTCTCTCTAAACCAGGGTAAAGTGCCCCAGGATTGGAAATTAGCTAACGTAACTCCACTCTTTAAGAAAGGGGATAAATCAGACCCTGGTAATTACAGGCCAGTATCACTTACTAGTATCACCTGTAAATTACTAGAACACATAATATATAGTAGAATAGTCAACCACCTTGACAAATATAATGCCCTATGCCCACATCAAGACGGCTTTAGAAAAAACAGATCATGTGAAACACAATTAATAGGTTTAATAGATGAACTATCAAAAGGCTTAGACAAAAATGATCAAATAGATACAATATTACTAGACTTCTCAAAAGCATTTGACAAAGTTCACCACCTTAGTTTACTTAAAAAACTTAACTACTTTGGAATCTCAGGTTCCTTACATCACTGGATCCAAGACTTCCTTTTGGGCAGGGAGCAAACTGTAATAATTAATGGATCTAAATCTGCACCAATAAAGGTTAACTCAGGAGTTCCACAAGGAACTGTGCTAGGTCCCTTACTCTTTTTAATTTATATAAATGATTTACCCAACAACATCTCAACAGGTACAAAAGTTAGGTTATTTGCTGATGATTGTATAATCTATAGAACAATTAAATCAGAACAAGACAGCAAAATTTTACAAAAAGACTTAGATGAATTGATAAAATGGGAAACTAACTGGAGTATGTCTTTCCACCCAGAAAAGTGTCAACTGTTAAGAGTAACAAAGAAAAAGAAACAAATAAATTCAAAATATTACATTCATGGCAAAGAACTGACCCAAACTAAAGATGCAAAATACTTAGGAGTCTTAATAAATGAGAAACTATCATGGAATCCCCATGTCAATGAAGTTATTAAAAAATCAAACAAAACCTTAGGCTTTATAAAAAGGAACTTTAACAAATGTAATAGAGATATAAAACTAAAATGCTACCTCACTTTGGTGAGACCTGTACTAGAATATGCATCTTCTGTATGGGACCCATCCACCAAAGAAAACATTGATAAACTAGAACAAATTCAAAAAAGAGCTGCCAGATTCATTACTGGAGAATATTCGAAACTGACAAGAATAACACCATTAGTTAAATCATTAAACCTTGAAACACTAGAGGATAGAAGAACCAAAAGCAAAGTAGTAATCATACATAAAGCAATTAATTCTAATTTAGAAATACAACACAAAGATAACTTAATACAACCCTCAGATAGACATAAGGATAAAAACACCTTTCTTATTCCGTATGCAAGAACAAACACATACAAGTTTTCCTTCTTCCCGTCCGGAATTCGGGCGTGGAATGGGTTGCCTGAAGAATCCAGGAAAACCAACACTTTATCAGCATTTAAATCTCTAATAAAAATGCAGGACTAAACACAAACCATAGATAAGCGTAGGACGCAATAATCTTCTGTATAGAAGGAGCGTCTGTAAACAGATAAGATAAGATAAGATAACCTTGTTCCGAGTGCCCCAAACAAGCGTCCTATTGCCTCACCATTCAACTTTCTATGTTTATCTATTTCCTGTTGAGCCCCAATCAACTACATATTTCCAGCTCATAGACAAACCCTCCCTTTCCTCAATATTTTCATCACCCACCAATACATTACTCGCCTATAATCGCCTATCACCCACCAATACATTACTCGCCTATAATCGCCTATCACCCACCAATACATTACTCCCCTATAACCGCCTATCACCCACCAATTCTATTGTAGCTGACCACCCATTACATCACTTTATTTCTGTATTTTATTTGTACTTGGCATTGTGTGGATGTATTAATTGATACTAGACAACCCGCGGTGTAGCATACGCCGCAGACTTGCTCATGGAGAGTGCAAAGAAAGTGGAGAAATAACGGACACAAACTACAGCACGAAGAAATCAAAACAACGCAAGTGAACGTCGGTTGAGGGAACTGCCAACTCATTGTTGGTTTCGAGACGTTTGCATGCGAAATTCGCTACACCCCTAACTTCTATGAAGTCAGCTATAAAACGATATTCGGTTTAAAATCAGAGTTACATAACCGATAATCGGTTTAAAAAAACAACAAATAACAACAACACGCAATTAACCCTAAACAAGACTAACCCTCGCTAGGGTCGGCGAATCATAGTTTATGTTTTAGGGATGGTAGTATTAAATGGGAGGCGGGTAACAACAACCTCAGTGTGCTTGTCTCCATGTTTACTCGCTATTTGTTACTTACTTTGTGCTGCTTTTTGTGTCTGTACTCTCACCCCCCCCCCAAATCCGTTCTTTGCACTGTCTATTATGAGCAAGTCTGCGGCGTATGGGGCCGTCCATAAATGACGTCACGCGATTTTTGCCGATTTTTTACCCCCTCCCCCCCTCGTCACGCGACGTCACAAAAACTTAGACCCCACCTCTAAAAATACGTCACAAATCTTTGAACCCCCCCCCAAAAAAAAACAACAACAAAAAACAACAACAACAACCTTACTTTTCTATTTGAAAATACGTATGTTTCAAATCACTTTTATTGTCATTTAAGTATTAATTATTTATTTAATGAAGATCTACATTGTAATATCGTAACCCGCGTGAATCATTTTAAAAAAACGTTTAACCGGCCTTCAGAAAACGAACTGTTAACATCCTTAGCTTATATTTTATTTTAATGCATACAAATTAAACATTGACTATTGATCATCACCGCTAACGTCTTTGTTTAGAAAAAAAATTATTTAAAAATAAAATTTTAAAAATGTATTTTAAAAAAATCCCTCAATTGACTGACGGGCATACCATCCCGTAAGACAGAGGTCGGCGAACTAAGGTAAATAACCTGAACTGGGGTCAAAAAGGGAATTCTTGGGGGTAATGCAGACGCATTTGGGACATATAACATCCACTACAATCCGCTAGATATATTAAAATACGTCATGTGTACGTGTACGCTTGGAACATATGCCCATTATTAAACAGGTTCCTTCCAGAAAATGCTTTTTTATTTTTAAATTTGACAACTATGTAGATTTCTTACCTACGCACTATATGAAGACACCTAAATCTACCCTACTTTCATTTATATTGACACGAGTGACAATAATCTTAATCCACATGACTTGTCTTTATCACGTATCATTTCTGTGATATTTAAAATTAATACCGCAAAAACTGAGCTAAGAAGAAAAGTTGTTTTGTGCTCCTCTCGAATTGCAATGTCAAGAATTTGATGCATTCAATAAAGTTAATGAATACTTGACTAATTTTAAATGTGCTCAGTTTACCATTATATCTAGAAGAGTGCTTCTCATACTTTTTAGTATTGCGGACCAGCAGGAATTTTTTCCATTGCATCAGGGACCGGTGCACTATTTTCCCTGCACTGACAATTTTTTCTGTCCTTTTTTGAGAACATCTGCGGACCGGCAGCGGATGGCCCACGGACTGGCATCGGTCCGCGGACCACCACTTTGAGAAGCACTGATCTAGAAGACTAGGATGGCCAGGGGCGTTTTACCATCGAACAATTATTTCAAACTTAAAACGTTTTTAATTTTATCAAATAGATTCCCTCCCCCCCTAACCTTTTAAAGAAAAAGGATATTCCGTGTCGTTTTGACTTAAAATATCTACACATAATACTATTCAAATCATTTTTAGACACTTGTCATGCTTGTAAAACTCACCAGTAGCATTTTCGGGGGAGGGGGCATGGGGGTGGGGGTGCTAAAGACGCTCCCCCAAATCCCCGAGTCACGTGAGCAGGACCTAGAGTCTGTAAACGCATACATAAACTTGTATATTTTGTAAGAACGGGCATGAGAGAACCAAACGGAGCTGCGGTTAGATCACAAATGCTTTGATGTCAACATCAAACGACGTAGTGTAACAATTTCATATGTTATCTTGTGGATTCTTAAACTTAAGGATTATAATTAGATTTAATTTTCGTGTCTTGATAGCACACGCCAACCAGCGTCTGAGGGCCTACCGACCAGCACATTGAGAAGCACTGATTTAAATTTTTTTTAAAAAAGTCATTAAATAAATTGTAAGCGACCAAATATTTCAGTGGAAGTTTTATTTAAAGTTACCCTTTTGATGTGACGTCACATTTCTTCAACCCCCCTCCCCCTCGTCACGCAACGTCACAAAAGTGTGACCCCCCTCCCCCCCTTGGTGCGTGACGTCATTTGTGGACGGCCCCTATGCTACGCCGCGGGTCTCTCCATAATTCCTTCTTTTCATTCAATCACAGTCGTTTGCCCAAACCCATCCCATTTTGACAACTGTGTCTTTCAGGAAGTCTTCACCCGTAACTAAATCAGCTAGTGTTGGCAATAAAGGATTAAAGAACGGGCACAAACAGACATTTTTAAAAATTTTAAAAAAAACATTGTTTTTCGCTGGGGACCATCGACGTATGAGGCGGACGTGCTAACCAGTACACTACGAATCTCACATTTACTGCGAAGGCACAATGCAAGTGAACGCAAGTGCTTTGTTGCCACCCACTCCCACCCCCTCCCCTTTTTTTCCCATTTCATCCCACCACGCTTGCCAAAAGTGTTTAGTTGACCCGAGCGAGGGTCATTCGTCACGCTCTGATGTACATGCTGCTTCTTGTTGCCTCGCAGGGTCCAACCACGAAGAGAATTATATATATTTATACTAGTACTTTTAGGACCGGAAGCTGATCAAAATGGCGGAAACTAAATTTCTCTGGCGATATAAAATAAAAGAATAAACAAGTGCTGGAGAGATTTACAACGTACACATGAAACATGAGGACAGCAAGGATATCAAGGATATCAAGGATATTCAGGACATCAAGGACACAGGGGTGGACTGGGGAGTCCTAGCGGCCCGGGAAAAAAAACCAAAAAGCGGCCCTATCTTCATAACTTTTATTTTCCTTGTGCATTTTCTCCATCCAAACGTGAGGGCCGAGGCCGCCAAAGTCATGGGTCACTTTACAAATTACTATATACAATAACAAAACTCAAAAAAACAATAAATCGCATTTTTAATTTATATTTATAAATAAAATATCAAGAATGCGTCAATTCAAGCTATAAATCAATTTATTCGGACTCTTTATGATGGTGTTTATAGTATAAGCAACTTCTTTAAGCTGAGTGACATTTCGGCTACATGATCTATAATTGTGTCATTATTCAGTTCACTTAAAACATCGGGCCGATCTTGAATAATTGTTTATCCCATATAGGTATTTAATACGTTTTAGCTCAGAAAAGCTTCTTTTTCGGAAGCCAAAGTGACAGAAATAGTTGTGTTTTTTTTAAAAAGAAAGTGCAAAATATAAACAGGATCGTTGTAGGTAACTGCAGGAATTATGGAACTCAATGATTGGAACTCTTCAGCAAGCATGAAACCATCAAGGTCCTTACTTTCGCAGGCAGTGAGCTTCTCTCACGTTTCATACAGCAATTCAGTAGATCATTGTTTTGTAATTTATGAAAATTAAAAAGAAATCCAAAACGAGTCATGATGCCTTAGCATTTGTTCAAATTACATGTCCATTGACATGACTACATATCAACAAACTAGTAAAAAATCTGTGCTAATTTTTTCTTGTGCAGCTCCTTCATATATAAATTGTTTTATTTCTTTTTCAACTGGGTTTAAATGGGTTCAACTTCTATGTCTATGGCAATTTCTTTTGCAAATGTTATTGTTGTTTCAAAACCACGATTGCAGTAAGATTTCGACCATTTGCAAGTATGTTACATGATCTCAACTTCAGTTAATAGACCGACAGAAATATTTTCTAATTCTTTGCTGGTGCAAATAAATTGCGACAATATGTCGTACCAAAAAGCATTTGAAACCATGGGCGTCGCTAGGAATTTTTCCAGGGGGGGGGGCAAAAAAATTCCAGGGGGGGGCAAAAAAATCCCACTTTTTTAATATTTTAACTGGAAATGCCATACAGGTACAATTTTCAATTAAATTCAAGTTCAGTATAAAATAAGGGTTGAAAAAAGTCTTAGAAATTAATAAGACTTACAAATTAGTGCTGTAATAGTTAAAATACAACATTTATTAATGCATTTAATAAATTATTATTTTTCCACAAATGTAGGGGGGGGCAAATGCCCCCCCTTGCCCCCCCTTCCCTACGCCCATGTTTGAAACAATGAAATTAAAGTTCTTAAGTAGTTTTTAGATCACTAATTTGCTATGGTACTTTGAAAAGTTCATCATCCATTTCTCCTGCTTGATATCGCGCAACCTTTGCGCTTTCCACATGGCTTTCCAATTTTCTTTCAGTGGTTTCACAGAAATATTTCAAACAAACTTGGAAAATAAAACACATCGCTTTGTTGAAGCAGAAAATAAAATATAGATTCGTTAAATTATACCAAAAAACGTCATTACATCAGGACAAGTTTTTACCATATAACATAGCAGCAAGTTGTAGCTGTGAAGGGTACAATTACAATACTTGTAAAAGACGACCTTGTACGCCTCACTTATGCCTATCATATTCGCACCGTTGTAGAATCCTTGACCGCGGATATCAGAAACATCTAAGCCCAATTTTCTCAATTCCAATAGTAAGACATTAAGCATTTGTTGCCAAGTATTTTCTTCCACTTCTAGAAAACGTATGAAGTGCTCATGAGTTACTTCAGAATATCCACCTCCTTGGCTTACATAGCGCATTGTCAGTGACATCTGTTCTTGGTGACATTGGCACGGTGTGCAATCAAGATTTACTGAAAAGTATTTAGCTGATTTTACTCTTCCTACAATAATTTTCCTTACCTTATTTCCCATCAACGAAATGAGTTCGGTCTGAATGCGCTTTCCTAAAGTAGTGATCATGAATTACATCAATTTTTATTAATCATATATTTTCCTGCAAAACCCAAAAAAAATTTGCCAGCGATTCGACGAGAGCCAGAAAATTTCCATTTTGTGCCCGATGTATTTATCAACTGAACTACGAAATAGCTGAGCGAGAAATTGGGACAATGGCCATAAGACGTTGAAATATACTATGTCAACTAGCCTTTTCACTGTTTATTATTTTTAGGCGTGGCTTGTCAATTGTCATTGTTTTGTTAACATGTTTTTCATCTCAAACCATTCCAAAGTAGATGTAATTTTATGTCCCTTTGATTAATCATGATCAGACAGTCTAACACATTTTAAAAAATTTCACTTACCATAGCAAGTTTAAGGCTAAAAGTGGCTATCTCGTTTTTAAAATGTTCTGAATCCATAAATGCTTACTAAAATACGCTAGGAAAATTACTTTTTGGATTAGGATTTATGATTATAATATGTTATTATATTAGTACGGAATTTTTCTACTTATTTTATCCTGAAAAAATAAATATAAAGTTTTCTAGTTACGTTGCTATAAAAAAAAATTTGCGTAATAGTAGTAAAATTGTAAAAAGTAGTAAAAATGTTTAGTCAAAGCGCGGGCCCTGAAAAGTGCGGGACCGGCCCTGATTTCAGTTTAGAGAAAGATCTCTCACAAGCTAATGGGTAGACGACATAGTCAATAAGAGTTTATATGCACTAAAGAGATGTTTGTATGTTTGCCCATAGAAACTGTATTTATGTAGTACAGAAAAGCAGCAAACAGGACATTTTTTTCAAGATTAATTATTATTATATCACTGGTCCTGGTGGCCCACCGGGAATTTTCCCGGTGTCCCGGCGGCCCAGTCCACCCCTGCAAGGACATCAAGGATATCAAGGATATCAAGGATATCAAGGAATTATTCAACGAATTGAATTAAATCTATGCCCTTTTATGGAGAAGGGGTGAAGGCGGTTCGCTGGCACCTCAAAACCAGTCGTTTCGGGTAGATGAGGCTCGTTAACCTTGGCTGGTAGTTCATCTAGGAGAAGGAAACTCTGACTTCAAACCTCCAATGCCTTGCGGCCACACCCGCTACCCGGGAAAGGCTGAAGGAGTAAACCCTGAACAGGAAATGGAGTACCTAAAGGCGGACCTTTACATAAGAGTTACGTACATTCCGGCAGCTCCTGCGACGCAAATTGCAGCCAAGCTGCATTGACGCAAGTCGTTCCTATGGTTACGCCATTGACGTGGAGAAGGGGGATATGCTGTGTGAGCAGTAGCTAATTCTCCATGATACCCGCCCAGGCTTGCTTCATCTCTACGGTGATGCACCATCGTCTCTCGAGACGGAATGATGCCGATGATGACGTCACTTCTTATTGCCCAATACCAGTTGGCCAAAAAGCTTCATAAAGAACCATTGAGAGAACGTTATGAATTTTGTAAGCGATAAGGACACTTCTTTTACGTCTTTAAAACATTCTTATTACCCATTTTTTCAAATCAATTAAAGTCTTCAGCTTTTTGAATGCCCTTTTTTATGGACTATCTTTCACGGCAATTTTGTCAAACATTCGTTGTAAGCTGTCATCATCAAGTCAAACAGACGAAACAAGTTGTTCAGACTAGACGTAACAAGTTGTTCAGACAAGACGTAACAAGTTGTTCAGACCAGACGTAACAAGTTGTTCAGACCAGACGTAACAAGTTGTTCAGATCAGACGTAACAAGTTGTTCAGTAACTTTCTTTGATGACCAGACGTAACAAGTTGTTCAGTAACTTTCTTCGATGACCAGACGTAACAAGTTGTTCAGTAACTTTCTTCGATGACCAAACGTAACAAGTTGTTCAGTAACTTTCTTCGATGACCAGACTTAACAAGTTGTTCAGCAACTTTCTTCGATGACCAGACGTAACAAGTTGTTCAGTAACTTTCTTTGATGACCAGACGTAACAAGTTGTTCAGTAACTTTCTTTGATGACCACCTCAAATTTTTATCTTTGTTGGATTTGTTTGTTTGTTTGTTTGTTTGTTTGTTGTTGTTGTTGTTTTAATTAAAACACGCTGTTGTAGTTTTATTCATGTCCCAATTTGTCAAAACTTTCAATCTCAAATTATTTTAGTTAAAGTTCTGGTTGTAGGGCACTACGGGGAGGTGGCACTACACATGTCGAGAATCACTGAGCTAGAATTTGATTATTATTTGATGAGTGTTACAAAGACTCCATGTTGTATGGACTGTCGGATTTAGACTCCATGTCTTTGCAAAATATGACAATTGCTCTCTGGAGAAAAATTCGTTGAGGGTAGAAGGGGAGTGCAAGAAAGTGGGGGCCCTAAGCTAAAGTTTGTGTAGCTTATGTGTACATCCGGGTCTGGTTTTATGACTCCATAATAAGTGACTACTGATTATTTTATGTACTTTTTCCAAAATCAGATTGGCTGGAACATAATTTACATTTAACATCAATAATTGATGACGTCATACAACCTGTAACCAGACAGACCACCGTTACAGTGTAACATACTTTACATTTAACATCAATAATTGATGACGTCATACAACCTGTAACCAGACAGGCCACCGTTATAATAACTCATCAATAATTGATGACGTCATACAACTTGTAACCAGACAGGCCACCGTTATAGAAGCACATCAGTAATTGATGACGCCATACAACCTGAAACCAGACAGACCACCGTTACAGTGGAACATCAGTACTTGATGACGTCATACAAACTGTAACCAGACAGACGACTGTTACAGTAGCTCATCAACAATTTATGACGTCATACATCCTATAACCAGACAGGTCAATGTTATAGCGGCTCATCAACAATTGATGACGTCATACACCTGTAACCGGACAGGTCACCGTTATAGAAGCACTTCAAGGACATTGAGTTGTGATGAAAAACACTAAACAATTGAAACAAATACCTGTTAAATCAGTTGAATTTTTCAAAGGGAAATTTCAAATTTATTTCAGAAACAACTGTCTTGTTTATCACTAAATCTTTCAGTCAATGATAGTGACACAAGTTTGGAATGTTGCGAGATGTTGCAGTGGGTTAACTTCTCAATATAGTCAAACTCAAGTTTAAAGTACAACAACAAAAAAAAAGAAAGTAAAAAAGTTCACCTCCAACTATGGCCATCCGTCTGACATTCTTAGCCAGATAATGAAGAATTTCAGATAAGAAATGGGGACAGAATACGATCTGTTGTTAGTGTAGATACATTTCTTCTCTGCATCTATTGTTACAGTAGTGTGCGATACTAATAGTTTATTGATATTGATTTGCCTTTAGTTAAATAGTTTATTGATAACTATTGAACGTGATGTCAATGATTATTAATGGCCACTGTGAAACACGGTGACCTCTGTGAAACATGGTGACCTCTGTGAAACATGGTGACCTCTGTGAAACACGGTGACCTCTGTGAAACATGGTGACCACTGTGTAACACGGTGACCTCTGTGAAACATGGTGACCTCTGTGAAACACGGTGACCTCTGTGAAACACGGTGACCTCTGTGAAACACGGTGACCTCTGTGAAACATGGTGACCTCTGTGAAACACGGTGACCTCTGTGAAACACGGTGACCTCTGTGAAACATGGTGACCACTGTGAAACATGGTGACCAGAATTAATATTAAACATGTTGTCAACAATTTACACTCAAGTTTTCGCTCCAATGTAGATCTATGTAGAACTCATGATTTGATCACTACTAAGGCACAATTCATTTAATCGTGTACTTAAGGTTACGTGATTATTTCTGTAGCTATTACTGGAATTAAAAGAAACATGATCTAAACCTGCTGGTCAAATAAATATAACACACAGAATGGGACTGGTCAAATCAATATAACACAGAATGGGACTGGTCAAATCAACATAACACACAGAATGGGACTGCGATAAAGCTTTTAAATAAAATACAAAATACACAAATAGTGCAATTAAAACAATAAATTTGAGCTTTATTTTAAACTAAAACGACAATGACAATTCGGCTAATGCCTTCATCAGTACAATAACATAAAATAGGTAATTACATATATTTAAATTCTTAAAACATATTATATCATAAAATAATTTAAAATATTCCTGTAAAATAAAATGAAAGGAAAAACAAAAACAAACAAGGACACAGGGTATAGAAAAAAGAAGGAAGCAACAAAGCCCGTCCAAGGACGTTCCGCCACCGTTCGGTGGCATGTTGTAACTCCCCTCAAACAGCCGTTTCGACCGGCATTACATGTGCATCACGTCAAAAATACTATTGGTTATAGTTAAAATAAATAACTCGTAAACACAGAGCTTTTGACTATAAATCGCAACGCGCATAACTCAAAATAAAGTCTTGGAAGAAATACTGCACGAGAAATAACTCGTTTTGAACGTCCGCGTAAACGTGTTCAATATGATTAGCTGTAGGAGTCATATGTGTTTGAGGGACCAATCGTTATCGATGACCAGACAGACCATAGCCTTTTATTATATAAGTATGATGGCTATAATAATTGTTCTCGAAATAAGGTCACACACGAACAACGTTCTAACCACTGCTAAAACATTGATCTCAGAGCCAGTATTTAAATAGTATGACAATGTGCTGCCTTGCTCTAAGAGCCAGTATTTAAATAGTATGACAATGGGCTGCCTTGCTCTCAGAGCTAGTATTTAAATAGTATGACAATGTGCTGCCTTGCTCTCAGAGCCAGTATTTAAATAGTATGCCAATGGGCTGCCTTGCTCTCAGAGCCGGTGTTTAAATAGGATGACAATGGGCTGCCTTGCTCTCAGAGCCAGTATTTAAATAGTATGACAATGGGCTGCCTTGCTCTCAGAGCTAGTATTTAAATAGTATGACAATGTGCTGCCTTGCTCTCAGAGCCAGTATTTAAATAGTAAGACAATGGGCTGCCTTGCTATCAGAGCCAGTATTTAAATAGTATGACAATGGGCTGCCTTGCTCTCAGAGCCGGTATTTAAACAGTATGACAATGAGCTGTCTTGCTCTCAGAGCCGGTAGTTAAATAGTATGACAATGGGCTGCCTTATTCTCGGAGCCAGTATTTAAATAGTATGACAATGTACTGCCTTGCTCTCAGAGCCAGTATTTAAACAGTATGACAATGTGCTGCCTTGCTCTCAGAGCCAGTATTTAAATAGTATGACAATGTGCTGCCTTGCTCTCAGAGCCAGTATTTAAATAGTATGACAATGGGCTGCCTTGCTCTCAGAGCCAGTATTTAAATAGTATGACAATGGGCTGCCTTGCTCTCAGAGCCAGTATTTAAATAGTATGACAATGTGCTGCCTTGCTCTCAGAGCCAGTATTTAAATAGTATGACAATGGGCTGCCTTGCTCTCAGAGCCAGTATTTAAATAGTATGACAATGGGCTGCCTTGCTCTCAGAGCCAGTATTTAAATAGTATGACAATGGGCTGCCTTGCTCTCAGAGCCAGTATTTAAATAGTGTGACAATGGGCTGCCTTGCTCTCAGAGCCAGTATTTAAATAGTATGACAATGGGCTGCCTTGCTCTCAGAGCCAGTATTTAAATAGTGTGACAATGGGCTGCCTTGCTCTCAGAGCCAGTATTTAAATAGTATGACAATGGGCTGCCTTGCTCTCAGAGCCAGTATTTAAATAGTATGACAATGTGCTGCCTTGCTCTCAGAGCCAGTATTTAAATAGTATGATAATGGGCTGCCTTGCTCTCAGAGCCAGTATTTAAATAGTATGACAATGGGCTGCCTTGCTCTCAGAGCCAGTATTTAAATAGTATGACAATGTGCTGCCTTGCTCTCAGAGCCAGTATTTAAATAGTATGACAATGGGCTGCCTTGCTCTCAGAGCCAGTATTTAAATAGTATGACAATGGGCTGCCTTGCTCTCAGAGCCAGTATTTAAATAGTATGACAATGGGCTGCCTTGCTCTCAGAGCCAGTATTTAAATAGTATGACAATGTGCTGCCTTGCTCTCAGAGCCAGTATTTAAATAGTATGACAATGGGCTGCCTTGCTCTCAGAGCCAGTATTTAAATAGTATGACAATGGGCTGCCTTGCTCTCAGAGCCAGTATTTAAATAGTGTGACAATGGGCTGCCTTGCTCTCAGAGCCAGTATTTAAATAGTATGACAATGGGCTGCCTTGCTCTCAGAGCCAGTATTTAAATAGTATGACAATGTGCTGCCTTGCTCTCAGAGCCAGTATTTAAATAGTATGACAATGGGCTGCCTTGCTCTCAGAGCCAGTATTTAAATAGTATGATAATGGGCTGCCTTGCTCTCAGAGCCAGTATTTAAATAGTATGACAATGGGCTGCCTTGCTCTCAGAGACAGTATTTAAATAGTATGAGAATGGGCTGCCTTGCTCTCAGAGCCAGTATTTAAGTAGTGTGACAATGGGCTGCCTTGCTCTCAGAGCCAGTCATTAAATAGTATGACAATGGGCTGCCTTGCTCTCAGAGCCAGTATTTAAATAGTGTGACAATGGGCTGCCTTGCTCTCAGAGCCAGTATTTAAATAGTATGACAATGGGCTGCCTTGCTCTCAGAGCCAGTATTTAAATAGTATGACAATGTGCTGCTTTGCTCTCAGAGCCAGTATTTAAATAGTATGACAATGGGCTGCCTTGCTCTCAGAGCCAGGATTTAAATAGTATGACAATGTGCTGCCTTGCTCTCAGAGCCAGTATTTAAATAGTATGACAATGGGCTGCCTTGTTCTCAGAGCCCGTATTTAAAAGTATGACAATGGGCTGCCTTGCTCTCAGAGCCAGTATTTAAATAGTATGACAATGGGCTGCCTTGCTCTCAGAGCCAGTATTTAAATAGTATGACAATGGGCTGCCTTGCTCTCAGAGCCAGTATTTAAATAGTATGACAATGGGCTGCCTTGCTCTCAGAGCCAGTATTTAAATAGTATGACAATGGGCTGCCTTGCTCTCAGAGCCAGTATTTAAATAGTATGACAATGGGCTGCCTTGCTCTCAGAGCCAGTATTTAAATAGTATGACAATGGGCTGCCTTGC
This sequence comes from Ampullaceana balthica, assembly GCA_944989445.1. Lineage (NCBI taxonomy): Eukaryota > Metazoa > Mollusca > Gastropoda > Lymnaeidae > Ampullaceana > Ampullaceana balthica. Next base: position 310,027 of record CALYLW010000590.1, on the reverse strand, counting down.
TCTCAGAGCCAGTATTTAAATAGTATGACAATGGTCTGCCTTGCTCTCAGAGCCAGTATTTAAATAGTATGACAATGGGCTGCCTTGCTCTCAGAGCCAGTATTTAAATAGTATGACAATGGGCTGCCTTGCTCTCAGAGCCAGTATTTAAATAGTATGACAATGGGCTGCCTGGCTCTCAGAGCCAGTATTTAAATAGTATGACAATGGGCTGCCTTGCTCTCAGAGCCAGTATTTAAATAGTATGACAATGTGCTGCCTGGCTCTCAGAGCCAGTATTTAAATAGTATGACAATGGGCTGCCTGGCTCTCAGAGCCAGTATTTAAATAGTATGACAATGGGCTGCCTTGCTCTCAGAGCCAGTATTTAAATAGTATGACAATGGGCTGCCTGGCTCTCAGAGCCAGTATTTAAATAGTATGACAATGTGCTGCCTTGCTCTCAGAGCCAGTATTTAAATAGCATGACAATGGGCTGCCTTGCTCTCAGAGCCAGTATTTAAATAGTATGACAATGGGCTGCCTTGCTCTCAGAGCCAGTATTAAATAGTATGACAATGGGCTGCCTTGCTCTCAGAGCCAGTATTTAAATAGTATGACAATGGGCTGCCTTGCTCTCAGAGCCAGTATTTAAATAGTATGACAATGGGCTGCCTTGCTCTCAGAGCCAGTATTTAAATAGTATGACAATGGGCTGCCTTGCTCTCAGAGCCAGTATTTAAATAGTATGACAATGGGCTGCCTGGCTCTCAGAGCCAGTATTTAAATAGTATGACAATGGGCTGCCTTGCTCTCAGAGCCAGTATTTAAATAGTATGACAATGTGCTGCCTTGCTCTCAGAGCCAGTATTTAAATAGTATGACAATGGGCTGCCTTGCTCTCAGAGCCAGTATTTAAATAGTATGACAATGTGCTGCCTTGCTCTCAGAGCCAGTATTTAAATAGTATGACAATGGGCTGCCTGGCTCTCAGAGCCAGTATTTAAATAGTATGACAATGGGCTGCCTTGCTCTCAGAGCCAGTATTTAAATAGTATGACAATGGGCTGCCTGGCTCTCATAGCCAGTATTTAAATAGTATTACAATGGGTCAACACGCTGACAGACAACATAGTTGTAGGTTACTTGGTCTTAGGTTCTCAAACTTTTGGGGTGGGGGTGGTGATTGGTCAGGGAGCCAAAACGATCATTTTCCTGTTCCGTTGTTCTCTTTTAAGGGGCGTGACAACAATGACGATCCCAGACAGAGAAGCGCCCTTGACATACATCAAGGACAATTGCTATTATTTCGATTGATGATAACTCCCTACTATTGTAGAGTTAACGACACCTTACATTGATCTCCCTTGAATGAGACAGTGAACCGTCTACCATAATAGTGACGTATGTAATGTAGTGAATATATGGCACTTCGCATAAAGAGGGTTTAACTAAAGGAAAGGGCATAATAGCAAAGCTCTTCTCAGCCTGTCTTCATGCACACACACACATACGTTTTCTTGTAAAGAATTGTTATATGTTCTGTAATCCTCACCATATTTATTTTTTCAATATTTTTGGCACCCCGCTGCTACGGAATGTCAGACTGTATTGCCCGGAGCAGCACCCTCATTTGTGTGTGTTCCCTTTCTGGTCATCCCCTTACTGTTGTACCCTTGCGTGTTCTATAATAAACAGATTTATTTATTTGTTTGATGAGCAATCCAAACAAAAGTCGTGTTTAGTTAAAAACGTCCAGTAACCTCCCCTTTGTTTCTATCGGTAGTAATAACAGTATAATTACTCCCCTTTGTTTCTAATGATAATAACAACAGTATTATTGCACACATTAATATAAAGGCGTCAGTCTGTCAGAGAAAAGATATTCTCAAATTAAAGTTTAAAACCAATGATAATAAATATTAAATAATTAAAACGAGTGTTCTAAGGACGAACACATTTTATTCGCTTATCTCCTTTCAATTGTCAATTCTCTCTCCCTTAAAATTCCTACTTAAAAAATTCTTTTTAACTTCTAGTATTGGTATTATTTTTAACATCCGCCCCTGGTCTGACAAAGTTTTTTTTTCTCTTTCATTGAAACATGTGCCTCTTATCATCGCGGCTAATTAATGTTGTGAATATTTTTCAGAATCTCCTCGCCATGGGATAGACGGGGAGACAAGATCCTGAAGACTGGTCCCATTGTTGACAAGACACGCCGTCTCCCTTCTGCTCTACACATCGGGGCGAGATGACGGAGTTGTCTGCCGTGATTATCCATCTATCAAAGCACAGTTGTCTCCCACCAAGAACTGGGCGGTGGTGATATTCCTCAAAGATAGTCGTAAAACAATCGTATAGTATTCTCCACTTAGACCAACCAACGCAGATAACGGCACATCAAAGAAAACTGACCGGCTGACCAACGCATTGTATCGTCAAAGTTTCGTTGGAGTCTTTTATATTCAATGTTTTTCTTTGAAATCTAAGCAAAATCAGCAAGTGAGTCGTCAACAAGACATACAGATAAACTTGTATCATTCCTACTCACAGATCACGGATATCTGATTATCATTGAACTCTGTCATAGTTCAAGGTCATCTTGAATCACGTGGTCGGCTTCCACAACAAAAACAAAACAAAACAAACTTTCCTGACTAAATATCATGCGATTCCACGCCTCTGACCATCGTGGATTTAATATCATGAAATTCTTTGTTGCTTTTCGAGCCTGGACTTAACATCATGAGATTCTTTGTTGGATTTACGACACTGGACTTAACATCATGAGATTCTATGTTGGTTTTACGACACTGGACTTAACATCATGAGATTCTATGTTGGTTTTACGACACTGGACTTAACATCATGAGATTCTATGTTTGTTTTACGACACTTTTCGTCGCAGTTTTGACACAAGGTAAGTGGACTCAGCTCTTTAAAGTATCTCCACACAACTCCCATGTCCACGATGCTGTTGTATGACCTTACGCCAAACTTACCCAAACTTACGCCAAAGTTACGCCTTACTAAAACATATGACTAGAGCTGAGAATATCAGCAGTGTTTCAAAATTGTATGTCCTATCTTTTCTCGTCGTTCAATCTGTATCTGAAATCACTACTCCACCAGTCCCTCCTCCTGACCACCCTGCCCATTAAACACACCACCAGTCCCTCCTCCTGACCACCCTCCCCATTAAACACACCACCAGTCCCTCCTCCTGACCACCCTCCCCATTAAACACACCACCACCCCCTCCCTTACATCTCACCGCATGCACCAATCACCCATCTCATATCATCTCTCCCAGACAACCTATCTCTGATATGTCTTTATTCTCTCCCCTGATTCCCCCAAGTCTGCCTACCTGGTGCCAAATTTAATGACAATTTTACTTATCTCAAGTTTACATCATCTCCACCTATTTACATGAAACTTTTATCCGTAAGCCCCAGCCCCCGCTGTAGTGGTAATCACAGCTTTCACCGAAATGATTCCACCGACATTCAAGCTGTCTTCAAAACAATGCCGCTACATTCAACAGGTATTAGTAATACTGAATAGAAACCCAACAAACAAACCAGCATGCAAACAAACAAACAAACAACCGCCTAGTTCAAAGACTCTCATTTTTTATCAAGTTTAGTTTTAAAGATGACTTACAAACACGAGTAATTCATTTCCGACACGAGCTGCCTGTCTCGAATACTGATAACACTAATAATGTTAATAATTATTATTATAATGCTCATGTATATTGCTCCGATACCCATTCACATAAATGCGTGTAGCACAAGTTGCCAATCTCCTATCAACATGTGTGTAAGGTTATTACATAATTTCAGCTCCATTCCTGTCTGAAGTACTTTGCAGTAGACTCTACATATTGACAGAAGTACTTATATCTGAGTATCATTTGAAGTACTTACCAGTAGACTCTACATATTGACAGAAGTACTTATATCTGGTATCATTTGAAGTACTTACCAGTAGACTCTACATATTGACAAAAGTACTTATAGCTTAGTACAGGGGTTCCTAACCGGTGGTGCATGCACCCCCAAGGGGTGCATGAGCAGGTTCCAGGGGGTGCATGAACGATTCAGAGAAAGAAAAAAGAAAAAGAGGGGGGAAAAAAGAAGAAGGAAAAAAAAGCAAGAAAAACTGATAATCTGAAAATGTAAACCATAAGCAAGGCATGCCGCGTCAAATGGCACCCACATACAACCTCTTTGATAGTCGTTCGCGAATCGTTCTACGTATGTCGAAAATTGACGGAAAAACTCTTTCGCAAAATGAACGGTTCGCTCTACGTGTACCTCGGAATTTCATGCTTTCTCTGTGGAAAAATCCTGTGCAATGACAACATGAAGCCTGTTAGACTCCGAGAGCACTCCGAGAGAAAGTCCATCCATCCAATTCCAAGGACAGTGTTGAGGTCTTCAAGCAGAAGAGAGCTCGCTTCTTGACCTCAGGTACCTTGCCCAAGCTTGGATTTTCTTTCTCACAGAAACCTGCACTGGAGGCATCCTTCACGGTTGCATATCTTATTGCAAAGAACAAGAAGACCCACACCATTGGAGAAACTTTGGTGAAGCCTTTTGCTCTGGAGATGGTGGAACTGATGTGTGGTCACTAGCAGAGGAAGCAGGTTGAGAAAGTCCCTTTGTCCAATGACACTATTCATTCCAAGATTAGTGACATGGCTGCAGACATTCTGGATCAAGTCTTGTGCGAGATGAGAAGCAGTCCTTTTCCATTTACCATGCAGCTGGGCGACTGTAATGGATGCTACTGAGATATTGCAAGCCTTCCTTAACAAACTCCCACTATTTCAACGACGACTAGAAAATTCCTACTTGGCCAACTTACCACTCTTGGATGAAGTTGTAATATCTGCTTCAGGGGGAAGCACTGAGAGATCACTGCCTGGCAACATCAAAGGGGAAATTTCAGAGCACCTTTCAACATTGTAAAGGTCCTTTGATGGGTATTTCTGTCCAGACATTGTTAGGAAAGACCTTTGGATTCGCCATCATTTTCTCTGTGACTTGGACAACATTGATGACAGTGACCTTGCTAAAGATGGCCTGATTGATTTGAGAATCAGAGAAGTACTGAGGAGTGCCTTCAGTTGCAATACCTTGATTGAATTTTGGTGCGCCCAGCTAGATTCCTACCCACATCTAGCCAAGAGGGTGGTACTGACTCTCCTTCCATTTGCCACAACCTATCTCTGTGAAGCAGGATTCTCCACACTTTTGATGATTAAAACCAAGGCAAGGAATAAGTTGAATGCAGAGGATAACATGAGTTGCTTTGTCCAAAACAGTCCCCAGATTTAAATCGCTGATTGCTCATAAGAAGCAGTAGATCTCTCACTAAATTCCCTGTTGCCTATTGTCAAAATTGTTGCGTTCCTAAAATAAACATAGTTTATTATGCATTTTCTGCAAGTTTCACGAGGGGGTGCATGAAATTATTTTGGCATCTGAAGGGGTGCATGGACCCCAAAAGGTTAGGAACCACTGGTTTAGTATCATTTGAAGTACTTACCCAAAGATCTGTTTTAGGTATTAAAAACATTTCGCTGCCCTAGACGATCGCCTGGCAAATCACTGACTGTTGTCACATAATTCCATTGTAACATCTGTCATGTTGTGACAACACTTTATCGTATCACTTGTCATGTTGTTACATGCTGCCATCGTAACATCTTTGAGATGCTACCATTATTAGCACCTACTCTGTGAGATGCTACCATTATTAGCACCTACTCTGTGAGATGCTACCATCATTAGCACCTACCCTGTGAGATGCTACCATTATTAGCACCTACTCTGTGAGATGCTACCATCATTAGCACCTACCCTGTGAGATGCTACCATCATTAGCACCTACCCTGTGAGATGCTACCATTATTAGCACCTACTCTGTGAGATGCTACCATTATTAGCACCTACTCTGTGAGATGCTACCATCATTAGCACCTACCCTGTGAGATGCTACCATTATTAGCACCTACTCTGTGAGATGCTACCATCATTAGCACCTACCCTGTGAGATGCTACCATTATTAGCACCTACTCTGTGAGATGCTACCATCATTAGCACCTACCCTGTGAGATGCTACCATTATTAGCACCTACTCTGTGAGATGCTACCATTATTAGCACATACTCTGTGAAATGCTACCATCATAACGCATAGTCTAGGCGAGATTGCTGTAAACATGGTAACGGTTCCTTTCCTATAAAGTAAAAGGCCTAGTTTTCTCCCTTATTTGACTTACATTTTCTTCACGATCGGTCTAACAATTTCTAGCCAAATTTGTTGGAACCAAAGTGCAAATGTAATTCTTCCTTGTCACCTTTTCATCCAGTGAATCCAGTGTTTAGCACCCAGGATTTCAATCCAGGCGATTAAATATTCTTTGACATCACTCCACTTATCCTGGCTACATATTTCTATAATATCACTCCACTTATCCTGGCTACATATTTCTATAATATCACTCCACTTATCCTGGCTACATATTTCTATAATATCACTCCACTTATCCTGGCTACATATTTCTATAATATCACTCCACTTATCCTGGCTACATATTTCTATAATATCACTCCACTTATCCTGGCTACATATTTCTATAATATCACTCCACTTATCCTGGCTACATATTTCTATAATATCACTCCACTTATCCTGGCTACATATTTCTATAATATCCTTCCACTTATCCTGGCTACATATTTCTGCTGTCATTGAATGTTTACATAACAAATAGTTTGTTTGGCCACCTACTCGTCCACTGTCATGTTGAGTGGCATCGAGAGTCATGTGGACCAGAGTGATGAGAGTGACCAGAGTGACCGGAGTGACCATTCTGTAGTCAGAACTCGAGGTTTTACTAGAAATGTCCCTTTCTCTACCATCAATGGGTGGCTACCCGCTGTATTTGAGAACGACTATTTCTAAGGTTGCGTTGCTCATTTGTGAAAGTGCAGCAGACACACGTCGACCTGTTGACACGGCAAGAGCTCGTCTAAGATGTAGCAGCCACCCGATCTGTACTCGTGAACGCCCGCAGTGCCCTGAAGTCATAAAATTGCCCTCTCGTGTAGGCAGCGCAAAAAGAGACGCTTTGAATTGCCTTGCCCTCATGCTAAGCGTCGGTGTCGTAGACATAAAAAAGTGCTTTGAATTACGTCGGAGGCTTGCGTTAATTGGCGTATAACAAAATAATTTAATGTTCCAGGGGCGGATGAAATGTTTACTTTAAAAGGGGTTTATTATCTCACAGTTCCACGTTAAGGGCAATAATCGTAACGGTAAAAGCTATCAAATTTAGACTTAGCTCCCCCTACCTGTCAATTTAAGTCGACCGTGTCTTGAAGAATAACACTACTCAAGAGTGTTATATTTAGAAAAGGGGCGGATCACGCCTTTTTATATAAGTGAGCGGATGGGTGATTAGTGGAACTTGGGTAGATGTGAGTAGTAGAACTTGGGAAGATGTGAGTAGTAGAACTTGGGAAGATGTGAGTAGTAGAACTTGGGTAGATTTGAAGTGTTCCGTGCCACTACATGTGAGGTGTTCCGTGCCACTACATGTGAGGTGTTCCGTGCCACTACATGTGAGGTGTTCCGTGCCACTACATGTGAGGTGTTCCATGCCACTACATGTGAGTTGTTCCGTGCCACTAGTGTTTGAACTTAGTTACCAACAGATGCACTGAAACGTTTTCACTTTAAAAAAAACAATTAACAAAAAACTTTTATGAGTCGATAGTGTCCCTGCATCAATTATAAAAGCGGTTCTCATAATTTAGAAACGAAAGGTCGTATCAGAGTTATTGTTGTGGCTTTAGTTTGAAAATGAATACAAAGCTCGCTGCAGATATTTATTTTGAAACATTAAACTCAGCATCTCGCAATAGCATAATGATGAGTGAAACGAAATGAGTTCCAGCTTTGACCAACTTCATGATCAGTGTAAGATTCAAGATTTGTCGCCGCTTGCTAGGACATTGAGATCCCGGATGTTTGTCCACATCATGTTTCGGTCACGGATGGTTTGACCCTTTCATGGACACTTGAACGTTACGAGGGACGGTGGGCCACTGACCTATGAACTCAAATGTTTAATATCGCCGTTATAATTATTACCACGATTTAATTAACTCGCTTTCGTTCCTGTTTGTCCACAATTTTTCAAATCTGCCAACGTAAAATTAAACCACTTCTGATGGTCCTAGAGATCTCAAAATTTTACCACAGATAGATCTTGGATGACAATGCATTGTATCAAAATTTCACATCGATCGAATGTACCGTTATTAAATTATTTAAATTTTTAGTTTATCTATATATAAGCTTATGTATTATCCGTCTGCTCTTGTTTACATTACATTCACGTGCCGAGTTCACACCAACCCCGACCACATCAATCATATTTAACATCAAGGGGAGATCAGTCATTTCCAGTCTGTAAATGTTTGTCGGGCAATGCGTATTATATTTGAACATAATCAATACTTCAAAACTCACAATAGCATACACTTAGACTAAAAAGAATAAAATAAATAGAAGTTAAAAAAAAAGGATTTTGAAAAAACCACGTTTTTATAAACGGACTAAAAAGAAGAAAATATATTTTTTTCCACAGAATTGTGAAGGAAAAATCTTTTTCTGGATTGATAAAAATTTCAAACTTATATGCTCAAGTACTATGATGTAATATGACTAAAACGTGGGCGAGCGCTTTTTATGCGTTTGGCTAAAATGATTAGGGTTTACAAATGACGAGTAAGAAAATGAGTGAATTGAATTAGTTAAGCCTGAGAAGCGCCCGCCCCACGTTTTTCCCGAAACAAACTGTTTCCCAAATTTAGATAATACTGTTCATACTAACTATATACCAAAGACAAATCCACATAATTTTCGTGTGGACACTTATTGTCAATAGTCACAGCATGGATTACATGGTAATTATAACTGCTGTATAATGTTGTCAATAGTCACAGCATGGATTACATGGTAATTATAACTGCTGTATAATGTTGTGTAACATTTTATAAAAATTAATAACTATCATTCCGGTGTGGACACACCTTTGAACGTAACCATGGAGACCAATAAGAAAGATTAGATAATATATATTTTCAAAAATTTCTGCGCGGTAATTCTAAAATTAAAGGTAGCATTCCATTTCACCTGACTATTTCTCTACTCTCTACCTGACTATTTCTCTACTCTCTACCTGTCTATTTCTCTACTCTCTACCTGTCTATTTCTCTACTCTCTACCTGACTATTTCTCTACTCTCTACCTGACTATTTCTCTACTCTCTACCTGACTATTTCTCTACTCTCTACCTGACTATTTCTCTACTCTCTACCTGACTATTTCTCTACTCTCTACCTGACTATTTCTCTACTCTCTACCTGACTATTTCTCTACTCTCTACCTGACTATTTTTCTACTCTCTACTTTTCCACCTGACCTCGCCTCAGATTGATTCTGACTTGTGAATTTGAAAAGATTACATTCACCGCATCGCCGACCGTCCAGTGAAGCAGTAGAGCGTGCTACGACCCAACAACCATTGCATGAAGGACGCCCCCGAAAATATCAATTAAAACGAGGCTTTTACTCGGAAATCAGAGACGCTTGTTGTTCCACTGTGCAATTATAGACCATCGATTTTCTGTCCATTGTCTGCAAATATTTGTTTCTAAAGGCTGAACCGAACAATGAGTGAAATGAAGGCACGTCGCAAATAGGTCACGAGTTAATAATAGCATTCGTGAAAGTTTCGATGACGCAATGTTATTGCATTTTTCTTAGGCGTGCATGCAAATTCTATTCTAATTTGTAATTTATTGCTTAAAGATATTTTAAATAATTCTTTTTAAAAATGCATGGTTATTATTTCGTTCATTCAAAGTATAAATTACTAGAAATATTCGAATGGTATTATTAGTATGTACATTTATTTTTGGTTGATGCATAATCTCTTACATTCGTACCGCCTCCAGCAAACAAGTAGATTTTTTTATGCATTGTTGAATTGTTTTTTTACCCTCGACCTCGTCTCCATAAGTGTTGTTATCATGAAACTCTCTATCACGAGTTCAAATGGCCGCCATTGTCGACGCTGTGTTAATTGCATCACTTGTGATCAAATAAATGACCCACAGAAAGGCAGCTATAAATATTTATCATCAATCCGAGCTGTTGCTCATTTATTATTGTCTGTTAACTCAAACAATGCTCAAATAACAAACGTTTGGAATATTCATGTACTTAACAAGTCGTGTACTGAACAAGTCGTGTACTGAACAAGTCGTGTACTGAACAAGTCGTGTACTGAACAAGTCGTGTACTGAACAAGTCGTGTACTGAACAAGTCGTGTACTGAACAAGTCGTGTACTGAACAAGTACTCACGTCTGAACATAACTGAGTGTACATGAGGACCAATGTTTTCACATTAAAACAATTGTTTGGAAGAGAAGGGAGGTAATCATTAGTTATTGTACCAAGTTGTGAGGTAATGACTAGTTATTGTACCAAGTGGTGAGAAAACCTCAACAATTGTTGTACCAATTAGTGAGATAAATTCTAACAATTGTTGTTCTGAGTAGTGTCACCTTGAAGTTCTGTCGTTCCTTGTTATCGTGTACACAACAAAGAAACAACTTGGCCAGACTTTGTGCCTTGAATAACTTGGCCAGACTTTGTGCCTTGCATAACGTGGCCAAACTTTGTGCCTTGAATAACTTGGCCAGACTTTGTGCCTTGAATAACTTGGCCAGACTTTGTGCCTTGAATAACTTGGCCAGACTTTGTGCCTTGAATAACTTGGCCAGACTTTGTGCCTTGAATAACTTGGCCAGACTTTGTGCCTTGAATAACTTGGCCAGACTTTGTGCCTTGAATAACTTGGCCAGACTTTGTGCCTTGAATAACTTGGCCAGACTTTGTGCCTTGAATAACTTGGCCAGACTTTGTGCCTTGAATAACTTGGCCAGACTTTGTGCCTTGCATAACTTGGCCAGACTTTGTGCCTTGAATAACTTGGCCAGACTTTGTGCCTTGAATAACTTGGCCAGACTTTGTGGCTTGCATAACTTGGCCAGACTTTGTCAAGGTGCTGGGGGGGGGGTCAGGCTTGACATCAAAAAGCATGTTTTGTCAACGTGTTTTTGTTTTGGGGACATATATATATATAAATATATATTTCCGAACTTTTATAAGCGTTACCTAAATATTTCATGAATTTGAGTTAAGAAGCGGAAAGTGATTTGACAATAAATCAAATGTTAAATAAGTATAAGTCACACAACTGCGTACTACTGTAGATTGAATCTGAGAGATTTCTATCTTGACACCGCCAATCACCTGCTGACATCCAGCCATTGGCAAAGTACGATCAAATTAACATCCTGCCACTAGTAATTGTTGTTCATAATCTAAATGTATATACCTGCCTCCCCCCCCCCTCAATTTACCGATGAGTCCAGGCCTGTCAAATATATTGCGAACCCCAATTTTAAAATTTGAAACTTACCCTCTAACCCAGGGGTCTCTAAACTTTTCTACCGGAGGGCCACATTAACTGTCAAACAGCAGTTTGTGGGCCGGCTACACAAATTTTTGTGGTAAACTGCACGTAAAAATTGTATCTTTTTTTAGATTAAAAGGTCTCCAGGGGCCGGATAAGAAGGCCTCGCGGGCCGCATCTGGCCCGCGGGCTGTAGTTTGGAGACCTCTGTTCTAACTCAAAGTTTTATTGCCCATCAACACAGATAACTCCACATTTTTCAGTGTCAATCTTTGCTAGAGGGAGATAAGTGGCTGTCAAATTCTGTTATCACTCAGTTGTCAGTACCGAGATCTAATTAAAAAAGGCAAAAGTCGCACCAGGGTTTTCACCACTTGACTCTGGTTTTCATTGAACATCATTTCTGTCGCAGTCGGTTGTTCATGAACAATGAATTTGACAAATGGTCTCAGTGTTAACCAGTTCACCATCAAAGGAAAATATATATTTTTAATTATATATAATTAAAAATTATTTTGTAAAAATACAGATACACCGAGACTGAAATAATTTTGAATAAAACGTATCCATTACAATAATTTATCAGACATGATGACAATAAAGCCACAATATTTGAACAATAAACATGAAGAAAGTAAAGTACAACAATAAACATGAAGAAAGTAAACTACAACAACAGAAGCGTGTATACATCAAGCTTGATATTACGTAAGCAATCATTCGACCAAAACGTCCTTAAAATGGATTTGTAAAAACACTTTTTTTACCTGGTTTTTAACCGTCAGCATTGAGATTTAAGACATTTCTCGACTCATTTGACTTGAGGCAGTAAGGGAAGGGGCATCAGAATTATGTTTGACTTGAGGCAGTAAGGGAAGGGGCATCAGAATTATATGTTTGACTTGAGGCAGTAAGGGAAGGGGCATCAGAATTATATGTTTGACTTGAGGCAGTAAGGGAAGGGGCATCATAATTATATGTTTGACTTGAGGCAGTAAGGGAAGGGGCATCATAATTATATGTTTGACTTGAGGCAGTAAGGGAAGGGGCATCAGAATTATATGTTTGACTTGAGGCAGTAAGGGAAGGGGCATCAGAATTATATGTTTGACTTGAGGCAGTAAGGGAAGGGGCATCAGAATTATATGTTTGACTTGAGGCAGTAAGGGAAGGGGCATCATAATTATATGTTTGACTTGAGGCAGTAAGGGAAGGGGCATCAGAATTATATGTTTGACTTGAGGCAGTAAGGTAAGGGGCATCAGAATTATATGTTTGACTTGAGGCAGTAAGGGAAGGGGCATCATAATTATATGTTTGACTTGAGGCAGTAAGGGAAGGGGCATCATAATTATATGTTCATTTGACTTGAGGCAGTAAGGGAAGGGGCATCATAATTATATGTTCATTTGACTTGAGGCAGTAAGGAAGGGGCATCATAATTATATGTTCATTTGACTTGAGGCAGTAAGGGAAGGGGCATCATAATTATATGTTCATTTGACTTGAGGCAGTAAGGGAAGGGGCATCATAATTATATGTTCATTTGACTTGAGGCAGTAAGGGAAGGGGCATCATAATTATATGTTCATTTGACTTGAGGCAGTAAGGGAAGGGGCATCATAAGTATATGTTCATTTGACTTGAGGCAGTAAGGGAAGGGGCATCATAATTATATGTTCATTTGACTTGAGGCAGTAAGGGAAGGGGCATCATAAGTATATGTTCATTTGACTTGAGGCAGTAAGGGAAGGGGCATCATAAGTATATGTTCATTTGACTTGAGGCAGTAAGGGAAGGGGCATCATAATTATATGTTCATTTGACTTGAGGCAGTAAGGGAAGGGGCATCATAATTATATGTTCATTTGACTTGAGGCAGTAAGGGAAGGGGCATCATAATTATATGTTCATTTGACTTGAGGCAGTAAGGGAAGGGGCATCATAATTATATGTTCATTTGACTTGAGGCAGTAAGGGAAGGGGCATCATAATTATAGGTTCATTTGACTTGAGGCAGTAAGGGAAGGGGCATCATAATTATATGTTCATTTGACTTGAGGCAGTAAGGGAAGGGGCATCATAATTATAGGTTCGAATTTAGTTTTATTTTAAGAAATCTACTTCTGGTTGCGTGACCGTTGGTTGTGAATTCAATCCAAAGTAGCCAGTTCAAGTACAAGAAAAGATAAAATAATGTTTACAAAATGTTGGCCTCTCATCATTTGTAACATTTAGACATTAAACACTTCCTAATGGTCGTGGCTTTACTCCGTGTAACGAATGGCTAGATGCGATTTTTACTTGAACACTCAACAGTTAGACTGACAGTTAGACCGACGTGTCGCTGTGAACACTCAACAGTTAGACTGACAGTTAGACCGACGTGTCGCTGTGAACACTCAACAGTTAGACTGACAGTTAGACCGACGTGTCGCTGTGAACACTCAACAGTTAGACTTACAGTTAGACCGACGTGTCGCTGTGAACACTCAACAGTTAGACTGACAGTTAGACTGACGTGTCAACAGTTAGACTGACGTGTCAACAGTTAGACTGACGTGTCACTGAGTTGATCAAAGATGAACTTGTAAACCGATCACATGACCACTGACTTAAAGTTGATTCCAAATTTCTGACCATTATACGTTGACATACAGTCAAGCTCCCCTGGGGCGCTGGAATCACATCCCAATACCCCAGGGTGTTCCAAGCTCCCCTAGGGCGCTGGAATCACATCCCAATACCCCAGGGTGTTCCAAGCCCCCCCACCCCCCCCTCGAGGAGCGAGCATCCTGGGTTAAGGAAACAACCTTAACGTCTAAAAAATCAACTAATAATATAATTTAAAAAACGAGGAGCCAATTAATTCTCAGGTTTCAGTTGTACAATAACAAGGGGAGCTAATTACGCCGTGTGTCAAGGATATCAATTAGTTCGTTTTGACATGGTTCACTGCATTGTGGTCACGTGACGTGGGTAAACATTCCGTATTCTGTGCTGACAGATCAGAGAATGTTGGGACAGTTGGCGACAGGTGGGAGCCATACCCCCACCCCATAACATATCGTGGGGTGGGGCGGGGAGGTAATGAATCATTACTCAACTAAAAATAACTTCTTTATTTATCTACAAAACATTTGTTTCCTTATTCAATGATATTGTAAGTGTACGACTACTGTGTATTTGAGGTTAAATGTACAGATGTTAATTGTTTTTTATTTTTTAATTATTATTTTTTTGGGGGGGGCAACCCATTTTTTGCAAACCCATTATCGGTTAAGTAAATCCGATTTTAAAGCGGTTATGGTTATACCGCTGACTCCTTAGAAATATATTCTTATACGGTGAATATGACGTGGAATAAAGAAATGACGTCATAGTTTTTGTTGAATTAAGAAAACGTCGTCCCACTCAGAGCTGTTTCTAGGGCTGGCGAAGATGGTGTGGAAAATGTGGAATTAACGAAATGATGTCACACGCAAATGCATTTTACGTCTAGCCTACATCGTGATTTATGCAATAGAGACTACATTTAATATGTCTATTTTTGTTGATTTCGTACACCAATCAACTAAATGACGTCACGCTTTCCCGCCAAACAATAAATGTATTAATTTACAAACACACTCCACGCAGCGCTCAAAACTTATAAATAAACACACATTGGCAGACATGTTGGATGAAAATGTCGGCAAATGACGGAATAAATTTTGTTTGAATATTTGTTTTAAGTTTTCAGTACGGCAATGATTTTTTTTAAAAACAATTTAAATCTAATTATCGTTTTTGGAAATTTTAAAACCGATTATCGGATTTCCAACTATCGGTTAATAACCCTATTGAAATGACGATATCTATTTGACATATAGCCAAATGCGATAATTAATAATACAACTTTGTTGTCGTTTATAAATTAAAATACGAATAACCCACTTTAATCACTACCTTGTTGGCTTCAGGGATTTAACGCTTTATTAAAATGATGGTAATAACCCTTACTGATGGTACTAACCCTAACTGATGGTACTAACCCTAACTGATGGTACTAACCCTAACTCATGGTACAAACCCTAACTGATGGTACTAAAAGACATCCTTGCCAATTCCACATTGATTTAAATATGGGGATCAAACATAATCATTTTAATAGCATTTATCAAGGGAACATATGTATCGGACTTAGATAACCTCGCAAGTGATCCTGGACTTAGGTACTGAAGTACTCTCGAGGCTGGATTCATTGAGCTGGCACTGCGTACAACTCGTCACCAAATATTTCTAATGCTTCCCCCCATACTGATAGATCAATGATTGAAAGTCTAAGTCCTTTAATCGTGTTATCTTCACCTGCCAGAGCTCTTGGCTCCGCTATGGTCACGTGACTCCTCAAGTTAAGGTCACGTGAGAAGACTTATGTGCATTCATGCAAACCTTATATCTGCGGCAGATGTCTATCCTAGGATCACTGAGTGAGCCTAGTATCACATGATCTCTGAGTGAGCCATTCCGAGTACCACATGATCTCTGAGTGAGCCATTCCGAGTACCACATGATCTCTGAGTGAGCCATTCCGAGTATCACATGATCTCTGAGTGAGCCATTCCGAGTACCACATGATCTCTGAGTGAGCCATTCCGAGTACCACATGATCTCTGAGTGAGCCATTCCGAGTATCACATGATCTCTGAGTGAGCCATTCCGAGTACCACATGATCTCTGAGTGAGCCATTCCGAGTACCACATGATCTCTGAGTGAGCCATTCCGAGTACCACATGATCTCTGAGTGAGCCATTCCGAGTATCACATGATCTCTGAGTGAGCCATTCCGAGTACCACATGATCTCTGAGTGAGCCATTCCGAGTATCACATGATCTCTGAGTGAGCCATTCCGAGTATCACATGATCTCTGAGTGAGCCATTACGAGTATCACATGATCTCTGAGTGAGCCATTCTGAGTATCACATGATCTCTGAGTGAGCCATTCCGAGTATCACATGATCTCTGAGTGAGCCATTACGAGTATCACATGATCTCTGAGTGAGCCATTCTGAGTATCACATGATCTCAGAGTGAGCCATTCCGAGTATCACATGATCTCTGAGTGAGCCAAGTATCACATGATCTCTGAGTGAGCCATTCCGAGTACCACATGATCTCTGAGTGAGCCATTCCGAGTACCACATGATCTCTGAGTGAGCCAAGTATCACATGATCTCTGATTGAGCCTTTCCGAGTATCACATGATCTCTGAGTGAGCCAAGTATCACATGATCTCTGAGTGAGCCATTCCGAGTATCACATGATCTCTGAGTGAGCCAAGTATCACATGATCTCTGAGTGAGCCAAGTATCACATGATCTCTGAGTGAGCCATTCCGAGTATCACATGATCTCTGAGTGAGCCAAGTACCACATGATCTCTGAGTGATCCAAGTATCACATGATCTCAGAGTGAGCCATTCCGAGTATCACATGATCTCAGAGTGAGCCATTCCGAGTATCACATGATCTCTGAGTGAGCCATTACGAGTAGCACATGATCTCTGAGTGAGCCATTACCAGTATCACATGATCTCTGAGTGAGCCATTCCGAGTATCACATGATCTCAGAGTGAGCCATTCCGAGTATCACATGATCTCTGAGTGAGCCAAGTATCACATGATCTCTGAGTGAGCCATTCCGAGTACCACATGATCTCTGAGTGAGCCATTCCGAGTACCACATGAACTCTGAGTGAGCCAAGTATCACATGATCTCTGAGTGAGCCATTCCGAGTATCAAGTATCACATGATCTCAGAGTGAGCCATTCCGAGTATCACATGATCTCTGAGTGAGCCATTACGAGTATCACATGATCTCTGAGTGAGCCATTCCGAGTACCAAATGATCTCTGAGTGAGCCATTCCGAGTACCACATGATCTCTGAGTGAGCCAAGTATCACATGATCTCTGAGTGAGCCATTCCATGTATCACATGATCTCAGAGTGAGCCATTCCGAGTATCATATTATCTCTGAGTGAGCCATTACGAGTATCAGATGATCTCTGAGTGAGCCAAGTATCACATGATCTCTGAGTGAGCCAAGTATCACATGATCTCTGAGTGAGCCAAGTATCACATGATCTCTGAGTGAGCCATTCCGAGTACCACATGATCTCTGAGTGAGCCAAGTATCACATGATCTCTGAGTGAGCCAAGTATCACATGATCTCTGAGTGAGCCAAGTATCACATGATCTCTGAGTGAGCCAAGTATCACATGATCTCTGAGTTAGCCAAGTATCACATGATCTCTGAGTGAGCCAAGTATCACATGATCTCTGAGTGAGCCAAGTATCACATGATCTCTGAGTGAGCCAAGTATAACATTATCTCTGAGTGAGCCATTCCGAGTACCACATGATCTCTGAGTGAGCCAAGTATCACATGATCTCTGAGTGAGCCAAGTATCACATGATCTCTGAGTGAGCCATTCCGAGTACCACATGATCTCTGAGTGAGCCAAGTATCACATGATCTCTGAGTGAGCCAAGTATCACATGATCTCTGAGTGAGCCATTCCGAGTACCACATGATCTCTGAGTGAGCCATTCCGAGTACCACATGATCTCTGAGTGAGCCAAGTATCACATGATCTCTGTGTGAGCCAAGTATCACATGATCTTCAAGTCAATGAACAACGGAGTGAGCCATCCAATTTGACCGTCAATGAGTCATTCAGTATATCCCTGGATCTCTATTTGATGCGAATTAATTAAGTTAACAAGGTTAGCCGATGAACAATCTAATGACTTTAGTTATCGATTATTCACGACTGTGTCGCAAAGTTTGATTGTTTCACGAAACACTGTCCTCATAATCCACCCATTGGCTCAATTCTCGGTCGTCATGCAACTTGACCAGATAACAATCACGTCAAAATAAATGAGATTCTTAAAATATAAAACAACTATCTTTCTTTGAGTTTTATTTTCTTTTGTTTGATGAAAGTGTAAATATGGATGTACTACAGTCAAACCTCTCATAACGAGCACCTCTCTTAACGAGCACCTCTCGTAACGAGTACCTCTCATACCTAACTTGCTATAATGTTTGTTTTATATATATTTAAGGGGCATGAATAAAGCATACAGTGACGTAAATGGTGGCTAGAAACTCGTTGGTATCTTAAAACACGTAACTCTACAATATTTAAATGTTCTAAAATATGTTTATGCTTATGCTATTTAAAAAAAAGGATTGAAATGTGAAATAATTAAGTGGCCTATAAAGATTTTATCATTTTGGGGTGGATATAGTTAATTACTACAAAAAGTTATGTAAGTGTGTGTGTGCGTGCGTGCGCTTGTGGCTGTGCGGGTGCGTGTGGAAATTATTTGCTGCTGTGTTTTGATTTTGCCTCCAGTCCCCACAAAATGCGCTACAGAATTGGGGAGCGTCTCATGTATATGAAAGAAACATAACGGAAAAAAGATAATAGTTAAGTCATTACTTTATTATAGAGTTCTTTAGAAAACTCATCAAATATCGATTTAGTTTTAAATCTGGATATAATTTTATTCTATCATACCGATGAAGAAACTTTCATTTTTTTCTTCTATTTTTATGGGAAGATTTAGTGTCTTACGTCACAATAAGATATAGTGTCTTACGTCACAATACGATTTAGTGTCTTAAGTCACAATAAGATATAGTGTCTTACGTCACAATACGATTTAGTGTCTTACGTCACAATAAGATATAGTGTCTTACGTCACAATAAGAAATAGTGTCTTGCGTCACAATAAGAAATAGTGTCTTACGTCACAATAAGAAATAATGTCTTACGTCACAATAAGAAATAGTGTCTTACGTCACAATAAGAAATAATGTCTTACGTCACAATAAAAAATAATGTCTTACGCCCCAATAAGAAATAGTGTCTTACGTCACAATAAGAAATAGTGTCTGACGTCACAATAAGAAATAGTGTCTTAAGTCACAATAAGAAATAATGTCTTATGTCACAATAAGAAATAGTGTCTTACGTCACAATAAGAAATAGCGTCTTACGTCACAATAAGAAATAGTGTCTTACGTCACAATAAGAAATAGTGTCTTACGTCACAATAAGAAATAATGTCTTACGTCACAATAAGAAATAGTGTCTTACGTCACAATAAGAAATAGTGTCTTACGTCACAATAAGAAATAGTGTCTTAAGTCACAATAAGAAATAATGTCTTATGTCACAATAAGAAATAGTGTCTTACGTCACAATAAGAAATAGCGTCTTACGTCACAATAAGAAATAGTGTCTTACGTCACAATAAGAAATAGTGTCTTACGTCACAATAAGAAATAATGTCTTACGTCACAATAAGAAATAGTGTCTTACGTCACAATAAGCAATAATGTCTTACGTCACATTAAGAAATATTGTCTTACGTCACAATAAGAAATAGTGTCATACGTCACAATAAGAAATAATGTCTTACGTCACAATAAGAAATAGTGTCTTAAGTCACAATAAGAAATAATGTCTTACGTCACAATAAGAAATAGAGTCTTAGGTCACAATAAAAAATAATGCCTTACGCCCCAATAAGAAAAAGTGTCTTACGTCACAATAAGAAATAGTGTCTTACGTCACAATAAGAAATGGTGTCTTACGTCACAATAAGAAATAGTGTCGTACGTCACAATAAGATATAATGTCTTACGTCACAATAAGAAATAGTGTCTTACGTCACAATAAGCAATAATGTCTTACGTCACATTAAGAAATAGTGTCTTACGTCACAATAATAAATAGTGTCTTACGTCACAATAAGAAATAATGTCATACGTCACAATAAGAAATAGTGTCTTAAGTCACAATAAGAAATAATGTCTTACGTCACAATAAGAAATAGTGTCTTACGTCACAATAAGAAATAGTGTCTTACGTCACAATAAGAAATAGTGTCTTACGTCACATTAAGAAATAGTGTCTTACGTCACAATAAGAAATAGTGTCTTACGTCACAATAAGAAATAGTGTCTTACGTCACCATAAGAAATAATGTCTTACATCACATTAAGAAATAGTGTCTTACGTCACAATAAGAAATGATGTCTTACGTCACAATTATAAATACTGTGTTACGTCACAATAAGAAATAGTGTCTTACGTCACAATAAGAAATAGTGTCTTACGTCACAATAAGAAATAGTGTCTTACGTCACAATAAGAAATAGTGTCTTACGTCACAATAAGAAATAGTGTCTTACGTCACAATAAGAAATAATGTCTTACGTCACAATAAGAAATAATGTCTTACGTCACAATAAGAAATAGTGTCTTACGTCACAATAAGAAATAGTGTCTTACGTCACAATAAGAAATAGTGTCTTACGTCACAATAAGAAATAATGTCTTACGTCACAATAAGAAATAGTGTCTTAAGTCACAATAAGAAATAATGTCTTACGTCACAATAAGAAATAGTGTCTTACGTCACAATAAGAAATAGTGTCTTACGTCACAATAAGAAATAGTGTCTTACGTCACAATAAGAAATAGTGTCTTACGTCACAATAAGAAATAGTGTCTTACGTCACAATAAGAAATAGTGTCTTACGTCACCATAAGAAATAATGTCTTACATCACATTAAGAAATAGTGTCTTACGTCACAATAAGAAATGATGTCTTACGTCACAATTATAAATACTGTGTTACGTCACAATAAGAAATAGTGTCTTACGTCACAATAAGAAATAGTGTCTTACGTCACAATAAGAAATAGTGTCTTACGTCACAATAAGAAATAGTGTCTTACGTCACAATAAGAAATAGTGTCTTACGTCACAATAAGAAATAATGTCTTACGTCACAATTATAAATAATGTCTTACGTCACAATAAGAAATAGTGTCCTACGTCACAATAAGAAATAGTGTCTTACGTCACAATAAGAAATAGTGTCTTACGTCACAATAAGAAATAGTGCCTTACGTCACAATAAGAAATAGTGTCTTACGTCACAATAAGAAATAGTGTCTTACGTCACAAAAAGAAATAGTGTCTTACGTCACAAAAAGAAATAGTGTCTTACGTCACAATAAGAAATAATGTCTTACGTCACAATAAGAAATAGTGTCTTACGTCACAATAAGCAAATAATGTCTTACGTCACATTAAGAAATAGTGTCTTACGTCACAATAAGAAATAGTGTCTTACGTCACAATAAGAAATAATGTCTTACGTCACAATAAGAAATAGTGTCTTACGTCACAATAAGAAATAATGTCTTACGTCACAATAAGAAATAGTGTCTTAAGTCACGATAAGAAATAATGTCTTACGTCCAATAAGAAATAGTGTCTTACGTCACAATAAGAAATAGTGTCTTACGTCACAATAAGAAATAGTGTCTTACGTCACAATAAGAAATAGTGTCTTACGTCACAATAAGAAATAGTGTCTTACGTCACAATAAGAAATAGTGTCTTACGACACAATAAGAAATAGTGTCTTACGTCACAAAAAGAAATAGTGTCTTACGTCACAATAAGAAATAATGTCTTACGTCACAATAAGAAATAGTGTCTTACGTCACAATAAGCAATAATGTCTTACGTCACATTAAGAAATAGTGTCTTACGTCACAATAAGAAATAGTGTCATACGTCACAATAAGAAATAATGTCTTACGTCACAATAAGAAATAGTGTCTTACGTCACAATAAGAAATAATGTCTTACGTCACAATAAGAAATAGTGTCTTACGTCACAATAAGAAATAATGTCTTACGCCCCAATAAGAAATAGTGTCTTACGTCACAATAAGAAATAGTGTCTTACGTCACAATAAGCAATAATGTCTTACGTCACATAAGAAATAGTGTCTTACGTCACAATAAGAAATAGTGTCTTACGTCACAATAAGAAATAATGTCTTACGTCACAATAAGAAATAGTGTCTTACGTCACAATAAGAAATAATGTCTTACTCACATAAGAAATAGTGTCTTACGTCACAATAAGAAATAGTGTCTTACGTCACAATAAGAAATAGTGTCTTACGTCACAATAAGAAATAGTGTCTTACGTCACAATAAGAAATAGTGTCTTACGTCACAATAAGAAATAGTGTCTTACGTCACAATAAGAAATAATGTCTTACGTCACAATAAGAAATAGTGTCTTACGTCACAATAAGCAATAATGTCTTACGTCACAATAAGAAATAATGTCTTACGCCCCAATAAGAAATAGTGTCTTACGTCACAATAAGAAATAGTGTCTTACGTCACAATAAGCAAATAATGTCTTACGTCACAATAAGAAATAGTGTCTTACGTCACAATAAGAAATAGTGTCTTACGTCACAATAAGAAATAATGTCTTACGTCACAATAAGAAATAGTGTCTTACGTCACAATAAGAAATAATGTCTTACATCACATAAGAAATAGTGTCTTACGTCACAATAAGAAATAGTGTCTTACGTCACAATAAGAAATAGTGTCTTACGTCACAATAAGAAATAGTGTCTTACGTCACAATAAGAAATAGTGTCTTACGTCACAATAAGAAATAGTGTCTTACGTCACAATAAGAAATAATGTCTTACGTCACAATAAGAAATAGTGTCTTACGTCACAATAAGCAATAATGTCTTACGTCACAATAAGAAATAATGTCTTACGTCACAATAAGAAATAGTGTCTTACGTCACAATAAGAAATAATGTCTTACGTCACAATAAGAAATAGTGTCTTACGTCACAATAAGAAATAGTGTCTTACGTCACAATAAGAAATAGTGTCTTACGTCACAATAAGAAATAGTGTCTTACGTCACAATAAGAAATAGTGTCTTACGTCACAATAAGAAATAATGTCTTACGTCACAATAAGAAATAGTGTCTTACGTCACAATAAGAAATAATGTCTTACTCCCATAGAAATAGTGTCTTACGTCACAATAAGAAATAGTGTCTTACGTCACAATAAGAAATAGTGTCTTACGTCACAATAAGAAATAGTGTCTTACGTCACAATAAGAAATAGTGTCTTACGTCACAATAAGAAATAATGTCTTACGTCACAATAAGAAATAATGTCTTACGTCACAATAAGAAATAGTGTCTTACGTCACAATAAGAAATAATGTCTTACGTCACAATAAGAAATAGTGTCTTACGTCACAATAAGAAATAGTGTCTTACGTCACAATAAGAAATAGTGTCTTACGTCACAATAAGAAATAGTGTCTTACGTCACAATAAGAAATAGTGTCTTACGTCACAATAAGAAATAGTGTCTTACGTCACAATAAGAAATAGTGTCTTACGTCACAATAAGAAATAATGTCTTACGTCACAATAAGAAATAGTGTCTTACGTCACAATAAGAAATAATGTCTTACGTCACAATAAGAAATAGTGTCTTACGTCACAATAAGAAATAGTGTCTTACGTCACAATAAGAAAAAGTGTCTTACGTCACAATAAGAAATAGTGTCTTACGTCACAATAAGAAATAGTGTCTTACGTCACAATAAGAAATAATGTCTTACGTCACAATAAGAAATAGTGTCTTACGTCACAATAAGAAATAATGTCTTACGTCACATTAAGAAATAGTGTCTTACGTCACAATAAGAAATAATGTCTTACGTCACAATAAGAAATAGTGTCTTACGTCACAATAAGAAATATGTCTTACGTCACAATAAGAAATAGTGTCTTACGTCACAATAAGAAATAATGTCTTACGTCACAATAAGAAATAGTGTCTTACGTCACAATAAGAAATAGTGTCTTACGTCACAATAAGAAATAGTGTCTTACGTCACAATAAGAAATAATGTCTTACGTCACAATAAGAAATAGTGTCTTACGTCACAATAAGAAATAATGTCTTACGTCACAATAAGAAATAGTGTCTTACGTCACAATAAGAAATAGTGTCTTACGTCACAATAAGAAATAGTGTCTTACGTCACAATAAGAAATAGTGTCTTACGTCACAATAAGAAATAGTGTCTTACGTCACAATAAGAAATAGTGTCTTACGTCACAATAAGAAATAATGTCTTACGTCACAATAAGAAATAATGTCTTACGTCACAATAAGAAATAGTGTCTTACGTCACAATAAGAAATAATGTCTTACGTCACAATAAGAAATAGTGTCTTACGTCACAATAAGAAATAGTGTCTTACGTCACAATAAGAAATAGTGTCTTACGTCACAATAAGAAATAGTGTCTTACGTCACAATAAGAAATAGTGTCTTACGTCACAATAAGAAATAGTGTCTTACGTCACAATAAGAAATAGTGTCTTACGTCACAATAAGAAATAATGTCTTACGTCACAATAAGAAATAGTGTCTTACGTCACAATAAGCAATAATGTCTTACGTCACATTAAGAAATAGTGTCTTACGTCACAATAAGAAATAGTGTCATACGTCACAATAAGAAATAATGTCTTACGTCACAATAAGAAATAGTGTCTTAAGTCACAATAAGAAATAATGTCTTACGTCACAATAAGAAATAGTGTCTTACGTCACAATAAGAAATAATGTCTTACGCCCCAATAAGAAATAGTGTCTTACGTCACAATAAGAAATAGTGTCTTACGTCACAATAAGCAATAATGTCTTACGTCACATTAAGAAATAGTGTCTTACGTCACAATAAGAAATAGTGTCTTACGTCACAATAAGAAATAATGTCTTACGTCACAATAAGAAATAGTGTCTTACGTCACAATAAGAAATAATGTCTTACGTCA
Source organism: Ampullaceana balthica (assembly GCA_944989445.1). Lineage (NCBI taxonomy): Eukaryota > Metazoa > Mollusca > Gastropoda > Lymnaeidae > Ampullaceana > Ampullaceana balthica. The sequence continues at coordinate 284,693 of CALYLW010000590.1, read as the reverse complement.
CAATAAGAAATAGTGTCTTACGTCACAATAAGAAATATGTCTTACGTCACAATAAGAAATAGTGTCTTACGTCACAATAAGAAATAGTGTCTTACGTCACAATAAGAAATAGTGTCTTACGTCACAATAAGAAATAGTGTCTTACGTCACAATAAGAAATAATGTCTTACGTCACAATAAGAAATAGTGTCTTACGTCACAATAAGAAATAGTGTCTTACGTCACAATAAGAAATAGTGTCTTACGTCACAATAAGAAATAGTGTCTTACGTCACAATAAGAAATAGTGTCTTACGTCACAATAAGAAATAATGTCTTACGTCACAATAAGAAATAGTGTCTTACGTCACAATAAGAAATAATGTCTTACGTCACAATAAGAAATAGTGTCTTACGTCACAATAAGAAATAGTGTCTTACGTCACAATAAGAAATAATGTCTGACGTCACAATAAGAAATAGTGTCTTACGTCACAATAAGAAATAGTGTCTTACGTCACAATAAGAAATAATGTCTTACGTCCCAATAAGAAATAATGTCTTACGTCACAATAAGAAATAGTGTCTTACGTCACAATAAGAAATAATGTCTTACGTCACAATAAGAAATAGTGTCTTACGTCACAATAAGAAATAGTGTCTTACGTCACAATAAGAAATAATGTCTTACGTCACAATAAGAAATAGTGTCTTACGTCACAATAAGAAATAATGTCTTACATCACATTAAGAAATAGTGTCTTACGTCACAATAAGAAATAATGTCTTAAGTCACAATAAGAAATAATGTCTTACGTCACAATAAGAAATAGTGTCTTACGTCACAATAAGCAATAATGTCTTACGTCACAATAAGAAATAGTGTCTTACGTCACAATAAGAAATAGTGTCTTACGTCACAATAAGAAATAATGTCTGACGTCACAATAAGAAATAGTGTCTTACGTCACAATAAGAAATAGTGTCTTACGTCACAATAAGAAATAATGTCTTACGTCCCAATAAGAAATAATGTCTTACGCCCCAATAAAGTTCAACGTTTCAATCGAACACACACCCCTCAGACTATATTCTTATGTTGTCCAAAACTCAATGGCGGTGGTAACAAGAAAATATTTGTGATTTCCCATTTATTTTAAGATGCACTTCAGGGGTCTGAAATTTTTCCACTCGGAAAATAAAGTGATGCATAAGTAATGATGGGTTAATATTTTCTTTGAAAACCTTAAAAAATGAGTTAATGCTCCTGGCACAAAATCCATGCTACGGGAAACAAAGAGTGAAACTTCCACGAGAGAAGCATTATTTCTGGGCTATTGTTTTTTAAAGACACTTTTAAAGGCGTGCTAATTGGTGCAGATGTTTGTCCTAGACATAAAAAAAAATTTCAGTAATTTTCCGATAATACAGTTAGAAGTTGGAGTGGGTTTTAATGGAGGTCCCAATTTATCACCCGTCCCAATTTATCACCGGTCCCAATATCTCACCGGTAAAAACAGACGCTCGGTGACATACAACGTCATATGGCAACACCAGACCAACAGTGACATACATCGTCATATGGCGACAAAAGACCAACAGTGACATACAGCGTCATATGGCGACACCAGACCAACAGTGACATACAGCGTCATATAGCGAAAACAGACCAACAGTCACATACAGCCTGATATGGTAACACCAGACCAACAGTCACATACAGCCTGATATGGTAACACCAGATCAACAGTCACATACAGCCTGATATGGTAACACCAGACCAACAGTCACATACAGCCTGATATGGTAACACCAGACCAACAGTCACATACAGCCTGATATGGTAACACCAGACCAACAGTCACATACAGCGTCATATGGTAACACCAGACCAACAGTCACATACAGCCTGATATGGTAACACCAGACCAACAGTCACATACAGCGTCATATGGTAACACCAGACCAACAGTGACATACAGCGTCATATGGCAACACCAGACCAACAGTGACATACAGCGTCATATGGCGATAACAGACCAACAGTGACATACCGCGTAATATGGTAACAACAGACCAACAGTGACATACAGCGTCATATGGCAACACCAGACCAACAGTGACATACAGCATCATATGGCGACAACAGACCAACAGGGACATACAGCCTCATATGGCGACAACAGACCAACAGTGACATACTGCGTCATATGGTAACACCAGACCAACACTCACATTCAGCGCCATATGCCAACAACAGACCAGCAGTGACATACAGCGTCATATGGCGATAAACGACCAACAGGGACATACAGCGTCATATGGTAACACCAGACCAACAGTCACATACAGCGTCATATGGTAACACCAGACCAACAGTCACATACAGCGTCATATGTTAACACCAGACCAACAGTCACATACAGCGTCATATGGTAACACCAGACCAACAGTCACATACAGCGTCATATGGTAACACCAGACCAACAGTCTCATACAGCGTCATTTGGTAACACCAGACCAACAGTCACATACAGCGTCATATGGTAACACAAGACCAACAGTCACATACATCGTCATATGGTAACACCAGACCAACAGTCACATACAGCATCATATGGTAACACCAGACCAACAGTCACATACAGCGTCATATGGTAACACCAGACCAACAGTCACATACAGCGGCAAATGGTAACACCAGACCAACAGTCACATACAGCGTCATATGGTAACACCAGACCAACAGTCACATACAGCGTCATATGGTAACACCAGACCCACAGTCACATACAGCGTCATATGGCGACAACAGACCAACTGTGACATACAGCGTCATATGGCAACACCAGGGGATCTCAAGCCCTAAAAATCAGGACAAAGTAAATTTAATGATATCTTTGTAAACATGGCGCGTGACACTGAGAGCAGAAAAAACAAACTTGACATTACAGGCTCGTGTGAAGATGTTACTCACCTGCTTGTGTATATCTGCATTCATCTCTCTCTTTCTCTCTCTCTCTCTCTATCTCTCTCTCTATCTCTCTCTCTATCTCTCTGTCTCTCTCTCTCTTTCTCTCTCTCTCTCTCTCTCTCTCTCTCTCTCTCTCTCTCTCTCTCTCTCTCTTACTCTAAATGCGAGTTCTGTTTTTCCCCCCACTATTTTGCCGTATTTGTTGATTTGTAACTAGAGAAGACATTAAAAACTTATGAAGATCCCACCTGACCCTTCACCCCATATCCCAAACCCTCTCTCTTCTATCGTGAGTTTATACCCGATGGAACTCCTGTCACTGCCATTCTTGTTACTGGGACTAGCCGAAGACAACACAGGACTCAATGGATACAGTGTGTGTCTGTATGGATAGAGTCAATGGATACAGTGTGTGTCTGTATGGATAGAGTCAATGGATACAGCGTGTGTCTGTATGGATAGAGTCAATGGATACAATGTGAGTCTGTATGGATTGAGTCAATGGATAGTGTGTCTGTAGGTCGTCACTAGAAATCAAACAAAGCCATTTTAATAAACGTATTACTGCTACTTCTAAACCTTGCACACGGATCAACGAAATTTGGCGCGAATATTAAAGCCAAACAAAGACGCAGTAGAATTCAGTAGATAGACCAACCCTAGACACAGTAGTACCAATCAAGGTTAGCATATATATCGACCAACCCTAGACACAGTAGTACGAATCAAGGTTAGCATATATATCGACCAACCCTAGACACAGTAGTACTAATCAAGGTTAGCATATATATCGACCAACCCTAGACACAGTAGTACTAATCAAGGTTAGCATATATATCGACCAACCCTAGACACAGTAGTACCAATCAAGGTTAGCATATATATCGACCAACCCTAGACACAGTAGTACTAATCAAGGTTAGCATATATATAGACCAACCCTAGACACAGTAGTACTAATCAAGGTTAGCATATATATAGACCAACCCTAGACACAGTAGTACTAATCAAGGTTAGCATATATATAGACCAACCCTAGACACAGTAGTACTAATCAAGGTTAGCATATATATAGACCAACCCTAGACACAGTAGTACTAATCAAGGGTAACATATAGATAGACCAACCCTAGACACAGTAGTACTAATCAAGGGTAACATATATATAGACCAACCCTAGACACAGTAGTACTAATTAAGGGTAACATATATATAGACCAACCCTAGACACAGTAGTACTAATCAAGGTTAGCATATATATAGACCAACCCTAGACACAGTAGTACTAATCAAGGTTAGCATATATATAGACCAACCCTAGACACAGTAGTACTAATCAAGGTTAGCATATATATAGACCAACCCTAGACACAGTAGTACTAATCAAGGTTAGCATATATATAGACCAACCCTAGACACAGTAGTACTAATCAAGGTTAGCATATATATAGACCAACCCTAGACACAGTAGTACTAATCAAGGTTAGCATATATATAGACCAACCCTAGACACAGTAGTACTAATCAAGGTTAGCATATATATAGACCAACCCTAGACACAGTAGTACTAATCAAGGTTAGCATATATATAGACCAACCCTAGACACAGTAGTACTAATCAAGGTTAGCATATATATAGACCAACCCTAGACACAGTAGTACTAATCAAGGGTAACATATAGATAGACCAACCCTAGACACAGTAGTACTAATCAAGGTTAGCATATATATAGACCAACCCTAGACACAGTAGTACTAATCAAGGTTAGCATATATATAGACCAACCCTAGACACAGTAGTACTAATCAAGGTTAGCATATATATAGACCAACCCTAGACACAGTAGTACTAATCAAGGTTAGCATATATATAGACCAACCCTAGACACAGTAGTACTAATCAAGGTTAGCATATATATAGACCAACCCTAGACACAGTAGTACTAATTAAGGGTAACATATATATAGACCAACCCTAGACACAGTAGTACTAATCAAGGTTAGCATATATATAGACCAACCCTAGACACAGTAGTACTAATCAAGGTTAGCATATATATCGGTCAACCCAAGACACAAACATCAACCAAACCCAAAGACTTGGGCCATGGTTGGTAAGCCAAGTCAAGACGTAGCAGCTAAGAAACCCAAAGAAAAGCAAAACTTTGAAACAAGACAATGACTTCGTATGGGGAGATGCAGTAGATTTTAAGACAATGACTTCGTATGGGGAGATGCAGTAGATTTTAAGACAATGAGTTCGTATGGGGAGATGCAGTAGATTTTAAGACAATGAGTTCGTAAGGGGAGATACAGTAGATTTTAAGACAATGAGTTCGTATGGGGAGATGCAGTAGATTTTAAGACAATGAGTTCGTAAGGGGAGATACAGTAGATTTTAAGACAATGAGTTCGTATGGGGAGATACAGTAGATTTTGACTGATAACTTCCTTGGATTGTCGTTATTTAATTTCGTTAGCTCAGAAAAAATGTTCCATAAAAATACTTTCCTAGCCTGTGAGGATATCTAAAGGAAATATCCAATCAAATCTCGGCAGCTGTTGCTTTGCACACGTTTCTTAGAGCCCATGACTCTATTCAGCCCAGAGAAATCAAAGATCCGTAGACCAATACAACATGTTTACTGTTGGTCGTGAAAAGCCCAGCTCTAAACCTGGACTCTATCGGTCTAGCCCCAGGTCACATCTGTTCAAGGAAGCCCCGGTGCGTCTGCGTAATTAAAAGATAGAGTGGAGCGGAGCATGATCCCACATAATAGCAACAGCTCCACGCCATTTCTTTGGTCGGTCATCTGAGCTCCACGCCATTTCTTTGGTCGAGCATCTGAGCTCGAGATAAGAATGACGCCTGTTGTCTTCATTTGGGTATTTACTTCCCTTTGTCATCATTTGGGTATTTACTTCCCTTTGTCCTCCTCACTTGACTCTAGCACAGTCTTTTCCACTATCTCTAGGACATTTTTCTCCACAGCTTCTAAAAGAAAGTCTTTTCCACTGACACCAATAGAGTTTCTCCATTGACTCTATGAAAATGATTAAAATAGTTTATCTCACTAGACTCTAGCAGTCCTCTCTAGTTTTTTCAGATTTAGCCGGTTAAATACGGCCAAGATCCCAACCTCAGACTGCCACTACATAAGCGCGATCCCATGTAATGATAGATCTAACAACTACATTAAGCAAAAACGTTTCATATTTTGTCTCCGTCTTTATGTCTAGCTCTTCGTGTTGTCATCTGTCTTAATTTCAAGTGTTCCAGTCTACCGGAAGTAGCTATTTCGGTAACTACTGAAAAACTTCTCATCTGTTAATATTGTTGAACTTTCTTTAAAAAACTAAACAATTCAAAAGTGAAATTTCCCTTAAACCCAATCATCCAGGCATTGTTGTGTAACTTTAAATAACGTTAAGCGGAATGATAATTTGGTTATTTAAAGTGGCATTTGTTTGACAAACTTACTGTTGCCCATAGAGAGCTTTGTTTTTAATGATGACATTGTGTTGGTATCTATTTATTTCTCACTTATATTTATCTTTAATAAAATTTTATCCGCATCCAATTATATTTCTAACTTGTGCCAATGTGGTGGAGTTGACAAGTGACTTTAGGGGGCAAGGATGGTATAATCGTGTGTGCTGAGGTTGCGGTAAAAAAGATGTCCTGTTAGACCATCGGTCAAGGTTATATTCCAAGGAGTTTAGTATCGATCCCTTGACCATAACAAAACCCTTCACATGATTGCGTCCGACAGCCAACGGACAGCTGTTTGGAGATATTCCCTGGCCGACAGCTGAAAGGAGTAGGCGTAAAGTGGGCGGAGTCAGCGGAGTTTGTAGCTCTCACATCTAGGAAACAATCAACATTTGGCAGGTAACAGGGGTCAGCCGAGTGTCTGGCAGGTAACAGGGGTCATCCGAGTGTCTGGCAGGTAACAGGGGTCAGCCGAGTGTCTGGCAGGTAACAGGGGTCAGCCGAGTGTCTGGCAGGCAACAGGGGTCATCCGAGTGTCTGGCAGGTAACAGGGGTCAGCCGAGTGTCTGGCAGGTAACAGGGGTCAGCCGAGTGTCTGGCAGGTAACAGGGGTCAGCCGAGTGTCTGGCAGGTAACAGGGGTCATCCGAGTGTCTGGCAGGTAACAGGGGTCAGTCTAGTGTCTGGCAGGTAACAGGGGTCAGCTGAGTGTATGGCAGGTAACATTGGTCAGCCGAGTGTCTGGCAGGTAACAGGGGTCAGCCGAGTGTCTGGCAGGTAACAGGAGTCAGTCTAGTGTCTGGCAGGTAACAGGGGTCAGCCGAGTGTCTGGCAGGTAACATTGGTCAGCCTAGTGTCTGGCAGGTAACAGGGGTCAGCTGAGTGTCTGGCAGGTAACAGGGGTCAGCCTAGTGTCTGGCAGGTAACAGGGGTCAGCCTAGTGTCTGGCAGGTGACAGGAGTTAGCCGAGTGTTTGGCAGGTAACAGTGGTCATCATTTGCGCTGACCAATTATTAAAAACGGAAGCTAAGGCCGAGCATTGCAATCAATGTGACACATTTTATGAACCAAAACTCATTACAGTCATAAACAAACCTCTAGCAGACAATATAATCATTACAGTCATAAACAAACCTCTAGCTGACAATATAATCACTACAGTCATAAACAAACCTCTAGCTGACAATATAATCATTACAGTCATAAACAAACCTCTAGCAGACAATATAATCATTACAGTCATAAACAAACCTCTGGCAGACTATATAATCATTACAGTCATAAACAAACCTCTAGCAGACAATATAATCATTACAGCCATAACCAAACCTCTAGCAGACAATATAATCATTACAGTCATAAACAAACCTCTAGCAGACAATATAATCATAACAGTCATAACCAAACCTCTAGCAGACAATATAATCATTACAGTCATAACCAAACCTCTAGCTGACAATATAATCATTACAGTCATAACCAAACCTCTAGCAGACAATATAATCATTACAGTCATAACCAAACCTCTAGCTGACAATATAATCATTACAGTAATTCAAACCTCTAGCAGACAATATAATCATTACAGTCATAAACAAAACTAGCAGACAATATAATCATTACAGTTAGAAACTAAACAGCCTAGAAATGATCGTGGTGCCCTCTAACAGCCTAGAAATGACCGTGGTGCCATCTAACAGCCTAGAAATTACCGTGGTGCCCTCTAACAGCCTAAAAATGAACGTGGTGCCCTGTAACAGCCTAGAAATGACCGTGGTGCCCTATAAGCTTGAGAATTAATATGCAATGAACCAATGATGACCTTGGTGCACTAGGCCAGCCACGCCCTAAACGCATTTTGTGTTGGGTTAACGAGATATTAATCAATCTGATTGACTCAGGTCGATAGATTAGAAATTAATGTCTTACTTATCAATAGAGGATAAATGAATGGTTTACTTTATTAGTTATATGCAGATATGTGATCGATAAATAAACGAATGGGGTTCCTCGGATAAGTACTTGGTTTGATACGAATCTGAGCTGAAAGGCGTGTGTTTGAATCCTGAGTTGACCAATCGAATAAAACAAACCCATAAAACAAAGTTTTTGACTATAAATCCCTTATATATGAGACATAACTAAAAGTATTTATAATTATTTACAGACTGAATCTGTCTTAACTCAACTTTGCTTCATAACCCTTGGGGGGGGGGAGGGAAAAGTCTGGTTACCGATCGCTTGACCGAGCTCAGCGTGGCACGTAAAATGTAAACAAAAGCACGCCGGTACTTCGATGGGTCGCGTCAACGCGTCAACTCAAACCCTCACGTGGAGAAAAAAAAACAATAACAAACAGTGAATTTGAATTACAAAAGTTATATAAGGATAAACTAAAAATGCATTAATTTAATTACGGTACGTTCGAGCGATCCGAAATTTGACACGATGCATTGTTAGGTGAGACGGGTCCGTGTGCAAAGTTTCAGCTCGATCGGATCACGGGAGGTGGGTCATTTTTTACTTTTGTTTTTCCGCCCGCCCAAGACAGAGATAACGACAGAGAGAGAGAGAGACGGCAGTGAAGTTAATATAAGGGATTTAATAAAACAAACCCATAAAAACAAAGTTTTTGACTATAAATCCCTTATATATGAGACATAACTAACGGTATTGATTATGTTCAAACGCCACAAACTTTTACAGACTGAATCTGTCTTAACTCCCCGGTGAGGGGGTGGGGGAGAGGGGAAAGGTCTGGTCACCGATCGCTGGACCGAGCTCAGCGTGACACGCAAAATGTAAACAAAAGCACGCCGGTACACCTGGTTAAAACACGAGATGTGTTCACATATGGCTGGGGTGAAGTCAAGTGACCCGTAAAATGTAAACGATAGTGACCGCTACATATAGTTTATATAGATAATCTAAAAATGCATTAATTTAATAACTGTACGTTCGATCGATCTGAATTTTTGATACTATGCATTGTTACGTGACAGGGTCCGTGTGCCAAATTTCAGCTCGATGGCATAACAGGAAGTGGGTCATTTTTTACTTCTGTTTTTCCGCGGTGCCCGCCCAAGACAGAGACAGAGAGAGACGGCGGTGAAGTTATTATACGGGATTTATAAAACAAACCCTTAAAAACAAAGTTTTTGACTATAAATCCCTTATATATGAGACATAACTAACAGTATAGGCTTGGTCATTATTTACCGGAAGTCTAATAATAGACTCGATCTATAACTAGGTCACCGCCTGAGGTGCCGTAAGGTCATGTAGTGAATATTTATTCATAACTATTAGAGGGAATGCGCTCATTGAAATTATCTAAAACTTGTTCAAAAGCTTGATTTTATAGAATTTTAAAGAAAAATATAAGGTCATATTATTTGATATATTATAATAATGCGAAATAGAGCTTCCTTGCGAAAGTGAATTTAATATTAATATGTAAATATACAGACTATACTTTTTTATTTTTAGTTCATTCGCTCATTCGTCCGAGAATTTTATACATTCAAATACTATTTACTTCTAAAACGTATGATGTAATTATAATTAAAATCATAATCTTAGTGTAAGTTTATTACTAATAAATACTAAGGCATATATAATTTATATGAACCAACGAAAACAATTTATATTAAATATAAGTTTGTTAGCACTAGTGACTAGTACTAGTGGCGACGGCCGGAACGACCGCTTACACTTTCACTCATCTTAAATAAATGCTTATGCCTAGGCTTATTTATTTAAATTAAAATATCAATAGATGGTTATATTATGTAATATTATATTATGCGAAATGGAACGTCCTTGTGAGCATGAATTATGTAAATGAATTAGTGACTCTGCATCTGCTCTGACTGAGGCTCTAGTAATAAGTTAGTAGTAACTAGTTCTAGTTGCTCGTTCGTCCATGAAGTTTATTCTTTCATACTATGATGTAATTATAATTAAAGTCATAATCTTAGTGTAAGTTTATTACTAAAGGCATATATTTTTATAAGGCAAGGGCCAAGGAAAACAATATTAAAATACATATATGTTAATAATTGACTACGCTAGGACTAGTGTTTACCGTAGTTACGAATATGAACGCTTACACTCATCTTTAAATAATTTAAAATACTATGTTACGGCTTATTTATTAAAGTTTTAAGTCTTCGACATTTTAATAACTTTTTTCGGCTGCAAAACTGAGTGAGAAGAAATATCTTTTTTGTCCAAAATAGCACCTGGAACATCGTTTTCAGATAGCACTATAACACTATTAAACACACTGTTGCTAGCCATGTTTGAGAAAGTTTGACCTTACTGACAACGAAGAGCCTAAAAATAGATATGACCGAATGGCCTATGACGCGTTGGGGTCACAGAAATGATCAAGCCTATTGATTATTTTCAAACGCGACAAACATTTACAGACTGAATCTGTCTTAACTAAACTTTGCTTCATAACCCTGGGGGGGGGGTGGGAGAGGGGAAAAGTCTGGTCACCGATCGCTGGACCGAGCTCAGCGTGACAAATTAAATGTAAACTAAAGCACGCCGTTACTACGCGTCAACTCAAACCCTCACGTGGAAATAAAACAATAACAAACCGTGAATTTGAATAACATACGTTATATTAGGATAAACTAAAATGCATTAAATTAATTACGGTACATTCGATCGATCTGAAATTTTGATACGATGCATTGTTAGGTGAGACGGGTCCGTGTGCCAAATTTCAGCTCGATGGGATCACGGAAGTGGGTCATTTTTGACTTCTGTTTTTCCGCCCGCCCAAGACAGAGAGACAGAGAGAGATGACGACAGATCGACAGAGAGACAGAGAGAGACGGCGGTGAAGTTAATATAAGGGATTTAATAATAACGTCTGTTATTATTGTACTTTCTGTACTCTGTTATTGGTTTACTTTCTGTACTCTGTTATTGATGTACTTTCTGTACTGTGTTATTGATGTACTTTCTTTACTCTGTTATTGATGTACTTTCTGTACTCTGTTATTGATGTACTTTCTGTACTGTGTTATTGTTGTACTTTCTGTTTTCTGTTATTGGTTTACTTTCTGTACTCTGTTTTTGATGTACTTTCTGTACTCTGTTATTGATGTACTTTCTGTACTCTGTTATTGATGTACTTTCTGTACTCTGTTATTGATGTACTTTCTGTACTCTGTTATTGATGTACTTTTTGTACTCTGTTATTGATGTACTTTCTGTACTGTGTTATTGTTGTACTTTCTGTACTCTGTTATTGGTTTACTTTCTGTACTCTGTTATTGATGTACTTTCTGTACTGTGTTATTGTTGTACTTTCTGTACTCTGTTATTGGTTTACTTTCTGTACTCTGTTATTGATGTACTTTCTGTACTCTGTTATTGATGTACTTTCTGTACTCTGTTATTGATGTACTTTCTGTACTGTGTTATTGATGTACTTTCTGTACTCTGTTATTGATGTACTTTCTGTACTCTGTTATTGATGTACTTTCTGTACTCTGTTATTGATTTACTTTCTGTACTCTGTTATTGATGTACTTTCTGTACTGTGTTATTGATGTACTTTCTGAACTCTGTTATTGATGTACTTTCTGTACTTTGTTATTGATGTACTTTCTGTACTGTGTTATTGTTGTACTTTCTGTACTCTGTTATTGGTTTACTTTCTGTACTCTGTTATTGATGTACTTTCTGTACTCTGTTATTGATGTACTTTCTGTACTCTGTTATTGATTTACTTTCTGTACTCTGTTATTGATGTACTTTCTGTACTCTGTTATTGATGTACTTTCTGTACTCTGTTATTGATGTACTTTCTGTACTGTGTTATTGGTTTACTTTCTGTACTCTGTTATTGTTGTACTTTCTGTACTCTGTTATTGATGTACTTTCTGTACTGTGTTATTGTTGTACTTTCTGTACTCTGTTATTGATGTACTTTCTGTACTGTGTTATTGGTTTACTTTCTGTACTGTGTTATTGTTGTACTTTCTGTACTCTGTTATTGATGTACTTTCTGTACTGTGTTATTGTTGTCCTTTCTGTACTCTGTTATTGATGTACTTTCTGTACTGTGTTATTGTTGTACTTTCTGTACTCTGTTATTGTTGTACTTTCTGTACTCTGTTATTGATGTACTTTCTGTACTGTGTTATTGGTTTACTTTCTGTACTCTGTTATTGTTGTACTTTCTGTACTGTGTTATTGATGTACTTTCTGTACTGTGTTATTGTTGTACTTTCTGTACTCTGTTATTGGTGTACTTTCTGTACTGTGTTATTGTTGTACTTTCTGTTCTCTGTTATTGATGTACTTTCTGTACTGTGTTATTGTTGTCCTTTCTGTACTCTGTTATTGGTTTACTTTCTGTACTCTGTTATTGTTGTACTTTCTGTACTGTGTTATTGATGTACTTTCTGTACTGTGTTATTGTTGTACTTTCTGTACTCTGTTATTGGTTTACTTTATGTACTCTGTTATTGATTTACTTTCTGTACTCTGTTATTGATGTACTTTCTGTACTCTGTTATTGGTTTACTTTCTGTACTCTGTTATTGATGTACTTTTTGTACTCTGTTATTGATGTACTGTCTGTACTCTGTTATTGATGTACTTTCTGTACTGTGTTATTGGTTTACTTTCTGTACTCTGTTATTGTTGTACTTTCTGTACTGTGTTATTGATGTACTTTCTGTACTGTGTTATTGTTGTACTTTCTGTACTGTGTTATTGTTGTACTTTCTGTACTGTGTTATTGATGTACTTTCTGTACTGTGTTATTGTTGTACTTTCTGTACTCTGATATTGATGTACTTTCTGTACTGTGTTATTGTTGTACTTTCTGTACTGTGTTATTGTTGTACTTTCTGTACTGTGTTATTGATGTACTTTCTGTACTGTGTTATTGTTGTACTTTCTGAACTCTGTTATTGATGTACTTTCTGTACTGTGTTATTGTTGTACTTTCTGTACTCTGTTATTGGTTTACTTTCTGTACTCTGTTATTGATGTACTTTCTGTACTGTGTTATTGTTGTACTTTCTGTACTCTGTTATTGGTTTACTTTCTGTACTCTGTTATTGATGTACTTTCTGTACTCTGTTATTGATGTACTTTCTGTACTCTGTTATTGATGTACTTTCTGTACTGTGTTATTGATGTACTTTCTGTACTCTGTTATTGATGTACTTTCTGTACTCTGTTATTGATGTACTTTCTGTACTCTGTTATTGATTTACTTTCTGTACTCTGTTATTGATGTACTTTCTGTACTGTGTTATTGATGTACTTTCTGAACTCTGTTATTGATGTACTTTCTGTACTTTGTTATTGATGTACTTTCTGTACTGTGTTATTGTTGTACTTTCTGTACTCTGTTATTGGTTTACTTTCTGTACTCTGTTATTGATGTACTTTCTGTACTCTGTTATTGATGTACTTTCTGTACTCTGTTATTGATTTACTTTCTGTACTCTGTTATTGATGTACTTTCTGTACTCTGTTATTGATGTACTTTCTGTACTCTGTTATTGATGTACTTTCTGTACTGTGTTATTGGTTTACTTTCTGTACTCTGTTATTGTTGTACTTTCTGTACTCTGTTATTGATGTACTTTCTGTACTGTGTTATTGTTGTACTTTCTGTACTCTGTTATTGATGTACTTTCTGTACTGTGTTATTGGTTTACTTTCTGTACTGTGTTATTGTTGTACTTTCTGTACTCTGTTATTGATGTACTTTCTGTACTGTGTTATTGTTGTCCTTTCTGTACTCTGTTATTGATGTACTTTCTGTACTGTGTTATTGTTGTACTTTCTGTACTCTGTTATTGTTGTACTTTCTGTACTCTGTTATTGATGTACTTTCTGTACTGTGTTATTGGTTTACTTTCTGTACTCTGTTATTGTTGTACTTTCTGTACTGTGGTATTGATGTACTTTCTGTACTGTGTTATTGTTGTACTTTCTGTACTCTGTTATTGGTGTACTTTCTGTACTGTGTTATTGTTGTACTTTCTGTTCTCTGTTATTGATGTACTTTCTGTACTGTGTTATTGTTGTCCTTTCTGTACTCTGTTATTGGTTTACTTTCTGTACTCTGTTATTGTTGTACTTTCTGTACTGTGTTATTGATGTACTTTCTGTACTGTGTTATTGTTGTACTTTCTGTACTCTGTTATTGGTTTACTTTATGTACTCTGTTATTGATTTACTTTCTGTACTCTGTTATTGATGTACTTTCTGTACTCTGTTATTGGTTTACTTTCTGTACTCTGTTATTGATGTACTTTTTGTACTCTGTTATTGATGTACTGTCTGTACTCTGTTATTGATGTACTTTCTGTACTGTGTTATTGGTTTACTTTCTGTACTCTGTTATTGTTGTACTTTCTGTACTGTGTTATTGATGTACTTTCTGTACTGTGTTATTGTTGTACTTTCTGTACTGTGTTATTGTTGTACTTTCTGTACTGTGTTATTGATGTACTTTCTGTACTGTGTTATTGTTGTACTTTCTGTACTCTGATATTGATGTACTTTCTGTACTGTGTTATTGTTGTACTTTCTGTACTGTGTTATTGTTGTACTTTCTGTACTGTGTTATTGATGTACTTTCTGTACTGTGTTATTGTTGTACTTTCTGAACTCTGTTATTGATGTACTTTCTGTACTCTGTTATTGATGTACTTTCTGTACTGTGTTATTGTTGTACTTTCTGTACTCTGTTATTGATGTACTTTCTGTACTCTGTTATTGATGTACTTTCTGTACTCTGTTATTGATGTACTTTCTGTACTCTGTTATTGATGTACTTTTTGTACTCTGTTATTGATGTACTTTCTGTACTCTGTTATTGATGTACTTTTTGTACTCTGTTATTGATGTACTGTCTGTACTCTGTTATTGATGTACTTTCTGTACTGTGTTATTGGTTTACTTTCTGTACTCTGTTATTGTTGTACTTTCTGTACTGTGTTATTGATGTACTTTCTGTACTGTGTTATTGTTGTACTTTCTGTACTGTGTTATTGATGTACTTTCTGTACTGTGTTATTGATGTACTTTCTGTACTCTGTTATTGGTTTACTTTCTGTACTGTGTTATTGATGTACTGTTTGTGCTGCGTTTTTGTGGCTAAGCACCGCAATGACTGTTCTTGAATATGATGGAGAGTTCAACTTAATTTGCATATCAAAATCAATGTCCCAGAATAAGTAATAAATCAAGGAAAACGTAACTCCTGAAAAAAGATTTTCAAATGAAAAACTATCAAGTCATGATCACTGCCCAGACACTCGTGGCCATTCATTGAGCCAATCAATGAGCCATTCATTGAGCCATTCATTGAACCATTCATTGAACCATTCATTGAGCCATTCATTGAACCATTCATTGAACCATTCATAGAGCCATTCATTGAACCATTCATTGAGCCATTCATTGAACCATTCATTGAACCATTCATAGAGCCATTCATAGAGCCATTCATTGAACCATTCATTGAACCATTCATTGAGCCATTCATTGAGCCATTCATTGAGCCATTTATTGAGCCATTCATTGAGCCATTCATTGAGCCATTCATTGAACCATTCATTGAGCCATTCATTGAGCCATTCATTGAGCCATTTATTGAGCCATTCATTGAACCATTCATTGAACCATTCATTGAGCCATTCATTGAGCCATTCATTGAGCCATTCATTGAGCCATTCATTGAGCCATTCATTGAGCCATTCATTGAGCCATTCATTGAGCCATTTATTGAGCCATTCATTGAGCCATTCATTGAGCCATTTATTGAGCCATTCATTGAGCCATTCATTGAGCCATTTATTGAGCCATTCATTGAGCCATTCATTGAGCCATTTATTGAGCCATTCATTGAACCATTCATTGAGCCATTCATTGAGCCATTAATTGAGCCAATCATATCTTACAAATCTCGATCTATTATTTAGCCTACCATATCTAAAACTATGATTTGCTCATATATATTCCAGAAATTATTTGGTCAACTATATCCCAAACTACCATTCTGTCTATTATATCCCCAACCATGATTTGGTCAACTATATCCCAAACTACCATTCTGTCTATTATATCCCCAACCATGATTTGGTCAACTATATCCCAAACTACCATTCTGTCTATTATATCCCCAACCATGATTTGGTCAACTATATCCCAAACTACCATTCTGTCTATTATATCCCCAACCATGATTTGGTCAACTATATCCCAAACTACCATTCTGTCTATTATATCCCCAACCATGATTTGGTCAACTATATCCCAAACTACCATTCTGTCTATTATATCCCCAACCATGATTTGGTCAACTATATCCCAAACTATAATTTAAGTGAATCATATCCTTACCTAAGGTTTCATTCATCGCATTCCCTTTGTAAATGATAGCTGACAGTAATAATAGTTGTCCTTATTTAATCATTTTGATCATTTCTTTAAATCGACTGTTTAAAAATCGCAACAAAGTTTTTTATTAAAACAATTAACAGCGTCACTTTGTCTGCTAGAACAAAAATACGACATTAAATTGTTTGCCACAACAAAAATACGACATTAAATTGTCTGCCACGACAAAAATACGACATTAAATTGTCTGCCACAACAAAAATAACACATTACATTGTCTGCCGCAACAAACACACGATATTACATTTTCTGCCAAGATAAAAACACCATATGATACTGTCTAACCCAATAAAACACCATATGATACTGTCTAGCCCAATAAAACCTCATATGATACTGCCTAACCCAATAAAACACCATATGATACTGTCTAACCCAATAAAACACCATATGATACTGTCTAACCCAATAAAACACTTATACATTGTTTAGCCAAACCCTCCGAGTCGCTTCTACTGGCGCGCCATTTCTGGTTTAGCCATTTAACCACCGGAGTGCCAAAGTTAATAACATCCCCTGACGCCAATAGGTTAGAACAAAACTCCCTGGAGACGAGTCTAAGATACAAGCGAACTATCAGACAGACGCTGGAGAACTAGGACTTAACTTACTCTCACTCACAAGTTAACCGCATTGGAAATACACCCGTGTGTGTGGCGAGAGTGGTAAACAAATTCCTCACATTTGTTTCGGTAATTTGTTGTAAAGTTATTTATTCCTGGGTTAAGCTTGAGTTGATTGGCCAATCATATTTCATATGAAGTCAGTAACGGGTGTTAGTTGCCAGGATGGGGCAAACATTCGGCCAAATCAAATAAACCTGGCAGCCCATTAACCTTATCGTGTGTCACGTGATGCAGGTCACCGAGGCTTACCGACGGAGACTTGACAGTGTGTGGCGGGGTGGCGGGAGCGTAACTTTGTGGTCTACCTGTGGGGCTTAGCCCTATGGACTAACTACCTGTGGGGCTTAGCCCTATGGACTAACTACCTGTGGGGCTTAGCCCTATGGACTAACTACCTGTGGGGCTTAGCCCTATGGACTAACTACCTGTGGGGCTTAGCCCTATGGACTAACTATTTGGTGTAAACCAGTGGTTTATGACTAATTTATGACAGACATATCAGTATGTAACCTTGTGATTTTCTTTATGGTGGAACTGCGTGGTTTAAATCTGGTTTGCACATATGAAGTGTAACTGTGTGGTGTAACTGTGTGGTGTAACTGTGTGGTGTAAGTGTGTGGTGTAACTGTATGGTGTAACTGTATGGTGTAACTGTATGGTGTAAGTGTGTGGTGTAACTGTATGGTGTAAATGTGTGGTGTAAGTGTGTGGTGTAACTGTATGGTGTAAGTGTGTGGTGTAACTGTATGGTGTAACTGTATGGTGTAACTGTATGGTGTAACTGTGTGGTGTAACTGTGTGGTGTAATGAAATGGTTCAGTGGTTAACTCTATCCTATGGACCTACTCACCATACAGAAATGGTTCAGTGTTTAACTCTATCCTATGGACCTACCCACCCTACAGAAATGGTTCAGTGGTTAACTCTATCCAATGGACCTACTCACCCTACAGAAATGGTTCAGTGTTTAACTCTATCCTATGGACCTACCCACCCTACAGAAATGGTTCAGTGTTTAACTCTATCCTATGGACCTACCCACCCTACAGAAATGGTTCAGTGGTTAACTCTATCCAATGGACCTACTCACCCTACAGAATTAGTTCAGTGGTTAACACTATCCAATGGACCTACTCACCCTACAGAAATGGTTCAGTGGTTAACTCTATCCAATAGACCTACCCACCCTACAGAAATGGTTCAGTGGTTAACACTATCCAATGGACCTACCCACCCTACAGAAATGGTTCAGTGGTTAACTCTATCCAATGGACCTACTCACCATACAGAAAATTCGACTCATTTTTTCTTAGGGTCAGGGTTAAGATTGTCGTCATGCAAGCATTGTGTTATAATCTCATACATCTCAACACCCGAGCTTAGCTCTCGTTTTGCCTGTGCTAAAACTCGTTACACCTGGCCATCTACCTGGACAGCACACCCTAACTTACCTGTCTATTCTTGCAACCAATTGACGCTGAAAGGGGCGGTGCAGGGGGGGGGGATTAACTTTGGATGAAGTGGTATCTGAACCTGTAAATGTCACCGCCTTGCGGCAAATAACACCAAGGACGCGACTCCCTCTACCTGCCCCCATCTGCTTGTTTGTTCAGCTACTGATGTTTGCAGCACCCCAAGAGTTTGGTATCTTTATTTCCTGCAACTACCGCCACGCTTCTGCACCCCTTTCCCCCTTCCATAAGAGTCACCTCGTCCCCCTCACAGCAGAGGCATCCATAAAATGCGATGCTGACCCGGTGACCCCAACGAACGGCTACACCTCCCTGTTGTTTGGTAACGTCCCATGAGTTTAAGACATGTCGCATTCTGCCTCAAATGTCGGCTGTGTCGTGTTTTCATTCTCACCGAGTCAGGATTTCCCGGAATGTCCCCGGCATTCTCGGCGTGGTGATGGTTAGATTTGTTGGACGGTCTTAGCTTAGCGTCGTGGAATGGGCACTGCGACCCAATCAAAGCCCTGTAAGCCATGTTTTTGTGTGTTCAAAATTAACTAAGACATTGTCCAAACGTCTCAAATTTTCTGCCTAAAAGTTTTCCTGTAATGATTTATTAATGATTTATTTATTAGTTATGTCTGAAATTGATCTGTATCAGGTGATGCAGGCTGGTCGAACAAATTCAGAATCAACTGATTTTAATTTTAAATAATTTGGTTGACGAAAATTGTGAATAATTATTGGGAGTTAAATTTCAGTGGGGATTGTTTGTTTGTTTGTTTGTTTGGTTTGTTTGTTTGTTTGGTTGGTTTGTTTGTTTGGTTTGTTTGTTTGTTTGGTTTGTTTGTTTGTTTGTTTGTTTTGTTTGTTTGTTTGGTTGGTTGATTGTTTGTTTATTTGTTTGTTTGTTTGATTGTTTGTTTGATTGTTTGTTTGTTTGATTGATTGTTTGTTTGTTTGTTTGTTTGTTTGATTGATTGTTTGCTTGTTTGTTTGTTTGTTTATTTGTTTTTCTTCGTAAGAAACTGACAGGATATCCCTCGTACATGAAATGTCAATTTTGAAGAATTATTCCAACTCTTTAGCGCTTTTATTTGCCAATGTGACGTCACGTGGTTTAGGGAAAAGATGTTTACAGAGAGTCAGGTGAATCATGGGCATCAAGAGTCAGAGAGTCAGGAAGTCATGGGCATCAGGAGCCAGAGAGTCAGGAAGTCTTGGGCACCAGGAGTCAGAGAGTCAGGAAGTCATGGGGTTCTGGAGTCAGAGAGTCAGGAAGTCATGGGCATCAGGAGTCAGAGAGTCAGGAAGTCATGGGGTTCTGGAGTCAGAGAGTCAGGAAGTCATGGGGTTCTGGAGTCAGAGAGTCAGGAAGTCATGGGGTTCTGGAGTCAGAGAGTCAGGAAGTCATGGGGTTCTGGAGTCAGAGAGTCAGGAAGTCATGGGGTTCTGGAGTCAGAGAGTCAGGAAGTCATGGGGTTCTGGAGTCAGAGAGTCAGGGAGTCATGGGGTTCTGGAGTCAGAGAGTCAGGAAGTCATGGGGTTCTGGAGTCAGAGAGTCAGGAAGTCATGGGGTTCTGGAGTCAGAGAGTCAGGAAGTCATGGGGTTCTGGAGTCAGAGAGTCAGGAAGTCATGGGGTTCTGGAGTCAGAGAGTCAGGAAGTCATGGGGTTCTGGAGTCAGAGAGTCAGGAAGTCATGGGGTTCTGGGGTCAGAGAGTCAGGAAGTCATGGGGTTCTGGAGTCAGAGAGTCAGGAAGTCATGGGGTTCTGGAGTCAGAGAGTCAGGAAGTCATGGGGTTCTGGAGTCAGAGAGTCAGGAAGTCATGGGGTTCTGGAGTCAGAGAGTCAGGAAGTCATGGGGTTCTGGAGTCAGAGAGTCAGGAAGTCATGGGGTTCTGGAGTCAGAGAGTCAGGGAGTCTTGGGGTTCTGGAGTCAGAGAGTCAGGAAGTCATGGGGTTCTGGAGTCAGAGAGTCAGGAAGTCATGGGCATCAGGAGTCAGAGAGTCAGGAAGTCATGGGGTTCTGGAGTCAGAGAGTCAGGAAGTCATGGGGTTCTGGAGTCAGAGAGTCAGGAAGTCATGGGGTTCTGGAGTCAGAGAGTCAGGAAGTCATGGGGTTCTGGAGTCAGAGAGTCAGGAAGTCATGGGGTTCTGGAGTCAGAGAGTCAGGAAGTCATGGGGTTCTGGAGTCAGAGAGTCAGGGAGTCATGGGGTTCTGGAGTCAGAGAGTCAGGAAGTCATGGGGTTCTGGAGTCAGAGAGTCAGGAAGTCATGGGGTTCTGGAGTCAGAGAGTCAGGAAGTCATGGGGTTCTGGAGTCAGAGAGTCAGGAAGTCATGGGGTTCTGGAGTCAGAGAGTCAGGAAGTCATGGGGTTCTGGAGTCAGAGAGTCAGGAAGTCATGGGGTTCTGGAGTCAGAGAGTCAGGAAGTCATGGGGTTCTGGAGTCAGAGAGTCAGGAAGTCATGGGGTTCTGGAGTCAGAGAGTCAGGAAGTCATGGGGTTCTGGAGTCAGAGAGTCAGGAAGTCATGGGGTTCTGGAGTCAGAGAGTCAGGAAGTCATGGGGTTCTGGAGTCAGAGAGTCAGGAAGTCATGGGGTTCTGGAGTCAGAGAGTCAGGAAGTCATGGGGTTCTGGAGTCAGAGAGTCAGGAAGTCATGGGGTTCTGGAGTCAGAGAGTCAGGGAGTCATGGGGTTCTGGAGTCAGAGAGTCAGGGAGTCTTGGGGTTCTGGAGTCAGAGAGTCAGGGAGTCTTGGGGTTCTGGAGTCAGAGAGTCAGGAAGTCATGGGGTTCTGGAGTCAGAGAGTCAGGAAGTCATGGGGTTCTGGAGTCAGAGAGTCAGGGAGTCTTGGGGTTCTGGAGTCAGAGAGTCAGGGAGTCATGGGGTTCTGGAGTCAGAGAGTCAGGAAGTCATGGGGTTCTGGAGTCAGAGAGTCAGGGATTTGAAATCTAAGATGTGTTTCATGCGTTAAGTCATCAATATTTCAAACATTAAATTTGGTCAAATTGTGCCGCCACTCTTGGTCAATTCAGACAGAATATTTGGTCAAATTGTGCCGCCACTCTTGGTCAATTCAGATATAATATTTGGGAAAATTGTCGGGAAAAAAACGAAGTTTTAGAACTAAATTATTCTGACTAGAAATTCGGTCTCCAAGTTTCAACCAAATCTCCTGAGACATTATCACCCCTTCCTTTGCTTTAGGCGCGTCATTAAACTTTTCATTGTCTTCTCTGTTTGCCTTGCTCTTCCAAGCTGTGCAGCGTGCATCCCTCATAAACTGAGAGTGTCATTGAGACACGAGACATTCAACTGAGAGAGTCATTCAGACAAGAGACATTCAACTGAGAGTGTCATTGAGACACGAGACATTCAACTGAGAGTGTCATTCAGACAAGAGACAATCAACTAAGAGTGTCATTCAGACAAGAGACATTCAACTGAGAGTGTCATTCAGACAAGAGACATTCAACTAAGAGTGTCATTGAGACAAGAGACATTTAACTGAGAGTGTCATTCAGACAAGAGACATTCAACTGAGAGTGTCATTCAGACAAGAGACATTCAACTGAGAGTGTCATTGAGACACGAGACATTCAACTGAGAGTGTCATTCAGACAAGAGACATTCAACTGATAGTGTCATTCAGACAAGAGACATTTAACTGAGAGTGTCATTCAGACAAGAGACATTCAACTGAGAGTGTCATTCAGACAAGAGACATTCAACTGAGAGTGTCATTCAGACAAGAGACATTCAACTGAGAGTGTCATTCAGACAAGAGACATTCAACTGAGAGTGTCATTCAGACAAGAGACATTCAACTGAGAGTGTCATTCAGACAAGAGACATTCAACTGAGAGTGTCATTCAGACAAGAGACATTCAACTGAGAGTGTCATTCAGACAAGAGACATTCAACTGAGAGTGTCATTCAGACAAGAGACATTCAACTGAGAGTGTCATTCAGACACGAGACATTCAACTGAGAGTGTCATTCAGACAAGAGACATTCAACTGAGAGTGTCATTCAGACAAGAGACATTCAACTGAGAGTGTCATTCAGACAAGAGACATTCAACTGAGAGTGTCATTCAGACAAGAGACATTCAACTGAGAGTGTCATTCAGACAAGAGACATTCAACTGATAGTGTCATTCAGACAAGAGACATTCAACTGATAGTGTCATTCAGACAAGAGACATTCAACTGATAGTGTCATTCAGACAAGAGACATTCAACTGATAGTGTCATTCAGACAAGAGACATTCAACTGAGAGTGTCATTCAGACAAGAGACATTCAACTGAGAGTGTCATTCAGACAAGAGACATTCAACTGAGAGTGTCATTCAGACAAGAGACATTCAACTGAGAGTGTCATTCAGACAAGAGACATTCAACTGAGAGTGTCATTGAGACAAGAGACATTCAACTGAGAGTGTCATTGAGACAAGAGACATTCAACTGAGAGTGTCATTCAGACAAGAGTCATTCAACTGAGAGTGTCATTGAGACAAGAGACATTCAACTGAGAGTGTCATTGAGACAAGAGACATTCAACTGAGAGTGTCATTCAGACAAGAGACATTCAACTGAGAGTGTCATTCAGACAAGAGACATTCAACTGAGAGTGTCATTCAGACACGATCCATTCAACTGAGAGTGTCATTGAGACAAGAGACATTCAACTGAGATTGTCATTCAGACAAGAGACATTCAACTGAGAGTGTCATTCAGACACGATCCATTCAACTGAGAGTGTCATTCAGACACGATCCATTCAACTGAGAGTGTCATTGAGACAAGAGACATTCAACTGAGAGTGTCATTCAGACAAGAGACATTCAACTGAGAGTGTCATTCAGACAAGAGACATTCAACTGAGAGTGTCATTCAGACAAGAGACATTCAACTGAGAGTGTCATTCAGACACGATCCATTCAACTGAGAGTGTCATTGAGACAAGAGACATTCAACTGAGAGTGTCATTGAGACAAGAGACATTCAACTGAGAGTGTCATTCAGACAAGAGACATTCAACTGAGAGTGTCATTCAGACAAGAGACATTCAACTGAGAGTGTCATTGAGACAAGAGACATTCAACTGAGAGTGTCATTGAGACAAGAGACATTCAACTGAGAGTGTCATTCAGACAAGAGACATTCAACTGAGAGTGTCATTCAGACAAGAGACATTCAACTGAGAGTGTCATTCAGACAAGAGACATTCAACTGAGAGTGTCATTCAGACACGAGACATTCAACTGAGAGTGTCATTCAGACAAGAGACATTCAACTGAGAGTGTCATTGAGACAAGAGACATTCAACTGAGAGTGTCATTCAGACAAGAGACATTCAACTGAGAGTGTCATTCAGACACGAGACATTCAACTGAGAGTGTCATTCAGACAAGAGACATTCAACTGAGAGTGTCATTCAGACAAGAGACATTCAACTGAGAGTGTCATTCAGACAAGAGACATTCAACTGAGAGTGTCATTCAGACAAGAGACATTCAACTGAGAGTGTCATTCAGACATGAGACATTCAACTGAGAGTGTCATTCAGACACGAGACATTCAACTGAGAGTGTCATTCAGACAAGAGACATTCAACTGAGAGTGTCATTCAGACAAGAGACATTCAACTGAGAGTGTCATTCAGACAAGAGACATTCAACTGAGAGTGTCATTCAGACATGAGACATTCAACTGAGAGTGTCATTCAGACAAGAGACATTCAACTGAGAGTGTGTTTCAGACACGATCCATTCAACTGATAGTGTCATTCAGACACGATCCATTCAACTGAGAGTGTCATTCAGACAAGAGTCATTCAACTGAGAGTGTCATTCAGACAAGAGTCATTCAACTGAGAGTGTCATTGAGACAAGAGACATTTAACTGATAGTGTCATTCAGACAAGAGACATTCAACTGATAGTGTCATTCAGACAAGAGACATTCAACTGATAGTGTCATTCAGACAAGAGTCATTCAACTGATAGTGTCACTGAGACAAGAGACATTCAACTGAGAGTGTCATTGAGACAAGAGACATTCAACTGAGAGTGTCATTCAGACAAGAGACATTCAACTGAGAGTGTCATTCAGACAAGAGACATTCAACTGAGAGTGTCATTCAGACAAGAGACATTCAACTGAGAGTGTCATTCAGACACGATCCATTCAACTGAGAGTGTCATTGAGACAAGAGACATTCAACTGAGAGTGTCATTGAGACAAGAGACATTCAACTGATAGTGTCATTCAGACAAGAGACATTCAACTGAGAGTGTCATTGAGACAAGAGACATTCAACTGAGAGTGTCATTGAGACAAGAGACATTCAACTGAGAGTGTCTTTAAGAAAAGAGAAATTCTTTTTCCGTGTGTTTCCATGACATCCTGTCATCTGAAGATGGACATGAAGCACCAAAGTTGCTCGCTCATATCTTCTGATGGCCTCTGCCAGGGGGGGGGGAGGGGAGAAACCTTCCTCGGACTTAACGTAGACATTGGGTTTGTGGCGGTGTCCGGTGATACACAAATGTGACGTCATAATAATTTAGACTTTTCGTTTTTGGGGGTTTCCAGTGATACTCAAATGTGACGTCATGCTAACTTTGTTTTTGTTTGTAAATAAGTGATACGTTTGAACTCTCTAACAATACGTTTGAACTCTCTAACAATACGTTTGAACTCTCTAACAATACGTTTGAACTCTCTAACAATACGTTTGAACTTTCTAACAACAAAATGATGCAACTGGCGCTAGATTACAACATATGACGTCATCGCTGTGTTTCACCTACTGACCACATTATTTGGTTTCAAAACTTACTCCCCCCCCCACCTCCATCACAACTTGACGAGTGACGCGTCCTTCCAGTGCCTGGAGCACTTTTCCAAAGTACCGAAATTAAGGCGAGAAAATTCGGTTGTGGGCGAGTGCTCACGTCGGTTGTCGGAAATGAAATCAGAAGGATTCGGAATGTGACGTCACTGAGAACACATGACCTCTGCCCTTGGGAGAACTATTACGTCATTGTCCGTCCCCCAAAACATGTGTGTGTGTGTGTGTCTTTATAAGACACTTAGTTGTTAGTTGTCTTCGAAGACATGAAGTGACTGTTAGTTGTCTTCGAGGACATGTAGTGACTGTTAGTTGTCTTCGAGGACATGTAGTGACTGTTAGTTGTCTTCGAAGACATGTAGTGACTGTTAGTTGTCTTCGAGGACATGTAGCGACTGTTAGTTGCTACACGACACGAGTTTGTTTGGGTATTTATAACATCATCTTCTCTGGACCTTCACATTTCCTTCACATTCTCTATTGGAAAGTGGTGTTATCTTCCCATCACTTCACATTCTTGTAAGACACCTTTCTAAAATCAAATGACCTTTGCCTGCTGTCGTATCACTTATCACCAGTAGCTCGAGTTATGAGGGTAGTCTCTCACCTTATCACCAGTAGCTCTAGGTATGAGGGTAGTCTCTCACCTTATCACCAGTAGCTCTAGGTATGAGGGTAGTCTCTCACCTTTTCGTTGACACTATCTCTATTTTTGCCCGTTACCTAAACTCCTGTCTTCGCTACTTCTGTCTGAAACAATTAGCATGCAAGACAATAACATCATTCCTGGTGCTAAACTTAACATCAACACGTGACTCGTAAATCTTATTTCCCCTTTGAAAACAAGGGGACTGCACTCTCATAAACCGTCCAACTTTTAGATGTGTTGTAAGTGCCAAGCACTAAATTTTAGCAGCCCTCGTCTTTTCCTCGTTGTTTTGAGCACCGAGTTCCTCGTAGTTGACATTGTGACCGAGTTCAACAGGGAACTCAGTAACTCCAAACAAAGCTTTTTCATGTGACGTAATTACTGTACTTTATTTGTCTCCCCTTTTGGGAGCAACCTTTGACCTCGATGTGATTTACAAGGCTTTCTACAAACTTTGAAAGTAAATGACATGATCAGCTTTACTGGCTGTCATTCGGTGACATCAAGTTGTAAGATGTGGACCTTCCTTTTTAGAGTTTTGGGTTTATATCTTATCATTGGGGAAGGTGGGGGGGGGGTGAATTTATAAATAAGGGTCTTACCATTGCATATCATGGGGAGGAGAGGGGAGGGGGGAAGGGCCGTCCTAACACCTACATAACGGTTTAATTTATGAGAAAAGTTTTCATTGGTCGCACTCATACTACACGTGCACCACTTCAAGGGCAATAACTCTGCATCTAGTTCCGTGATGGTTGGTTTGTACCCAGGAATTACTTCCCTTGCATGACGGCTCATAGGCCTGGCCCATTCTATATTCTAATGGTCACTATTCTTGGCCTACAGCGTCGCTCTAAGGAAGCAAACACAGGCGCGATGAATAAATAAGTTGCTAATTTACGCCTCAAACAAAGGGGGCCTATTCGGTTAATGGGTTTGTGCTGACTGCGGTAAGCTGAGAATTACGTCCCAACACTGGGGGTGGGGGGGCACTTGTTGTACAGTCAGTTGACTTACTTGGAGGTCACGTGATTTCACCTTGTTATGCTGTACACTGTACGTTGTATGTTGTAGGGCTAGGGGATCAATTATTTTTTTAAAAATAAAAACTTTTGTCAAATTTTGAACAGATATTTTGCATGTGCAATACAAAGGGAATTTTCCTAGAAAACTGGCATTCTTCTTATAATCCCTTTTATTGTCTAATCACGTTTGTTCTTGTGCATAAACTGACTGGGGAACACTGACATCAACATTGAACTAGTTCAGTAAATACTCGCAATAATAATGATAATGTGTGTCCAGTAATTCTAGATACTCAAGTTTTGATCTATTCAAAGATTTATTGATGAAAGAGTTTTGCTTCTCCATCAAGATATGGTGGCCCGTGGCCCTTGTTATGTGGTACAAACATCAAGATATGGTGGCCCGTGGCCCTTGTTATGTGGTACAAGCATCAAGATATGGTGGCCCGTGGCCCTTGTTATGTGGTACAAACATCAAGATATGGTTGCCCGTGGCCCTTGTTATGTGGTACAAGCATCAAGATATGGTGGCCCGTGGCCCTTGTTATGTGGTACAAACATCAAGATATGGTGGCCCGTGGCCCTGGTTATGTGGTACAAACATCAAGATATGGTGGCCCGTGGCCCTGGTTATGTGGTACAAACATCAAGATATGGTGGCCCGTGGCCCTTGTTATGTGGTACAAACATCAAGATATGGTGGCCCGTGGCCCTTGTTATGTGGTACAAACATCAAGATATGGTGGCCCGTGGCCCTTGTTATGTTGTACAAACATCAAGATATGGTGGCCCGTGGCCCAGGTTATGTGGTACAAACATCAAGATATGGTGGCCCGTGGCCCTTGTTATGTGGTACAAACATCAAGATATGGTGGCCCGTGGCCCTTGTTATGTGGTACAAACATCAAGATATGGTGGCCCGTGGCCCTTGTTATGTGGTACAAACATCAAGATATGGTGGCCCGTGGCCCTGGTTATGTGGTACAAACATCAAGATATGGTGGCCCGTGGCCCTTGTTATGTGGTACAAACATCAAGATATGGTGGCCCGTGGCCCTGGTTATGTGGTACAAACATCAAGATATGGTGGCCCGTGGCCCTTGTTATGTGGTACAAACATCAAGATATGGTGGCCCGTGGCCCTGGTTATGTGGTACAAACATCAAGATATGGTGGCCCATGGCCCTTGTTATGTGGTACAAACATCAAGATATGGTGGCCCGTGGCCCTGGTTATGTGGTACAAACATCAAGATATGGTGGCCCGTGGCCTTGGTTATGTGGTACACAAACATGTCGTTACAGATAAGTTCATGGTAATTATTTAATAAACATACTGCGGAATTTATAATAAAGATTTCAGTAGAATACTTCTTACTGTGTAACCAAGATTGCAGTTGTTAGATTAATATTGAAATCGTTCCCCCGTGCGATTTCTGTGGATTACAATAAAAAGGTAACGCACCGTTAATTTAGTTTTCTAGTTTTTACACTTTGTTAACCCCAGACGTGGGCCGTGAGTATTTAAACAAAACCGTTTGATTCCTCCAGAGCCAGTCGCTGAAGTTAGCGATACTCATCTGATGGATGTTTACATCTGTTTACAATGGGACGATCGATTTGACATTGTTCTTTATTTCATGTGCTTAATTAAACAACGGAACTATCACCACAACAATACAGTTGTCTCCCTGCAGCTCAACTCAAATGGCGGCATGGTAAATAAGTGGTCGTGATGCATGACGTCATTCTTCAGGGCGCAGACGTCGACAAAAGTTAAAGTCACGTGACAGTTGAATTCGTCTTTGTTTTCCCGCCAAAGAGGCCGGAGAGCTGGATGTTTCTTGAACCTCTGAAAGGGCAATTTACAATAGTTCAGTTCAACGTCTTGTTTTGTTCATATATGTCTCAAAGTCATCAGATAATTTATTTATCATATTTTATGGACTTTTTTATGTTCAACATTTGTCGGCAGTTTAGTCCTAGAACATAAGATTATATATAGGATTATAGTATTGTCTAAGTTAGTCTAGAACATCATTCCTTAGATTATAGTATTGTCTAAGTAAGTCTAGAGCATCGTTCCTAAGATTATAGTAATGTCTAAGTAAGTCTAGAACATCGTTCCTAAGATTATAGTATTGTCTAAGTAAGTCTAGAACATCGTTCCTAAGATTATGGTATTGTCTAAGTAAGTCTAGAACATCGTTCCTAAGATTATAGTATTGTCTAAGTAAGTCTAGAACATCGTTCCAAAGATTATAGTAATGTCTAAGTAAGTCTAGAACAACGTTCCTAAGATTATAGTACTGTCTAAGTAAGTCTAGAACAACGTTCCTAAGATTATAGTATTGTCTAAGTAAGTCTAGAACAACGTTCCTAAGATTATAGTACTGTCTAAGTAAGTCTAGAACATCGTTCCTAAGATCATAGTATTGTCTAAGTAAGTCTAGAACATCGTTCCTAAGATTATAGTATTGTCTAAGTAAGTCTAGAACATCGTTCCTAAGAATATAGTATTTTCTAAGCACGTCTAGAACATCGTTCCTAAGATTATAGTATTGGCTAAGTAAGTCTAGAACATCGTTCCTAAGATTATAGTATTGTCTAAGTAAGTCTAGAACATCGTTCCTAAGATTATAGTACTGTCTAAGTAAGTCTAGAACATCGTTCCTAAGATTATAGTATTGTCTAAGTAAGTCTAGAACATCGTTCCTAAGATTATAGTATTGTCTAAGTAAGTCTAGAACATCGTTCCTAAGAATATAGTATTTTCTAAGCAAGTCTAGAACATCGTTCCTAAGATTATAGTATTGGCTAAGTAAGTCTAGAACATCGTTCCTAAGATTATAGTATTGTCTAAGTAAGTCTAGAACATCGTTCCTAAGATTATAGTATTTTCTATGTAAGTCTAGAAACACTTTACTATTCTCTATGTAAGTCTAGAACAACCTTCCTATTGTCTATGTAAGTCTAGAACAACCTTCCTATTGTCTAAGTAAGTCTAGAACAACCTTCCTATTGTCTAAGTAGGTCTAGAACAACCTTCCTATTGTCTAAGTAAGTCTAGAACAACCTTCCTATTGTCTATGTAAGCCTAGAACAACTTTCCTATTGTCTATGTAAGTCTAGAACAACCTTCCAATTGTCTATGTAAGTCTAGAACAACCTTCCTATTGTCTAAGTAGGTCTAGAACAACCTTCCTATTGTCTAAGTAAGTCTAGAACAACCTATCTAAGCTTATAGTATTGTCTATGTAAGTCTAGAACAACTTTCCTATTGTCTATGTAAGTCTAGAAAAACGTTCCTATTGTCTATGTAAGTCTAGAACAACCTTGCAATTGTCTATGTAAGTCTAGACAAAGATTCCTATTGTCTAAGTAAGTCGATAACAACCTTCATATTGTCTAAGTAAGTCGATAACAACCTTCCTATTGTCTATGTAAGTCTAGAACAACCTTCCTAATGTCTATGTAAGTCTAGAAAAACCTTCCTATTGTCTAAGTACGTGTAGAACAACTTTGCTAACGAAAGTGTTTATGTCAAACCGTGTCTAACTAAAGTGTTTATGTCAAACCGTGTCTAACTAAAGTGTTTATGTCAAGCCGTGTCTAACTAAAGTGTTTATGTCAAACCGTGTCTAACTAAAGTGTTTATGTCAAACCGTGTCTAACGAAAGTGTTTATATCAAACCGTGTCTAACGAAAGTGTCTATGTCAAACTGTGTCTAACTGAAGAGATCAACTATCAGCCGACGTTTAAATAAGCCGCCCTTTGTGTAGTCACTTTAATTTGTCAGAGTTCAAGTATCTCAGAACTCAATTGTCCATTATGGATGTGTGTCCCAGGTTAACTAGGAGCCCCCCCCCCTCCCCAGGTCAAGTATCTCAGAACTCAATTGTCCATTATGGATGTGTGTCCCAGGTTAACTAGGAGCCCCCAAGAAACTGATATCCTAGAAGTAGTTCATTACAACCAAATGTATTGAAAAGGTCATCTACCCGCCATCGGTTACCCGCCATCGGTTACCCGCCCTTGTTGGCCAGAGTTCTCCAGGGAAATATTCCTCTGTATCAACAGATCTAAGAGAGTCAACTTTGTGCTGTCATCCGCTTTACCATTCTTTCTATTCTACAACATCTGCATCTTCTCTCTCTCTCTCTCTCTCTCTCTTTCTTTCTCTATCTCTCTCTCTCTCTCTTTCTTTCTTTATCTCTCTCTCTCTCTCTTTCTTTCTCTATCTCTCTCTCTCTCTCTCTCTCTCTCTCTTTCTTTCTTTATCTCTCTCTCTCTCTCTTTCTTTCTCTATCTCAATGTCTCTCTCTCTTTCTCAGTAGCTATCTCTCTCTCTCTCTCTATTTCCAATCTCTTTATATCTCTTTGTCTCCCTCCCTCCCCCTCTCTCTCTATCTATATATCTGTCTCTCTATATCTTTCTCTCTTTCTTTTTCTATCTCACTGTCTCTCTCTCTTTCTCAGTAGCTATCTGTCTCGCTCTTTATCTCTCTGTCCCATATCTTTATATCTCTTTGTCTCCCAACCCCCCTCTCTCTATCTATATATATGTCTCTCTCTCGCTCTCTCTCTCGCTCTATCTCTCTCTCTCTCTTTCCCATATCTTTATATCTCTTTGTCTCCCAACCTCCCTTCTCTCTATCTATATATATGTCTCTCTCTCGCTCTCTCTCTCTCTCGCTCTCTCTCTCTCTCTCTTTCCCATCTCTTTATATCTCTTTGTCTCCATACATCCCCCTCTCTCTCTATCTATCTGTCTCTCTCTCGCGCTCTCTCTCTCTCTCTCTCGCTCTCTCTCTCGCTCTCTCTCTCTCTCTTTCCCATCTCTTTATATCTCTTTGTCTCCCACCATCCCCCTCTCTCTCTCTCTCTCTCTCTCTCGCTCTCTTCCATTAATGTGTCCAGTCTTCTATCTATGTAAATTAAAATATAAATGTACAGTTAGTGGTAGACTTGTATTTTAAGTTGTAAATATAAATATTACAAATTGCTAAGGCTGTTTACCATTGTAACAAATACTAATGGTCGATAATTCCATCTTTTAGCATTCAAATCTTTTTATAGTCTGTCCACTGTATAAAAGTTTTGTTAGTTCTCTGGTAACTTGAAGCAATTCAACTTTTGTTAACTGGCCTTATTTTGTCTACTATGAAAGTTGTTGAGATTGGCCTGGAGTATCGCTCTATTGGTAATCGCCATGATATGTCCTCTATGAAAGTTGTTGAGATTGGCCTGGAGTATCGCTCTATTGGTAATCGCCATGATATGTCCTTTATGAAAGTTGTTGAGATTGGCCTGGAGTATCGCTCTATTGGTAATCGCCATGATATGTCCTCTATGAAAGTTGTTGAGATTGGCCTGGAGTATCGCTCTATTGGTAATCGCCATGATATGTCCTCTATGAAAGATGTTGAGATTGGCCTTGAGTATCGCTCTATTGGTAATCGCCATGATATGTCCTCTATGAAAGTTGTTGAGATTGGCCTGGAGTATCGCTCTATTGGTAATCGCCATGATATGTCCTCTATGAAAGTTGTTGAGATTGGCCTGGAGTATCGCTCTATTGGTAATCGCCATGATATGTCCTCTATGAAAGATGTTGAGATTGGCCTGGAGTATCGCTCTATTGGTAATCGCCATGATATGTCCTCTATGAAAGATGTTGAGATTGGCCTGGAGTATCGCTCTATTGGTAATCGCCATGATATGTCCTCTATGAAAGTTGTTGAGATTGGCCTGGAGTATCGCTCTATTGGTAATCGCCATGATATGTCCTCTATGAAAGATGTTGAGATTGGCCTTGAGTATCGCTCTATTGGTAATCGCCATGATATGTCCTCTATGAAAGTTGTTGAGATTGGCCTGGAGTATCGCTCTATTGGTAATCGCCATGATATGTCCTCTATGAAAGTTGTTGAGATTGGCCTGGAGTATCGCTCTATTGGTAATCGCCATGATATGTCCTCTATGAAAGTTGTTGAGATTGGCCTGGAGTATCGCTCTATTGGTAATCGCCATGATATATCCTCTATGAAAGATGTTGAGATTGGCCTGGAGTATCGCTCTATTGGTAATCGCCATGATATGTCCTCTATGAAAGATGTTGAGATTGGCCTGGAGTATCGCTCTATTGGTAATCGCCATGATATGTCCTCTATGAAAGATGTTGAGATTGGCCTGGAGTATCGCTCTATTGGTAATCGCCATGATATGTCCTCTATGAAAGATGTTGAGATTGGCCTGGAGTATCGCTCTATTGGTAATCGCCATGATATGTCCTCTATGAAAGATGTTGAGATTGGCCTGGAGTATCGCTCTATTGGTAATCGCCATGATATGTCCTCTATGAAAGATGTTGAGATTGGCCTGGAGTATCGCTCTATTGGTAATCGCCATGATATGTCCTCTATGAAAGATGTTGAGATTGGCCTGGAGTATCGCTCTATTGGTAATCGCCATGATATGTCCTCTAGTAATCAATCTTCAGATATCAGCTCTTTGTGTCGTCTCGTTAGTCAATCTTTTGAACTATCCAGTAGTCTACCCTGTCAGGGGCTTTAAGTCAAGACATATCAGGTATTGAAAGCGTGTCAGTTGCACAACCAAACTAGCGGCTATTTAAGTCTGACACAGGGGCGCCCCCGCCACGAATGTTAGCGTTGTACATATCTCCCGCTTATTGCTTTGTGGTGACGTCTCTGTGGGGGTCCCAGACCTGACAGCAGTATGTCACAGTGGGACACCCAGACTGACAGCAGTGACATATCGCGGTTCAGAATTTGTTTACGTTTAATTGTTTCAATTTTTTCCTACATCACTAGACGCAGTCATAAAGGGCGGTAATGAGTGCATGCATTCAAACTAATCCTTTCTCACTCAGCCGATACAGTCCCTTGTAACACAAATATCTGATATAGTCCCATGTGAAACAATCTTCTGATATTGTCCCTTGTCAAACAATAGTCTGATATAGTCCCATGTGAAAAAATATTCTGATACAGTCCCTTGTCAAACAAACTTCTGATATAGTCCCTTGTCAAACAATTTTCTAATATAGTTCCATTTCAAACAATCTTCTGATAAAGTCCCTTGTCAAACAATATTCTGATATGGTCCCTTGTCAAACAATCTTCTGATATAGTCCCATGTGAAACAATATTCTGATACAGTCCCATGTGAAACAATCTTCTGATACAGTCCCTTGTCAATCAATCTTCTGGTAAAATTATCCGGATATTATAAATCTCCATACTACATAAATGTTCTAAATGTATTGAAATCTTCCACACTTTGGTTAGATTTAAGAAAGTAAAAGTGAAATTATGTTTACTTATTGTCATTTTTATTATGTCCGAAATTCAGACGTGAAATTAGTTGTCTGGACGAACCAGCAAACCAAACACTCAATCAACATTTAAAACAAGAACTCTATCAACATTTAAAACAAACACTCAATCAACATTTAAAACAAACACTCTATCAACATTTAAAACAAACACTCTATCAACATTTCAAACAAACACTCAATCAACATTTAAAACAAACACTCTATCAACATTTAAAACAAACACTCTATCAACATTTAAAACAAACACTCAATCAACATTTAAAACAAACACTCTATCAACATTTAAAACAAACACTCTATCAACATTTAAAACAAACACTCTATCAACATTTAAAACAAACACTCTATCAACATTTAAAACAAACACTCAATCAACATTTAAAACAAACACTCTATCAACATTTAAAACAAACACTCTATCAACAATTAAAACAAACACTCTATCAACATTTAAAACTCGAATAAAATTGCGATACTAGACGTGTCCAGTGGATAAGCGTAAGGACGCAACAATTTCTGTAAACTTGTAAAGAAGAAACGTCTGTAACAGATCAATAAACGTTCTATAAGATCTTTCTATTTTGGCAGTCTTTGACAGTTTAAGAAATCACAGTTTTGGCCTTTTCTGACATCGAACTGTGTTAAACATGTCCGGACTCCTACTGTTTGATCATGTATTCAACTTATTTGTGTTGGTCATTTTGACCAAACTTCAAGCGTCGGACATCAGACATTTCCCTGTGCGAGCCACCTAAGCAG
Source organism: Ampullaceana balthica (assembly GCA_944989445.1). Taxonomy (NCBI): domain Eukaryota; kingdom Metazoa; phylum Mollusca; class Gastropoda; family Lymnaeidae; genus Ampullaceana; species Ampullaceana balthica. The sequence continues at coordinate 249,057 of CALYLW010000590.1, read as the reverse complement.
TTCTATCTATGGCTTGTTGAAGTATCCCTAAAACAAAACAGAGACCGTTCCCATAGGCCTCCAGTGTTTAGCCTAAAAATAATGAGTTTGTTTTGGTTTGCTCCAACTATCTAGCCACATTCTCGGAATTACCAGAATTAAGGTCACGGCATTTCTAACGGAGAAAACAAACCAGTTGATATAAGTCCAACAAGTGCAGTTGGAAAAGGTTAATGCGTACAAACATACACACACACACGCTCGCGTGCACACACGCACACTTTCAAACACGTGGACATATAAACACAAAACTTGTGTTGTCAAAATTGTTTCGCCTCTAAGTAAATGTTGGATTCTTTAGGCCTGCTCTGAAATAACTTAGGTCCTTCCATAAATTTCAAATGGTTTGAAAAAAAATTCTTGTTGTCAAAGGTATACAACTGATATTTCTTGTTGTTTTTTAACTGCTGGCTGCGAACAACAGACCAAGTTTTGAACGTCTTGATATTCCACTACGTCTTTGTTATAGAGGGACGAGATGTATACCAAAGTCCTTGTTGTTGAAGGACAGGATGTGGCCCACAGACCTTGTTGAAGGACAGGATGTGGCCCACAGACCTTGTTATTGAAGGACTGGATGTGGCCCACAGACCTTGTTGAAGGACAGGATGTGGCCCACAGACCTTGTTGAAGGACAGGATGTGGCCCACAGACCTTGTTATTGAAGGACTGGATGTGGCCCACAGACCTTGTTGAAGGACAGGATGTGGCCCACAGACCTTGTTGTTGAAGGACTTGATGTGGCCCACAGACCTTGTTGTTGAAGGACTGGATGTGGCCCACAGACCTTGTTGAAGGACTGGATGTGGCCCACAGACCTTGATATTGAAGGACAGGATGTGGCCACAGTCCTTGTTGAAGGACAGGATGTGGCCACAGTCCTTGTTGAAGGACAGGATGTGGCCACAGTCCTTGTTGAAGGACTGGATGTGGCTTACAGACCTTGATATTGAAGGACAGGATGTGGCCCACAGACCTTGTTGAAGGACAGGATGTGGCCACAGTCCTTGTTGAAGGACTGGATGTGGCCCACAGACCTTGATATTGAAGGACTGGATGTGGCCCACAGACCTTGTTGGGGGACTGGATGTCGCCCAATAAAGTATTTTCTGTAACACAGCAATGAATACATATTATATATACATAGCGGATATACGAAAGATTAACACACAACAATGTGTGTATACAATACGATTAACACACAACAATGTGTGTATACAATACACAACTATTGGGATACTACGAGAAAGAACAATGAATCCTCTACAGATCTCAATGATGGATAAATGTCAATAGATCAATGGATCTTCTACAACACACAGTCATGGATTAAAAAAAGAAAGATCAATGGATCTTCTAGTCCACATAATCTAGGATCTCCCTCTCTAACATGTTTATATACCCCAACTTTAGCTCATTTCTTTAAAGATGTGATAGCTGTCAACTGTAAATGGGAATGTTCCAGAATGGTTTTTTTAGACGCCATACCGTGCCTGTCAGTCCGGTCAGTCCGGTAAGGATCAACTTTAAAATTAAACAGGCATTCTGGCCTCCAGGTTTATCTGTGCGTAACTAATGGTTCGATTACCCCCCCCCACCCGCACGGCGGCTGACGAGATCGTGAGAAGCACCCTCCCCCCCCCCGTCCCATAGGTCGTGCATGTGTGATTACCCCTGATATTGATTTAATTATTTTTTAAAGTCAAATAGGGAAGAAAATACCCCCCCCCAAAAAAAATGGCATAAATGAGGACAGATAAACATTCCGTTTATGTGATTCGGATGCATACTGCGGCTCTGACCGGAAACATTACTTTGGATGCGTACTGCGGCTCTGACAGGAAACATTACTTTGACTGCGTACTGCGGCTCTGACAGGAAATATTACGCTGTAAGCGTACTGCGGCTCTGGCAGGAAAAATTACTTTGACTGCGTACTGCGGCTCTGGCAGGAAATATTACTTTGACTGCGTACTGCGGCTCTGGCAGGAAAAATTACTTTGACTGCGTACTGCGGCTCTGACAGGAAACATTACTTTGGATGCGTACTGCTGCTATGACAGGAAACATTACTTTGACTGCGTACTGCGGCTCTGACAGGAAACATTACTTTGGATGCGTACTGCGGGTCTCACAGGAAACTGTTTTATCGCATTACTCAAGTACTTCTTGTCCACTTTATGAGCGAATGTTGGTTCAATTTATTCCCTAAACTTTTACGTCGATTTGCCTACACTTGGAGCAATGAGAAAATGTGGAAATAATATCGTTAGACGAGTGCTCTGTCAACGGTGCTCCTGTTAGTTTAGTTGAATTTGAAAGTATAAATATGAGAGCTCTAATAGCATTACAATGAAACAAATGGAAATAACGGCTTGTGGTATTTGATCAAGAAGGGGCGGGTGCGTGAGGCTTGTCATATCAATTTCAGGCTATAACGTTCCGCAAGCAGACTAGAATATCATACCAAGATATGATACAAGCAGACTAGAATATCATACCAAGATATGATACAAGCAGACTAGAATATCATACCAAGATATGATACAAGCAGACTAGAATATCATACCAAGATATGATACAAGCAGACTAGAATATCATACCAAGATATGATACAAGCAGACTAGAATATCATACCAAGATATGATACAAGCAGACTAGAATATCATACCAAGATATGATACAAGCAGACTAGAATATCATACCAAGATATGATACAAGCAGACTAGAATATCATACCAAGATATGATACAAGCAGACTATAATATCATACCAAGATATGATACAAGCAGACTAGAATATCATACCAAGATATGATACAAGCAGACTAGAATATCATACTAAGATATGATACAAGCAGACTATAATATCATACCAAGATATGATTCAAGCAGACTATAATATCATACCAAGATATGATACAAGCCAGAAAGCTAATGTACCATATCGGGGTTTTTATGATTTCCAGCACTGTTACAATATCAAGATTGGTCAAATATCTAGACGTGGTACAATATTGAGGACTAGGACAATATTGAGGACTAGGACAATATTGAGGACTAGGACAATATTGAGGACTAGGACAATATTGAGGACTAGGACAATATTGAGGACTAGGACAATATTGAGGACTAGGACAATATTGAGGACTAGGACAATATTGAGGACTAGGACAATATTGAGGACTAGGACAATATTGAGGACTAGGACAATATTGAGGACCAGGACAATATTGAACACTGGTACAATTTGAGCCATAATTTCACTCCCATTTCTCTGGTTTTGGAAAAAGGAAATATTTAAATCAGTTTCCGTTTCATCGGAATAAAATATGAATGAATCTTGACCATTTCCTGTGCAATAAATAATCTTGACCATTTCCTGTGCAATAAATAATTGACAAGTATCTGAATATTTTAGCATTTTTTGGGGGGAGATAAAATAATGAAACATATTACTACTGGTAAGTTGTAAAAAAGTTTGCGTTGAGTTATTTAATTAACTCCCTTAGTTTATATTCAATCAATCTATTTTAGCTTATGTGAACTGTCAGGTTTTTAGTCTATCAAAGTTATTTTCTTGTTTTATTTGGATAAATATATTTAAACAAACAGTGGAATCTATTATGGTGTAGACTGTAGAGTGTAGACAGTAGACTGTAGACAAAAGAAGGTCTTATTGAAACCGAATCATCATAAAGACAGAAAAATATTTCTTTAAAAGTACAAAGAAAGTGTTAAATAAACACTTGGTCATAAGAATAGTGTATAGAAGGTAATGTAGTGTATAGAAGGTAATATAGTGTATAGGAGGTAATGTAGTGCATAGAAGGTAATGTAGTGTATAGAAGTTAATGTAGTGTATAGAAGGTACTGTAGTGTATAAAAGGTAATGTAGTTTATAGAAGGTAATGTAGTGTATAGAAGGTAATGTAGTGTATAGGAGGTAATGTAGTGTATAGAAGGTAATGTAGTGCATAGAAGGTAATGTAGTGCATAGGAGGTAATGTAGTGTATAGAAGGTAATGTAGTGTATAGAAGTAATGTAGTGTATAGGAGGTAATGTAGTGTATAGGAGGTAATGTAGTGTATAGAAGGTAATGTAGTGTATAGGAGGTAATGTAGTGTATAGAAGGTAATGTAGTGTATAGAAGGTAATGTAGTGTATAGAAGGTAATGTAGTGTATAGGAGGTAATGTAGTGTATAGAAGGTAATGTAGTGTATAGAAGGTAATGTAGTGTATATAAGGTAGTGTAGTGTATATAAGGTAGTGTAGTGTATAGGAGGTAGTGTAGTGTATAGGAGGTAGTGTAGTGTATAGGAGGTAGTGTAGTGTATAGAAGGTAATGTAGTGTATAGAAGGTAATGTAGTGTATAGAAGGTAGTGTAGTGTATAGAAGGTAATGTAGTGTATAGAAGGTAATGTAGTGTATAGAAGGTAATGTAGTGTATAGAAGGTAATGTAGTGTATAGAAGGTAATGTAGTGTATAGAAGGTAATGTAGTGTATAGGAGGTAATGTAGTGTATAGAAGGTAATGTAGTGTATAGAAGGTAATGTAGTGTATAGAAGGTAATATAGTGTATAGAAGGTAATGTAGTGTATTGAAAAAAGAAAGGCACGATATAGTAGAATAATAAAAATAGAATAAAATAAGACAAAACATAGTTGTATAATAAAACAAATAGTGTTGTAGAGAGAACTATAATGTGGTACAATAGAAATGAATGTAGCCCAGAGCAAGATAATGTAAAAGACATTCATAAAATGTAATAGATTGAAAGGTAATGTAGTAGGAATAGGGTGTGATGTAGATAAAGATAATGTGGTATAAAATAAGTGTGTTTTAGAGAAAGATAAGGAGGTATAAAAAAGAGACTGACTGCGGTGTAGAGGAAGTCAGACGTAAAAAGTAATCGATAAGCTACCGGCTTATTTATAGGACACCGAATCCAATGATTTCCCTCCCCCTTTTCCTGCCTGGAGAAATCGAAAATAAATCGCTTTTCATTGATCGGAATTCGATCATCGTTCTAATACTGAATAGCCATGAACCTTGCCTCAAGCTGATTTATTGAACAGCCATGAACCTTGCCTCAAGCTGATTTATTGAATATGATAATCTATCAATTTAATCCACTATAACAATATAACATACCAATTTAATCCACTATAACAATATAACATACCAATTTAATCCAATATAACACTATACCACTTTAACAATATAACACTATAACAATATAACAATATGACACTATAACAATATAACTATATGACACTATAACAATATAACTATATAACAATATAACAATATAACTTCAATCTGCATAGATTCATCCAATGTAACACTATAATCACAGTCTAACAATCTTATTATAACACAATGACTCTATCTACAAAAAATCTATAACTTGTCTTAACACAAGTTAACAATCAACCAATCTAAACACAATTTACTCACTTAGACACATGTTAACAATATTAATCCAGTATAACATAATACTTCATCTAAGCACAGTCTACACAAATTAACACAAGTTGACAATCTCATCTGTGTCATGACAACATGCCAGCAATTGTTGTGACATTGCCCTCAGAATGTGACAGATAAGATTGACTGTGTCATGACAACATGCCAGCAATTGTTGTGACAGTGCCCTCAGAATGTGACAGATAAGATTGACCGTGTCATGATAACATGCCAGCAATTGTTGTGACACTGCCCTTAGAATGTGACAGATAGATTGACTGTGTTGTTAATATAGGGACCAAACACGAATCATACGCGACTTGGCAGACGAATAATTGTAATAGAGAAATTTCTCTGATGAACTAAATATAATCATTGTTTGTTTTCGACAAATAAATTGTATTTATATCATTAGTATGTCCCCCTTTTCAGTCGCATCTTGCAATATTAACATTTACAAATATCACTGTTTAACAAATTTCATTTCAAGCAATCTTTCCTGTATACTTTATATTTTATATTTTATACTTTATATTTTATATTTTATACTTTATATTTTATATTTTATACTTTATGCCATAAGATTGTACTTGTACCAACAGGAATTTATAGCAAAAGTTTGTATCAATCGGGTGTTAAATCACAAGCAATTACCTTTGTTGTGTTATATCACAAGCAATTACCAATCAGTTATATCAGAAGCAAATATCAATAAGTTATATCACGGGTTCCTAACCAGTGGTGCATGCACCCCCAAGGGGTGCATGAGCAGGTTCCAGGGGGTGCATGAACCATTCAGAGAAAAAAAAGAAAGGAGGAAGGAAAAAAAGAAGGAGAAATAAAAGGAAGAAAGAAAGAAAAAAACCCTGATAATCTGAAAATGTAAACCATTAGCAAGGCATGCCGCGTTAAAGGGCGCCCATATACAACCTTTTTTGCGCATGTCGAAAATGGACGGAAAAAACTTTTTCGCAAAATGAACGGTTCGCTCTACGTGTTCCTTGGAATTTCTTGTTTTAAGTCACAGTTTTCTAAAAAAATAATTTAATTTTGTCATCAAATACGTCAAATATATGTCTTCCGGTGACCCTCTAACTGTTTTGAGAGGATGTAAACGTTGGGATTTTTTTCCTTCACTTTTATCGCTCGGTTCGCTGCAAAGGTCTTAAAAATGTTAATTGTAAGCCATGATTCGTCATTGAATTTCAATTTTAAACCTAAAATCTTGAGTTGAGCATCCAATTCCAGTCATTAAAAACATCAACTTCGTCAGTTAAAAAATTGCCTGTGACTGGTACGACTTTCCGATTGTCATCACCCCCTCAAAATTGTTAATAAATAATAAAAGAGAGAGAGAGAGATGGAACACAAAAGCCGCAGTGCTTCCTCTATGGAAAAATCATGTACAATGACAACATGAAGCCTCTTAGACTCCGAGAGCACTTGGAGAAAGTCCATCCATCCAATTCAAAGGACAGTGTTGAGGTCTTCTCGATTCTTGACCTCAGGTACCTTGCCCAAGCTTGTATTTTCTTTGTCACAGAAACCTGCACTGGAGGCATCATTCAAGGTTGCATATCTTATTGCAAAGAACAAGAAGCCCCACACAATTGAAGAACTTCGGTGAAGCCTTGTGCACTGGAGATGGTGAAACTGATGTGTGGTCATCAGCAGAGGAAGCAGGTTGAGAAAGTTCATTTGTCCAATGACACTATTCATTCTAGGATTAGTGACATGGGTGCAGACATTCTGGATCAAGTCTTGTGCGAGAGGAGAAGCAGTCCTTTTCCATTTAGCATGCAGCTGGATGAATTCGCATAATGCAGTGAGATTGTTGTATTTCTGAGATATGTTCTCAGTGAATTGCTGAAGGAGGAATTTCTATTTTGTAAGCCACTCCTAGCTACTACCAAAGCTGCTGATGTGCTGCAGCTAGTCATGGCATTCTTCACTGAAAACCAGTTTGACTGGACTTCAATAACTTCTTCAATTTGCACAGGCGGAGCTCCCTCCATAATCGGTAATAAGTCAGGATTTTCTTCACTGGTAAAGAAAGAAGTTCCAGATATTGTCACTACACACTGTATCCTTCATCGTCAGGTCCTGGCATGCAAAACTCTACCTCCAACCTTGAAGTCAGTTCTTTCTACTTCAGCCCAAGTTGTAAATTTTATCCGCTCACATGCCTTGAACCACTGCCTCTTCAAGTTGTTCTGTCAGGAGGTGGTCTTTGAGCATGAAGTTCTGCTCTACCACAATGAGGTGCGCTGATCGTCCAGGTGACGGATACTTTCTCGGTTAGTAGAACTGAGAGTGGAGCTTGCAATTTTCGTGCGAGAAAAAGAGAGTGACCTTGCTGACAAGTTTGACTTTCCAAATTTCATTAATTACTTGGCATACCTGGCTGACAGCTTCACCATCTTGAATAAGTTGAACACATCTCTCCAAGGACCTGCTGTGACTGTAATGGATGCTACTGAGAGATTGCAAGCCTTCCTTAACAAAGTGTCACTATTCCAACGACGACTAGAAAAGTCCAACTTGACAAACTTTCCCCTCTTGGATGAAGTTGTAATATCTGGTGCAGAAGGAAGCTCTGATGGATCACTGCCTGAAAAATTCGAATGGGAAATTTTAGAGCACCTTTCAACGTTGCAAAAGTCCTTTGAGGGGTATTTCTGTCAAGAAATTGCTAGGAAAGACCTTTGTATTCGAAATCATTTTCTCCATGACTTGGACAACATTGATGACAGTGACTTTGCTAAAGATGACCTGATTGATTTGAGAACCTGAGAAGTACTAAGGAGTGCCTTCAGTTGCAATACCTTGATTGAATTTTGGTGCGCCCAGCTAGATTCCTACCCACATCTAGCCAAGAGGGCAGTACTGACTCTCCTTCCATTTGCCACAACCAATCTCTGTGAAGCAGGCTGCTCCACATCTTTGACGATTAAAATCAAGGCAAGGATTAAGTTGAAAGCAGAGGATGACATGAGAGTTGCTTTGTCCAAAACAGTCCCCAGATTTAAATCACTGATTGAACATAAGAAGCAGCAGATCTCTCACTAAATTCCCTGTTGCCTATGGTCAAAACTGTTGTGTTCCTAAAATAATTATTGCTTATTATGCATTTTCTGCAAGTTTCACGAAGGGGTGTATGAAACTTTTTGGGCATTTGAAGGGGTGCATGGACCCCAAAAGGTTAGGAACCACTGTTATATCATAAGCAATAACCTATCGGGTGGTAAATCACAACCAATTAGCTATTATGTGTTGTAGCAAAAAGTAATTGTCGAACATCAAATATCAACATCTCCATGTTACAATAGAATATATCAACATCTCCATGTTACAATAGAATATATCAACATCTCCATGTTACAATAGAATATACACCACATTCATGAGCTAAGTTCCATAACTCCTAAGATGACGACATTGTTCAATACTACGCGGCAGTAAAACTCTCAGTTACCCCCCTCCCCCCCCCCACTGAAGTGGCTGCAGTTTTCGGTTCCCATATTTTGACACTACGTCATTTGTGCCACAGGGATGGTTTAACCTTTGACCTCTCAAGGATTATATTTATTTGTGTAACCCCTGCGCGGTGCAGACGAGGAATAACAACAATGGTAATTTAGGATGACGCCAAAATGTATTTTTGTTTTAAGTTTGGAGATCATGCCTGCCGTGTAGCTTTACACTGGTTCAGTTTGTTGCTCATCCACGGAGCTACTTTCTTTCAACTACTTTTATGTGCACGATATCACGAGACAAGCTGTCGAGACATAAAACATGGAAACATGGGCACACAAAATGGCTTGGCTCGTCAGATTACTAGAGGCAGTCATTGCATAATTAGTTCTATTTATGAGCTAGAAATTTTAAAATAAACTGGAACTTCCTTGATAGATATAATAGGAAACACATGAACAATCTGGGGGGAAGATGGTGTTCAGGAAATAGCGACTCAGTGTCTACGAGATTGTTAGGTGTCACGTTTTAAGAGATTGTTAGGTATCACGTTCTTAGAGATTCTTAGGTATCACGTTCTAAGAGATTGTTAGGTATCACGTTCTTAGAGATTTTTAGGTATCACGTTCTTAGAGATTGTTAGGTGTCACGTTCTAAGAGATTGTTAGGTATCACGTTCTTAGAGATTGTTAGGTATCACGTTCTTAGAGATTGTTAGGTGTCACGTTCTAAGAGATTGTTAGGTATCACGTTCTAAGAGATTGTTAGGTATCACGTTCTTAGAGATTGTTAGGTATCACGTTCTTAGAGATTGTTAGGTGTCACGTTCTAAGAGATTGTTAGGTATCACGTTCTTAGAGATTGTTAGGTATCACGTTCTTAGAGATTGTTAGGTGTCACGTTCTAAGAGATTGTTAGGTATCACGTTCTAAGAGATTGTTAGGTATCACGTTCTTAGAGATTGTTAGGTGTCACGTTCTAAGAGATTGTTAGGTATCACGTTCTAAGAGATTGTTAGGTATCACGTTCTTAGAGATTGTTAGGTATCACGTTCTAAGAGATTGTTAGGTGTCACGTTCTTAGAGATTGTTAGGTGTCACGTTCTAAGAGATTGTTAGGTATCGCGTTCTAAGAGATTGTTAGGTATCACGTTCTAAGAGATTGTTAGGTATCACGTGCTAGGAGATTGTTAGGTTCACGTGCTAGGAGATTGTTAGGTGTCACGTTCTAAGAGATTGTTAGGTATCACGTTCTAAGAGATTGTTAGGTATCACGTTCTAAGAGATTTTAAGGAAACTATGTGGTCGGACATAGAATGGACACGCGCGCGAATGCACGAATGTACGCACACACACATACACACACATATACACACACATGCACATACACACACATGAACACACACATGCACATGCACATACACACACATGCACACACATACACACATGCACACACACACACACATGCACACATACATACACACACATGCACACACACATACGCACACATGCACGCACACATACACACACATGCTCACACGCACATACACATACACACACATGCACACACACATGCACACATACATACACACATACACATACACACGCATTCCGAAAATATCAAACACGCAGATCATTTGACGGTACAGACGGAATCTAACGAGTGGGGTGGGGGGAGAGGGGGGTGACACATGTGATGTCCTTTCTTTGACAATCTGAGAACCTCTCCTGGGACCAATCACACCTGAGCTGTTAATATTGGCCATCCCTTCCCGTAGCATGAGGTCAACGAAACAATGCGTAGAGTTACGTCTGTCACCAAATGATTTGAGAGTAGCGTTCTTAGAAGGGAGGCGTTATACGGAGATTTCTTTTTTAAAAAAAATAAAAAAATTTCCATTCTAATTTAGTATATATGTACCTATCATAGCTTAAAATTTATTTCAAAAAGATTTATGATTTTAAGATTAATTTGGTAAAAGCAAAGAGAACTGTTCGCTCGATAAATCGTATTTTTGGTTGCTATATTTGTTTTTTTGTTGTTGTTTTTTTTAATTTAAAAAATAGACAAACTAACCTAACCCAGACCCTAAAACTGAAACTACAACCTTAAAAAAAGATAGACTCAAACGAAACTCCTCTTGACACTTAAGAGTTCAAGAATCTAATGCCCTAACCGTGAGACCACAGAAGCTCATGAATTGTTTGAATTTTTAAACATCTTATATCAAATCAGCAAGTAGTCACATGACCAGCCAAAAAAATGTGCGTATGACGCTAAGAATCATGGGAAATATCTGTCTATAATGCCCAGCGTTATACGGAGATATCTCCGAATATTCACATCGTTCTTAGAAAGAAGTACAACTGTACGATCTCTCTGAGATAAATTCTTGGTGATAAGTCATATGTCTTGGTGAATCTTTAACTTTCAAAAAACTGTTTTGGAATTATATACATGAGAAAAGACATGAACTCTTATGACCGAATAAATATGATGGCCTCTTCCAGTGTCAAGGTCGTTGATCACGCAGCACTTGAAAGGTCAGGGTACGAGACCATAAAATGGAACAAAAACACACCACAAGTGCATCATAAAATGTTTGTGTCGTATGAACCCTGAGAAGTAATCCACAACTGTTTTGTGAACGTTCTACACTCAATATCATTGGGCATCAGGAACAGAATTAGGATTAGTGTTTAAACAGCAGAAAGGACAAATCTGCGGACATCTTTAACAAAAAGCTGTTTGCTAATTACAACACAACAGAATAGCGCACACACACAAAAACAGATGAGAATAATATTTCAGTAATCATTCCTTGACCACTAGTTTTGGTGAACGTCGACACACGATGTAATGGTCATTAAATCTGGGATAGTGGACACATGGTGTAATGGTCATTAAATCTGGGATATTTATAACTGATGTGTCTGTGAGACAATGTTTAGTTGAGGTGCCTGGTCTAAATGTCATTGACTGGTCTAAATGTCATTGATGTCTAGTTGAGGTGCCAGGTCTTAATGTCTTTAGTTCAGGTACCTGGTCTAAATGTCATTTGCTCGCCTAAATGTCATTGATGTCTCGTTGAGGTGTCTAGTCTAAATGTCGTTGATGTCTAGTTGACGTGCCTGGTCTAAATGTCATTGATGTCTAGTTGAGGTGTCTGGTCTAAATGTCATTGATGTCTAGTTGAGGTGCCTGGTCTAAATGTCATTGATGTCTATTTGAGATGTCTGGTCTAAATGTCATTGATGTCTAGTTAAGGTGCCAGGTCTTAATGTCATTGATGTCTCATGATGTATGGGCTTAGATATATTTTAGACTTGAGTGTCTCAGTCTATAAGACTACTTGACGCCTTACGATGTCTTGGCTTAGATTTAGAGATTTTCAAGCGCCATTTTGTCTGTCTATTGAACGGTCTTTAACTGGAGATTCTTGGCAGACAGTAAGCCTTCCAGTGGTGTAGTGCTAGACGGGAGTGAGCCACGTCACCGTGTACGTAATACTTGTATTCCTGCTGTATGATGGGGTGGAGGGGGAGGGTGGGGGTAATAAAGCTCCAGACGTAGGCCACTCTGATGCACTGACACCTTTTACCAGGTCAAGGTCAAGTTATAATTGTTTTACAAGTTCTGTAAATGTCAAGAGGAAATTCGGCAAGCAGTATAATCTGTCATAAACTGTTGGCACCCAGTACTTAATTATATGGATATGTCATCTCATACAAGGATTGGTACTGAGTGCTTACACACCTTCATGTCTTATGATGGACTGTTAGGTACTGAGTGCTTACACACCTTCATGTCTTATGATAGACTGTTAGGTACTGAGTGCTTACACACCTTCATGTCTTATGATGGACTGTTAGGTACTGAGTGCTTACACACCTTCATGTCTTATGATAGACTGTTAGGTACTGAGTACTTACACACCTTCATGTCTTATGATGGACTGTTAGGTACTGAGTACTTACACACCTTCATGTCTTATGATAGACTGTTAGGTACTGAGTGCTTACACACCTTCATGTCTTATGATGGACTGTTAGGTACTGAGTGCTTACACACCTTCATGTCTTATGATGGACTGTTAGGTACTGAGTGCTTACACACCTTCATGTCTTATGATGGACTGTTAGGTACTGAGTGCTTACACACCTTCATGTCTTATGATAGACTGTTAGGTACTGAGTGCTTACACACCTTCATGTCTTATGATGGACTGTTAGGTACTGAGTGCTTACACACCTTCATGCATGTCTTATGATAGACTGTTAGGTACTGAGTGCTTACACACCTTCATGTCTTATGATAGAATGTTAGGTACTGAGTGCTTACACACCTTCATGTCTTATGATGGACTGTTAGGTACTGAGTGCTTACACACCTTCATGTCTTATGATAGACTGTTAGGTACTGAGTGCTTACACACCTTCATGCATGTCTTATGATAGACTGTTAGGTACTGAGTGCTTACACACCTTCATGCATGTCTTATGATAGACTGTTAGGTACTGAGTGCTTACACACATGCATGCATGTCTTATGATAGACTGTTAGGTACTGAGTACTTACAACAGACGCCATGCAATTAATCAGGACCAGAGCCGTGAAGGATGATATTAATCAGGACAAGTGCTGTGAAGGATGGTATTAATCAGGACAAGTGCTGTGAAGGATGGTATTAATCAGGAATTCTCACCTCCACAAATGTCAGCTTTCATGGCAAGCCAAAAATACACACGCAATAACTTCGTCAATCATCCTTGACATTCAAACAATAACTTTCAAAAATGTGAATCCAGCCATTACTAATGTATTACTATCTAAAACAAGGAATCACGTGACAAGAGCAAGGAAGAAACAACAAAAATAAACAACAAAAATAAACCGCAATATAAGTCAAAACTAAAAAGCAAAATATAAGACTAAAAGAAACAAAGTAGAGGAAAGGTCTCGAGTACATAATTATATATAACTGAAAAAGAAAAGTTCTTGAAGCTGTCAGTGTGTATTCAATTATAATATACACATTTTACGGCCTTAATTATTAGATTTGTTTGATTTTTATATTCAAATAATCAGGATTACGTCTGATATCCCAAATGTTCTTGTGGCGTGCACTATGAAATAAGTCGATCTAGGTCAGTGTGCCCCACCATACATTATGAAATAAGTCGATCTAGGTCAGTGTGCCCCACCATACATTATGAAATAAGTCGATCTAGGTCAGTGTGCCCCACCATACATTATGAAATAAGTCGATCTAGGTCAGTTTAAAAAAACAAACAAAATTTCCATTCTAATTTAGTATATATGTACCTATCATAGCTTAAAATTTATTTCAAAAAGATTTATGATTTTAAGATTAATTTGGTAAAAGCAAAGAGAACTGTTCGCTCGATAAATCGTATTTTTGGTTGCTATATTTGTTTGTTTAAATTTAAAAAATAGACAAACTAACCTAACCCAGACCCTAAAACTGAAACTACAACCTTTAAAAAAGATAGACTCAAACGAAACTCCTCTTGACACTTAAGAGTTCAAGAATCTAATGCCCTAACCGTGAGACCACAGAAGCTCATGAATTGTTTGAATTTTTAAACATCTTATATCAAATCAGCAAGTAGTCACATGACCAGCCAAAAAAATGTGCGTATGACGCTAAGAATCATGGGAAATATCTGTCTATAATGCCCAGCGTTATACGGAGATATCTCCGAATATTCACTTCGTTCTTAGAAAGAAGTACAACTGTACGATCTCTCTGAGATAAATTCTTGGTGATAAGTCATATGTCTTGGTGAATCTTTAACTTTCAAAAAACTGTTTTGGAATTATATACATGAGAAAAGACATGAACTCTTATGACCGAATAAATATGATGGCCTCTTCCAGTGTCAAGGTCGTTGATCACGCAGCACTTGAAAGGTCAGGGTACGAGACCATAAAATGGAACAAAAACACACCACAAGTGCATCATAAAATGTTTGTGTCGTATGAACCCTGAGAAGTAATCCACAACTGTTTTGTGAACGTTCTACACTCAATATCATTGGGCATCAGGAACAGAATTTGGATTTGTGTTTAAACAGCAGAAAGGACAAATCTGCGGACATCTTTAACAAAAAGCTGTTTGCTAATTACAACACAACAGAATAGCGCACACACACAAAAACAGATGAGAATAATATTTCAGTAATCATTCCTTGACCACTAGTTTTGGTGAACGTCGACACACGATGTAATGGTCATTAAATCTGGGATAGTGGACACATGGTGTAATGGTCATTAAATCTGGGATATTTATAACTGATGTGTCTGTGAGACAATGTTTAGTTGAGGTGCCTGGTCTAAATGTCATTGACTGGTCTAAATGTCATTGATGTCTAGTTGAGGTGCCAGGTCTTAATGTCTTTAGTTCAGGTACCTGGTCTAAATGTCATTTGCTCGCCTAAATGTCATTGATGTCTCGTTGAGGTGTCTAGTCTAAATGTCGTTGATGTCTAGTTGACGTGCCTGGTCTAAATGTCATTGATGTCTAGTTGAGGTGTCTGGTCTAAATGTCATTGATGTCTAGTTGAGGTGCCTGGTCTAAATGTCATTGATGTCTATTTGAGATGTCTGGTCTAAATGTCATTGATGTCTAGTTAAGGTGCCAGGTCTTAATGTCATTGATGTCTCATGATGTATGGGCTTAGATATATTTTAGACTTGAGTGTCTCAGTCTATAAGACTACTTGACGCCTTACGATGTCTTGGCTTAGATTTAGAGATTTTCAAGCGCCATTTTGTCTGTCTATTGAACGGTCTTTAACTGGAGATTCTTGGCAGACAGTAAGCCTTCCAGTGGTGTAGTGCTAGACGGGAGTGAGCCACGTCACCGTGTACGTAATACTTGTATTCCTGCTGTATGATGGGGTGGAGGGGGAGGGTGGGGGTAATAAAGCTCCAGACGTAGGCCACTCTGATGCACTGACACCTTTTACCAGGTCAAGGTCAAGTTATAATTGTTTTACAAGTTCTGTAAATGTCAAGAGGAAATTCGGCAAGCAGTATAATCTGTCATAAACTGTTGGCACCCAGTACTTAATTATATGGATATGTCATCTCATACAAGGATTGGTACTGAGTGCTTACACACCTTCATGTCTTATGATGGACTGTTAGGTACTGAGTGCTTACACACCTTCATGTCTTATGATAGACTGTTAGGTACTGAGTGCTTACACACCTTCATGTCTTATGATGGACTGTTAGGTACTGAGTGCTTACACACCTTCATGTCTTATGATAGACTGTTAGGTACTGAGTACTTACACACCTTCATGTCTTATGATGGACTGTTAGGTACTGAGTACTTACACACCTTCATGTCTTATGATAGACTGTTAGGTACTGAGTGCTTACACACCTTCATGTCTTATGATGGACTGTTAGGTACTGAGTGCTTACACACCTTCATGTCTTATGATGGACTGTTAGGTACTGAGTGCTTACACACCTTCATGTCTTATGATGGACTGTTAGGTACTGAGTGCTTACACACCTTCATGTCTTATGATAGACTGTTAGGTACTGAGTGCTTACACACCTTCATGTCTTATGATGGACTGTTAGGTACTGAGTGCTTACACACCTTCATGCATGTCTTATGATAGACTGTTAGGTACTGAGTGCTTACACACCTTCATGTCTTATGATAGAATGTTAGGTACTGAGTGCTTACACACCTTCATGTCTTATGATGGACTGTTAGGTACTGAGTGCTTACACACCTTCATGTCTTATGATAGACTGTTAGGTACTGAGTGCTTACACACCTTCATGCATGTCTTATGATAGACTGTTAGGTACTGAGTGCTTACACACCTTCATGCATGTCTTATGATAGACTGTTAGGTACTGAGTGCTTACACACATGCATGCATGTCTTATGATAGACTGTTAGGTACTGAGTACTTACAACAGACGCCATGCAATTAATCAGGACCAGAGCCGTGAAGGATGATATTAATCAGGACAAGTGCTGTGAAGGATGGTATTAATCAGGACAAGTGCTGTGAAGGATGGTATTAATCAGGAATTCTCACCTCCACAAATGTCAGCTTTCATGGCAAGCCAAAAATACACACGCAATAACTTCGTCAATCATCCTTGACATTCAAACAATAACTTTCAAAAATGTGAATCCAGCCATTACTAATGTATTACTATCTAAAACAAGGAATCACGTGACAAGAGCAAGGAAGAAACAACAAAAATAAACAACAAAAATAAACCGCAATATAAGTCAAAACTAAAAAGCAAAATATAAGACTAAAAGAAACAAAGTAGAGGAAAGGTCTCGAGTACATAATTATATATAACTGAAAAAGAAAAGTTCTTGAAGCTGTCAGTGTGTATTCAATTATAATATACACATTTTACGGCCTTAATTATTAGATTTGTTTGATTTTTATATTCAAATAATCAGGATTACGTCTGATATCCCAAATGTTCTTGTGGCGTGCACTATGAAATAAGTCGATCTAGGTCAGTGTGCCCCACCATACATTATGAAATAAGTCGATCTAGGTCAGTGTGCCCCACCATACATTATGAAATAAGTCGATCTAGGTCAGTGTGCCCCACCATACATTATGAAATAAGTCGATCTAGGTCAGTTTAAAAAAACAAACAAAATTTCCATTCTAATTTAGTATATATGTACCTATCATAGCTTAAAATTTATTTCAAAAAGATTTATGATTTTAAGATTAATTTGGTAAAAGCAAAGAGAACTGTTCGCTCGATAAATCGTATTTTTGGTTGCTATATTTGTTTGTTTAAATTTAAAAAATAGACAAACTAACCTAACCCAGACCCTAAAACTGAAACTACAACCTTTAAAAAAGATAGACTCAAACGAAACTCCTCTTGACACTTAAGAGTTCAAGAATCTAATGCCCTAACCGTGAGACCACAGAAGCTCATGAATTGTTTGAATTTTTAAACATCTTATATCAAATCAGCAAGTAGTCACATGACCAGCCAAAAAAATGTGCGTATGACGCTAAGAATCATGGGAAATATCTGTCTATAATGCCCAGCGTTATACGGAGATATCTCCGAATATTCACTTCGTTCTTAGAAAGAAGTACAACTGTACGATCTCTCTGAGATAAATTCTTGGTGATAAGTCATATGTCTTGGTGAATCTTTAACTTTCAAAAAACTGTTTTGGAATTATATACATGAGAAAAGACATGAACTCTTATGACCGAATAAATATGATGGCCTCTTCCAGTGTCAAGGTCGTTGATCACGCAGCACTTGAAAGGTCAGGGTACGAGACCATAAAATGGAACAAAAACACACCACAAGTGCATCATAAAATGTTTGTGTCGTATGAACCCTGAGAAGTAATCCACAACTGTTTTGTGAACGTTCTACACTCAATATCATTGGGCATCAGGAACAGAATTTGGATTTGTGTTTAAACAGCAGAAAGGACAAATCTGCGGACATCTTTAACAAAAAGCTGTTTGCTAATTACAACACAACAGAATAGCGCACACACACAAAAACAGATGAGAATAATATTTCAGTAATCATTCCTTGACCACTAGTTTTGGTGAACGTCGACACACGATGTAATGGTCATTAAATCTGGGATAGTGGACACATGGTGTAATGGTCATTAAATCTGGGATATTTATAACTGATGTGTCTGTGAGACAATGTTTAGTTGAGGTGCCTGGTCTAAATGTCATTGACTGGTCTAAATGTCATTGATGTCTAGTTGAGGTGCCAGGTCTTAATGTCTTTAGTTCAGGTACCTGGTCTAAATGTCATTTGCTCGCCTAAATGTCATTGATGTCTCGTTGAGGTGTCTAGTCTAAATGTCGTTGATGTCTAGTTGACGTGCCTGGTCTAAATGTCATTGATGTCTAGTTGAGGTGTCTGGTCTAAATGTCATTGATGTCTAGTTGAGGTGCCTGGTCTAAATGTCATTGATGTCTATTTGAGATGTCTGGTCTAAATGTCATTGATGTCTAGTTAAGGTGCCAGGTCTTAATGTCATTGATGTCTCATGATGTATGGGCTTAGATATATTTTAGACTTGAGTGTCTCAGTCTATAAGACTACTTGACGCCTTACGATGTCTTGGCTTAGATTTAGAGATTTTCAAGCGCCATTTTGTCTGTCTATTGAACGGTCTTTAACTGGAGATTCTTGGCAGACAGTAAGCCTTCCAGTGGTGTAGTGCTAGACGGGAGTGAGCCACGTCACCGTGTACGTAATACTTGTATTCCTGCTGTATGATGGGGTGGAGGGGGAGGGTGGGGGTAATAAAGCTCCAGACGTAGGCCACTCTGATGCACTGACACCTTTTACCAGGTCAAGGTCAAGTTATAATTGTTTTACAAGTTCTGTAAATGTCAAGAGGAAATTCGGCAAGCAGTATAATCTGTCATAAACTGTTGGCACCCAGTACTTAATTATATGGATATGTCATCTCATACAAGGATTGGTACTGAGTGCTTACACACCTTCATGTCTTATGATGGACTGTTAGGTACTGAGTGCTTACACA
Organism: Ampullaceana balthica; assembly: GCA_944989445.1. Lineage (NCBI taxonomy): Eukaryota > Metazoa > Mollusca > Gastropoda > Lymnaeidae > Ampullaceana > Ampullaceana balthica. The sequence goes on along the minus strand of CALYLW010000590.1, from coordinate 229,490 downwards.
CCTTCATGTCTTATGATAGACTGTTAGGTACTGAGTGCTTACACACCTTCATGTCTTATGATGGACTGTTAGGTACTGAGTGCTTACACACCTTCATGTCTTATGATAGACTGTTAGGTACTGAGTACTTACATACCTTCATGTCTTATGATGGACTGTTAGGTACTGAGTACTTACACACCTTCATGTCTTATGATAGACTGTTAGGTACTGAGTGCTTACACACCTTCATGTCTTATGATGGACTGTTAGGTACTGAGTGCTTACACACCTTCATGTCTTATGATGGACTGTTAGGTACTGAGTGCTTACACACCTTCATGTCTTATGATGGACTGTTAGGTACTGAGTGCTTACACACCTTCATGTCTTATGATAGACTGTTAGGTACTGAGTGCTTACACACCTTCATGTCTTATGATGGACTGTTAGGTACTGAGTGCTTACACACCTTCATGCATGTCTTATGATAGACTGTTAGGTACTGAGTGCTTACACACCTTCATGTCTTATGATAGAATGTTAGGTACTGAGTGCTTACACACCTTCATGTCTTATGATGGACTGTTAGGTACTGAGTGCTTACACACCTTCATGTCTTATGATAGACTGTTAGGTACTGAGTGCTTACACACCTTCATGCATGTCTTATGATAGACTGTTAGGTACTGAGTGCTTACACACCTTCATGCATGTCTTATGATAGACTGTTAGGTACTGAGTGCTTACACACATGCATGCATGTCTTATGATAGACTGTTAGGTACTGAGTACTTACAACAGACGCCATGCAATTAATCAGGACCAGAGCCGTGAAGGATGATATTAATCAGGACAAGTGCTGTGAAGGATGGTATTAATCAGGACAAGTGCTGTGAAGGATGGTATTAATCAGGAATTCTCACCTCCACAAATGTCAGCTTTCATGGCAAGCCAAAAATACACACGCAATAACTTCGTCAATCATCCTTGACATTCAAACAATAACTTTCAAAAATGTGAATCCAGCCATTACTAATGTATTACTATCTAAAACAAGGAATCACGTGACAAGAGCAAGGAAGAAACAACAAAAATAAACAACAAAAATAAACCGCAATATAAGTCAAAACTAAAAAGCAAAATATAAGACTAAAAGAAACAAAGTAGAGGAAAGGTCTCGAGTACATAATTATATATAACTGAAAAAGAAAAGTTCTTGAAGCTGTCAGTGTGTATTCAATTATAATATACACATTTTACGGCCTTAATTATTAGATTTGTTTGATTTTTATATTCAAATAATCAGGATTACGTCTGATATCCCAAATGTTCTTGTGGCGTGCACTATGAAATAAGTCGATCTAGGTCAGTGTGCCCCACCATACATTATGAAATAAGTCGATCTAGGTCAGTGTGCCCCACCATACATTATGAAATAAGTCGATCTAGGTCAGTGTGCCCCACCATACATTATGAAATAAGTCGATCTAGGTCAGTTTAAAAAAACAAACAAAATTTCCATTCTAATTTAGTATATATGTACCTATCATAGCTTAAAATTTATTTCAAAAAGATTTATGATTTTAAGATTAATTTGGTAAAAGCAAAGAGAACTGTTCGCTCGATAAATCGTATTTTTGGTTGCTATATTTGTTTGTTTTAAATTTAAAAAATAGACAAACTAACCTAACCCAGACCCTAAAACTGAAACTACAACCTTTAAAAAAGATAGACTCAAACGAAACTCCTCTTGACACTTAAGAGTTCAAGAATCTAATGCCCTAACCGTGAGACCACAGAAGCTCATGAATTGTTTGAATTTTTAAACATCTTATATCAAATCAGCAAGTAGTCACATGACCAGCCAAAAAAATGTGCGTATGACGCTAAGAATCATGGGAAATATCTGTCTATAATGCCCAGCGTTATACGGAGATATCTCCGAATATTCACTTCGTTCTTAGAAAGAAGTACAACTGTACGATCTCTCTGAGATAAATTCTTGGTGATAAGTCATATGTCTTGGTGAATCTTTAACTTTCAAAAAACTGTTTTGGAATTATATACATGAGAAAAGACATGAACTCTTATGACCGAATAAATATGATGGCCTCTTCCAGTGTCAAGGTCGTTGATCACGCAGCACTTGAAAGGTCAGGGTACGAGACCATAAAATGGAACAAAAACACACCACAAGTGCATCATAAAATGTTTGTGTCGTATGAACCCTGAGAAGTAATCCACAACTGTTTTGTGAACGTTCTACACTCAATATCATTGGGCATCAGGAACAGAATTTGGATTTGTGTTTAAACAGCAGAAAGGACAAATCTGCGGACATCTTTAACAAAAAGCTGTTTGCTAATTACAACACAACAGAATAGCGCACACACACAAAAACAGATGAGAATAATATTTCAGTAATCATTCCTTGACCACTAGTTTTGGTGAACGTCGACACACGATGTAATGGTCATTAAATCTGGGATAGTGGACACATGGTGTAATGGTCATTAAATCTGGGATATTTATAACTGATGTGTCTGTGAGACAATGTTTAGTTGAGGTGCCTGGTCTAAATGTCATTGACTGGTCTAAATGTCATTGATGTCTAGTTGAGGTGCCAGGTCTTAATGTCTTTAGTTCAGGTACCTGGCCTAAATGTCATTTGCTCGCCTAAATGTCATTGATGTCTCGTTGAGGTGTCTAGTCTAAATGTCGTTGATGTCTAGTTGACGTGCCTGGTCTAAATGTCATTGATGTCTAGTTGAGGTGTCTGGTCTAAATGTCATTGATGTCTAGTTGAGGTGCCTGGTCTAAATGTCATTGATGTCTATTTGAGATGTCTGGTCTAAATGTCATTGATGTCTAGTTAAGGTGCCAGGTCTTAATGTCATTGATGTCTCATGATGTATGGGCTTAGATATATTTTAGACTTGAGTGTCTCAGTCTATAAGACTACTTGACGCCTTACGATGTCTTGGCTTAGATTTAGAGATTTTCAAGCGCCATTTTGTCTGTCTATTGAACGGTCTTTAACTGGAGATTCTTGGCAGACAGTAAGCCTTCCAGTGGTGTAGTGCTAGACGGGAGTGAGCCACGTCACCGTGTACGTAATACTTGTATTCCTGCTGTATGATGGGGTGGAGGGGGAGGGTGGGGGTAATAAAGCTCCAGACGTAGGCCACTCTGATGCACTGACACCTTTTACCAGGTCAAGGTCAAGTTATAATTGTTTTACAAGTTCTGTAAATGTCAAGAGGAAATTCGGCAAGCAGTATAATCTGTCATAAACTGTTGGCACCCAGTACTTAATTATATGGATATGTCATCTCATACAAGGATTGGTACTGAGTGCTTACACACCTTCATGTCTTATGATGGACTGTTAGGTACTGAGTGCTTACACACCTTCATGTCTTATGATAGACTGTTAGGTACTGAGTGCTTACACACCTTCATGTCTTATGATGGACTGTTAGGTACTGAGTGCTTACACACCTTCATGTCTTATGATAGACTGTTAGGTACTGAGTACTTACACACCTTCATGTCTTATGATGGACTGTTAGGTACTGAGTACTTACACACCTTCATGTCTTATGATAGACTGTTAGGTACTGAGTGGTTACACACCTTCATGTCTTATGATAGACTGTTAGGTACTGAGTGCTTACACACCTTCATGTCTTATGATGGACTGTTAGGTACTGAGTGCTTACACACCTTCATGTCTTATGATAGACTGTTAGGTACTGAGTGCTTACACACCTTCATGTCTTATGATAGACTGTTAGGTACTGAGTACTTACACACCTTCATGTCTTATGATGGACTGTTAGGTACTGAGTATTTACACACCTTCATGTCTTATGATAGACTGTCAGGTACTGAGTGCTTACACACCTTCATGTCTTATGATAGACTGTTAGGTACTGAGTGCTTACACACCTTCATGTCTTATGATGGACTTTAGGTACTGAGTGCTTACACACCTTCATGTCTTATGATAGACTGTTAGGTACTGAGTACTTACACACCTTCATGTCTTATGATAGACTGTTAGGTACTGAGTGCTTACACACCTTCATGTCTTATGATAGACTGTTAGGTACTGAGTGCTTACACACCTTCATGTCTTATGATGGACTGTTAGGTACTGAGTGCTTACACACCTTCATGTCTTATGATGGACTGTTAGGTACTGAGTGCTTACACACCTTCATGTCTTATGATGGACTGTTAGGTACTGAGTGCTTACACACCTTCATGTCTTATGATGGACTGTTAGGTACTGAGTGCTTACACACCTTCATGCATGTCTTATGATAGACTGTTAGGTACTGAGTGCTAACACACCTTCATGTCTTATGATAGACTGTTAGGTACTGAGTGCTTACACACCTTCATGTCTTATGATGGACTGTTAGGTACTGAGTGCTTACACACCTTCATGCATGTCTTATGATAGACTGTTAGGTACTGAGTGCTAACACACCTTCATGTCTTTTGATATAATGTTAGGTACTGAGTGCTTACACACCTTCATGTCTTATGATGGACTGTTAGGTACTGAGTGCTTACACACCTTCATGTCTTATGATAGACTGTTAGGTACTGAGTGCTTACACACCTTCATACATGTCTTATGATAGACTGTTAGGTACTGAGTGCTTACACACCTTCATGCATGTCTTATGATAGACTGTTAGGTACTGAGTGCTTACACACATGCATGCATATCTTATGATAGACTGTTAGGTACTGAGTGCTTACACACCTTCATGTCTTATGATGGACTGTTAGGTACTGAGTGCTTACACACCTTCATGTCTTATGATAGACTGTTAGGTACTGAGTGCTTACACACCTTCATGTCTTATGATGGACTGTTAGGTACTGAGTGCTTACACACCTTCATGTCTTATGATGGACTGTTAGGTACTGAGTGCTTACACACCTTCATGTCTTATGATAGACTGTTAGGTACTGAGTGCTTATACACCTTCATGTCTTATGATGGACTGTTAGGTACTGAGTGCTTACACACCTTCATGTCTTATGATAGACTGTTAGGTACTGAGTGCTTACACACCTTCATGTCTTATGATGGACTGTTAGGTACTGAGAGCTTACACACCTTCATGTCTTATGATAGACTGTTAGGTACTGAGTGCTTACACACCTTCATGTCTTATGATGGACTGTTAGGTACTGAGTGCTTACACACCTTCATGTCTTATGATGGACTGTTAGGTACTGAGTGCTTACACACCTTCATGGCTTATGATAGACTGTTAGGTACTGAGTGCTTACACACCTTCATGCATGATTTATGATAGACTGTTAGGTACTGAGAGCTTACACACCTTCATGTCTTATGATGGACTGTTAGGTACTGAGTGCTTACACACCTTCATGTCTTATGATGGACTGTTAGGTACTGAGTGCTTACACACCTTCATGCATGTCTTATGATAGACTGTTAGGTACTGAGTGCTTACACACATGCATGCATGTCTTATGATAGACTGTTAGGTACTGAGTGCTTATACACATGCATGCATGTCTTATTATAGACTGTTAGGTACTGAGTACTTACAACAGACGCCATGCAATTAATCAGGACCAGAGCCGTGAAGGATGATATTAATCAGGACAAGTGCTGTGAAGGATGGTATTAATCAGGACAAGTGCTGTGAAGGATGGTATTAATCAGGAATTCTCACCTCCACAAATGTCAGCGTTCATGGCAAGCCAAAAATACACACGCAATAACTTCGTCAATCATCCTTGACATTCAAACAATAACTTTCAAAAATGTGAATCCAGCCATTACTAATGTATTACTATCTAAAACAAGGAATCACGTGACAAGAGCAAGGAAGAAACAACAAAAATAAACAACAAAAATAAACCGAAATATAAGTCAAAACTAAAAAGCAAAATATAAGACTAAAAGAAACAAAGTAGAGGAAAGGTCTCGAGTACATAATTATATATAACTGAAAAAGAAAAGTTCTTGAAGCTGTCAGTGTGTATTCAATTATAATATACACATTTTACGGCCTTAATTATTAGATTTGTTTGATTTTTATATTCAAATAATCAGGATTACGTCTGATATCCCAAATGTTCTTGTGGCGTGCACTATGAAATAAGTCGATCTAGGTCAGTGTGCCCCACCATACATTATGAAATAAGTCGATCTAGGTCAGTGTGCCCCACCATACATTATGAAATAAGTCGATCTAGGTCAGTGTGCCCCACCATACATTATGAAATAAGTCGATCTAGGTCAGTGTGCCCCACCATACATTATGAAATAAGTCGATCTATGTCAGTGTGCCCCACCATACATTATGAAATAAGTCGATCTATGTCAGTGTGCCCCACCATACATTATGAAATAAGCCGATCCATGTCAGTGTGCCCCACCATACATTATGAAATAAGTCGATCTAGGTCAGTGTGCCCCACCATACATTATGAAATAAGTCGATCTATGTCAGTGTGCCCCACCATACATTATGAAATAAGTCGATCTAGGTCAGTGTGCCCCACCATACATTATGAAATAAGTCGATCTATGTCAGTGTGCCCCACCATACATTATGAAATAAGTCGATCTAGGTCAGTGTGCCCCACCATACATTATGAAATAAGTCGATCTAGACCAGTGTGCCCCACCATACATTATGAAATAAGTCGATCTCTGTCAGTGTGCCCCACCATACATTATGAAATAAGTCAATCTATGTCAGTGTGCCCCACCATACATTATGAAATAAGTCGATCTCTGTCAGTGTGCCCCACCATACATTATGAAATAAGTCGATCTCTGTCAGTGTGCCCCACCATACATTATGAAATAAGTCGATCTCTGTCAGTGTGCCCCACCATACATTATGAAATTAGTCGATCTCTGTCAGTGTGCCCCACCATACATTATGAAATAAGTCGATCTCTGTCAGTGTGCCCCACCATACATTATGAAATAAGTCGATCTATGTCAGTGTTCCCCACCATACATTATGAAATAAGTCCATCTAGGTCAGTTTGCCCCACCATACATTATGAAATAAGTCGATCTAGGTCAGTGTGCCCCACCATACATTATGAAATAAGTCGATCTAGGTCAGTGTGCCCCACCATACATTATGAAATAAGTCGATCTAGGTCAGTGTGCCCCACCATACATTATGAAATAAGTCGATCTAGGTCAGTGTGCCCCACCATACATTATGAAATAAGTCGATCTAGGTCAGTTTGCCCCACCATACATTATGAAATAAGTCGATCTAGACCAGTGTGCCCCACCATACATTATGAAATAAGTCGATCCATGTCAGTGTGCCCCACCATACATTATGAAATAAGTCGATCCATGTCAGTGTGCCCCACCATACATTATGAAATAAGTCGATCTATTTCAGTGTGCCCCACCATACATTATGAAATAAGTCGATCTAGGTCAGTGTGCCCCACCATACATTATGAAATAAGTCGATCTATTTCAGTGTGCCCCACCATACATTATGAAATAAGTCGATCTAGGTCAGTGTGCCCCACCATACATTATGAATTAAGTCGATCTATGTCAGTGTGCCCCACCATACATTATGAAATAAGTCGATCTATGTCAGTGTGTCCCACCATACATTATGAAATAAGTCGATCTAGGTCAGTGTGCCCCACCATACATTATGAAATAAGTCGATCTATGTCAGTGTGCCCCACCATACATTATGAAATAAGTCGATCTAGGTCAGTGTGCCCCACCATACATTATGAAATAAGTTGATCTAGGTCAGTTTGCCCCACCATACATTATGAAATAAGTCGATCTAGACCAGTGTGCCCCACCATACATTATGAAATAAGTCGATCTATGTCAGTGTGCGCCACCATACATTATGAAATAAGTCGATCTATGTCAGTGTGCCCCACCATACATTATGAAATAAGTCGATCTATGTCAGTGTGCCCCACCATACATTATGAAATAAGTCGATCTATGTCAGTGTGCCCCACCATACATTATGAAATAAGTCGATCTATGTCAGTGTGCCCCACCACACATTATGAAATAAGTCGATCTATGTCAGTGTGCCCCACCATACATTATGAAATAAGTCGATCTATGTCAGTGTGCCCCACCATACATTATGAAATAAGTCAATCTATGTCAGTGTGCCCCACCATACATTATGAAATAAGTCAATCTATGTCAGTGTGCCCCACCATACATTATGTAATAAGTCGATCTAGGTCAGTGTGCCCCACCATACATTATGAAATAAGTCGATCTATGTCAGTGTGCCCCACCATATATTATGAAATAAGTCGATCTATGTCAGTGTGCCCCACCATACATTATGAAATAAGTCGATCCATGTCAGTGTGCCCCACCATACATTATGAAATAAGTCGACCTATGTCAGTGTGCCCCACCATACATTATGAAATAAGTCGATCTAGGTCAGTGTGCCCCACCATACATTATGAAATAAGTCGATCTATTTCAGTGTGCCCCACCATACATTATGAAATAAGTCGATCCATGTCAGTGTGCCCCACCATACATTATGAAATAAGTCGACCTATGTCAGTGTGCCCCACCATACATTATGAAATAAGTCGATCTAGGTCAGTGTGCCCCACCATACGTTATGAAATAAGTCGATCTATGTCAGTGTGCCCCACCATACATTATGAAATAAGTCGATCTAGGTCAGTGTGCCCCACCATACATTATGAAATAAGTCGATCTAGGTCAGTGTGCCCCACCATACATTATGAAATAAGTCGATCTAGACCAGTGTGCCCCACCATACATTATGAAATAAGTCGATCTAGACCAGTGTGCCCCACCATACATTATGAAATAAGTCGATCTAGGTCAGTGTGCCCCACCATACATTATGAAATAAGTCGATCTAGACCAGTGTGCCCCACCATACATTATGAAATAAGTCGATCTAGACCAGTATGCCCCACCATACATTATGAAATAAGTCGATCTAGACCAGTGTGCCCCACCATACATTATGAAATAAGTCGATCTAGGTCAGTGTGCCCCACCATACATTATGAAATAAGTCGATCTCTGTCAGTGTGCCCCACCATACATTATGAAATAAGTCGATCTCTGTCAGTGTGCCCCACCATACATTATGAAATAAGTCGATATAGGTCAGTGTGCCCCACCATACATTATGAAATAAGTCGATCTAGGTCAGTGGGCCCCACCATACATTATGAAATAAGTCGATCTAGACCAGTGTGCCCCACCATACATTATGAAATAAGTCGATCTAGGTCAGTTTGCCCCACCATACATTATGAAATAAGTCGATCTATGTCAGTGTGCCCCACCATACATTATGAAATAAGTCGATCTAGACCAGTGTGCCCCACCATACATTATGAAATAAGTCGATCTAGGTCAGTGTGCCCCACCATACATTATGAAATAAGTCGATCTAGGTCAGTGTGCCCCACCATACATTATGAAATAAGTCGATCTAGGTCATTGTGCCCCACCATACATTATGAAATAAGTCGATCTAGGTCAGTGTGCCCCACCATACATTATGAAATAAGTCGATCTAGGTCAGTGTGCCCCACCATACATTATGAAATAAGTCGATCTATTTCAGTGTGCACCACCATACATTATGAAATAAGTCGATCTAGGTCAGTGTGCCCCACCATACATTATGAAATAAGTCGATCTAGGTCAGTGTGCCCCACCATACATTATGAAATAAGTCGATCTATGTCAGTGTGCACCACCATACATTATGAAATAAGTCGATCTATTTCAGTGTGCACCACCATACATTATGAAATAAGTCGATCTATTTCAGTGTGCACCACCATACATTATGAAATAAGTCGATCTATTTCAGTGTGCCCCACCATACATTATGAAATAAGTCGATCTATTTCAATGTGCCCCACCATACATTATGAAATAAGTCGATCTATTTCAGTGTGCCCCACCATACATTATGAAATAAGTCAATCTATGTCAGTGTGCCCCACCATACATTATGTAATAAGTCGATCTAGGTCAGTGTGCCCCACCATACATTATGAAATAAGTCGATCTATGTCAGTGTGCCCCACCATATATTATGAAATAAGTCGATCTATGTCAGTGTGCCCCACCATACATTATGAAATAAGTCGATCCATGTCAGTGTGCCCCACCATACATTATGAAATAAGTCGACCTATGTCAGTGTGCCCCACCATACATTATGAAATAAGTCGATCTAGGTCAGTGTGCCCCACCATACATTATGAAATAAGTCGATCTATTTCAGTGTGCCCCACCATACATTATGAAATAAGTCGATCCATGTCAGTGTGCCCCACCATACATTATGAAATAAGTCGACCTATGTCAGTGTGCCCCACCATACATTATGAAATAAGTCGATCTAGGTCAGTGTGCCCCACCATACGTTATGAAATAAGTCGATCTATGTCAGTGTGCCCCACCATACATTATGAAATAAGTCGATCTAGGTCAGTGTGCCCCACCATACATTATGAAATAAGTCGATCTAGGTCAGTGTGCCCCACCATACATTATGAAATAAGTCGATCTAGACCAGTGTGCCCCACCATACATTATGAAATAAGTCGATCTAGACCAGTGTGCCCCACCATACATTATGAAATAAGTCGATCTAGGTCAGTGTGCCCCACCATACATTATGAAATAAGTCGATCTAGACCAGTGTGCCCCACCATACATTATGAAATAAGTCGATCTAGACCAGTATGCCCCACCATACATTATGAAATAAGTCGATCTAGACCAGTGTGCCCCACCATACATTATGAAATAAGTCGATCTAGGTCAGTGTGCCCCACCATACATTATGAAATAAGTCGATCTCTGTCAGTGTGCCCCACCATACATTATGAAATAAGTCGATCTCTGTCAGTGTGCCCCACCATACATTATGAAATAAGTCGATATAGGTCAGTGTGCCCCACCATACATTATGAAATAAGTCGATCTAGGTCAGTGGGCCCCACCATACATTATGAAATAAGTCGATCTAGACCAGTGTGCCCCACCATACATTATGAAATAAGTCGATCTAGGTCAGTTTGCCCCACCATACATTATGAAATAAGTCGATCTATGTCAGTGTGCCCCACCATACATTATGAAATAAGTCGATCTAGACCAGTGTGCCCCACCATACATTATGAAATAAGTCGATCTAGGTCAGTGTGCCCCACCATACATTATGAAATAAGTCGATCTAGGTCAGTGTGCCCCACCATACATTATGAAATAAGTCGATCTAGGTCATTGTGCCCCACCATACATTATGAAATAAGTCGATCTAGGTCAGTGTGCCCCACCATACATTATGAAATAAGTCGATCTAGGTCAGTGTGCCCCACCATACATTATGAAATAAGTCGATCTATTTCAGTGTGCACCACCATACATTATGAAATAAGTCGATCTAGGTCAGTGTGCCCCACCATACATTATGAAATAAGTCGATCTAGGTCAGTGTGCCCCACCATACATTATGAAATAAGTCGATCTATGTCAGTGTGCACCACCATACATTATGAAATAAGTCGATCTATTTCAGTGTGCACCACCATACATTATGAAATAAGTCGATCTATTTCAGTGTGCACCACCATACATTATGAAATAAGTCGATCTATTTCAGTGTGCCCCACCATACATTATGAAATAAGTCGATCTATTTCAATGTGCCCCACCATACATTATGAAATAAGTCGATCTATTTCAGTGTGCCCCACCATACATTATGAAATAAGTCGATCTATTTCAGTGTGCCCCACCATACATTATGAAATAAGTCGATCTAGGTCAGTGTGCACCACGATACATTATGAAATAAGTCGATCTATTTCAGTGTGCACCACCATACATTATGAAATAAGTCGATTTATTTCAGTGTGCCCCACCATACATTATGAAATAAGTCGATCTAGGTCAGTGTGCCCCACCATACATTATGAAATAAGTCGATCTATTTCAGTTTGCCCCACCATACATTATGAAATAAGTCGATCTAGCTCAGTGTGCCCCACCATACATTATGAAATAAGTCGATCTATTTCAGTGTGCCCCACCATACATCATGAAATAAGTCGATCTATTTCAGTGTGCCCCACCATACATTATGAAATAAGTCGATCTATGTCAGTGTGCCCCACCATACATTTTGTCCATTTCTTTATCAACAATTAACACAAATAATTATTAGCTCATGTATTTTTATGCCTTAATAAACTAGACGCCATTCCTACATTGTTATTAATATTTAATGGTATGGCATTCAATAGTCTTGTATTTCCAACAATAAAATATGTTTCATTTCTATGTGCTGTGTCAATCAAACTTGAGTCTTATTGAGAAGTGTAGTGATTTGAGCTGGGGTGGGTTGGTGGTGGGTCGGTGGTGGGGGGGTTGGTGGTGGTGGGGGGTAACTTTACTCACCACCACCCCCATTTCCCCCCCCCCGCCCACCTTATTGGTTTTCCGGTCTATTATACGCAGTACGTTCAATACAATAACACCAGATCATTTCTTTGGCTGCCCCTAAACAGTGTGGTGACGTAATGTGTCTATTGTATCTACCATTAAATGTTACTTCTGACCATATCAAATCACATAAAACTCAGCATGATCACATAGTCTGAGATGTCAGAGGTCTACATTAGTCTGAAATAAGTCGTTTGTCGGTCTAACTTTGACCCTGTCAAGATTGTTTAAGACATCTCTCACAAACCAGGAACAATCCTACAAGACAGTCCAGGTAATCTTTCAAGTCCGATAATAACATTAGTGGCCACATAACCAGAGTGCTGGACCTTTAGATTGGGACATTGCGTAATTTCAAAGAATGGCAGTGTCACAAATGTGGGACAGTAATCATGGAATTGATTTTATAGTCTAATGTCCAATTACCAGATTTTATGTTGTGTGTTTGGTTTTATTGAGGTGTTTTGTCTAGAGGGTATTAGGTCTCTAACTGTTGTCTGAATCTATTGGAGTGGCTAGTCTAGAGTCATAACTATTTAAGATTATTCCTTTGTTATGAGTGTCTTTTTTCACACTTTTATTTAAGTCACACTGATTGTATGTTGTATCCTTCAAATCTTGTAACGTAAAATTAAACCATAGATCTTGGATGATAATGCATTGTATCGAAATTTCAGAACGATTGAATGTACCGTAATTAAATTAATGCATGTTTAGTTTATCTCTATATACGTTTGTGGTGTTGTTGTTTTTTTCAATGAACCACATCTCAATTCGCCCTAGAGGGATACAAGTAATTTCAATGTTTTGACGTTAAGCAATAATATTAAATAGTTTTTATTACAAGTTTAAAAAGTAGGAATTCTTCCTGGTCGAATGTGATCGATTGCCGAACTGGAGGTACGGGGTTCAATTTTCATTTCGAAACTTTTTTTTTAAATACATACATTTGTAATTAATAATCTATCTTTTTACCACTATGATTGATAAGGTCGAAAAATCGATTTAAAAAGTTATAAAAGTAGAAAATAAAATAATTTTAAAAAATCGTTTTGTAAAAATGACACGCTTTGCTTTTATTTACTTAAATTTTCTATGATAACATGTGAAATCCGTGAACCTATCCACTGCACATAAAAGCGTGGGGCACTCTATCATGTACAAGGCTGCGAAACATAAATACAAATTTGTATCAATATTAATAAACATTAAACGTTTCACAACTTCGATCATATACAAGCTACTATCATTTTAATTAGAAACAGGCCAGTCATAAGGTTGTACATTGAACTTGAAACATTAGGTTGTACATGAGGCCAGTCATAAGGCTGTACATTGAACTTGAAACATTAGGTTGTACATGAGGCCAGACATAAGGTTGTACATTGAACTTGAAACAGTAGGTTGTACATGAGGCCAGTCATAAGGTTGTACATTGAACTTGAAACATTAGGTTGTGCATGAGGCCAGTCATAAGGTTGTACATTGAACTTGAAACATTAGGTTGTACATGAGGCCAGACATAAGGTTGTACATTGAACTTGAAACATTAGGTTGTACATGAGGCCAGTCATAAGGTTGTACATTGAACTTGAAACATTAGGTTGTACATGAGGCCAGTCATAAGGTTGTACATTGAACTTGAAACATTAGGTTGTACATGAGGCCAGTCATAAGGTTGTACATTGAACTTGAAACATTAGGTTGTACATGAGGCCAGTCATAAGGTTGTACATTGAACTTGAAACATTAGGTTGTACATGAGGCCAGTGATAAGGTTGTACATTGAACTTGAAACATTAGGTTGTACATGAGGCCAAACAAAAGACGGTTGTTTTGGAGCCTAACAATGGTGTAAGGAAATGGAATAACGTCTGAAAACTAAAGTTTGCGCTCATTGAGAATATTTTCAGATAACCAGATTTCATCTCACATCTGTTTAAAACTCACTAATTGAGATGAGTGACAGATGAGTGACAGATGAGTGACAGATGAGTGTCAGATGAGTGACAAATAAAGACGTGCACATATTTTGAAAGCACCCAATAGTTGGCATACATATGTCACTTCCAGTCCTTTTACATTCTAAGGAATATTGAGACAATCAATTTACTATTGAGGCAATAGAACAATCAATTTACTATTGAGGCAATAAAACAATCAATTTACTAGTGCGACCAACAAATACATTGACTCCAAGCTAACTCCGAGACACACAGGGATAAGACAGAGTAACACGTCTCGAATGTCTCCCTTAAACCTGTCTTCCGGTCGTCTTTCATGTCTGCAGATGTAGACTTACAAAATGTCTCTCAATTAAGAAAGGTGAATGTATTACTGTGAACAAATGTGCGGATGATTTAGAAAGTAAACATTTGTTGTCCGTAAGCGTCAAGTACAGATCAGATTCTTTGCATGTCATTTTTTGGTCTATTTTCTTCCTTGCAATGCTGTCTTCAATATGTTCTTGAAATTTTATTTATTACATTCGTACCATGTTTTAAGAAATCACTATTGGTGCTGACTTTATTAACGGAGATAATAAGTTACTTCCCTTGAAATTCATGTTTTCTTTATTTAATGATTATCGTTCATGGTGTGGATCGTCAGGTTAGAAAGGGGGGAAAAAAAGTTTCCCTGATAAACTTAGTGTGCCGGGAATATGAAGTGAATGCCGAATGACGGAAACAATCTTTAAGTTGATTCATTCTGTCCCAACGTCTTGCTGACAGTAGCGTGCTGTAGAGCTGACATCGTGAGCCGTTAGCCACAAGTCTATTATAGCAGACATCGTGAGCAGTTAGACACAAGTCTATTATAGCAGACATCATGAGCAGTTAGACACAAGTCTATTATAACAGACATCGTGAGCCGTTAGCCACAAGTCTATTATAGCAGACATCGTGAGCCGTTAGCCACAAGTCTGTTATAGCAGACATCATGAGCCGTTAGCCACAAGTCTATTATAGCAGACATCGTGAGCCGTTAGCCACAAGTCTGTTATAACAGACATCAAGAGCCTTTAGCTCCCAGTCTATTAGAATAGACATCATGAGCCGTTAGACACAAGTCTATTATAGCAGACATCATGAGCAGTTAGACACAAGTCTATTATAGCAGACATCATGAGCAGTTAGACACAAGTCTATTATAGCAGACATCGTGAGCCGTTAGACACAAGTCTGTTATAGCAGACATCGTGTGCAGTTAGCCACAAGTCTATTATAGCAGACATCGTGAGCCGTTAGATACAAGTCTATTATAGCAGACATCGTGAGCCGTTAGCCACAAGTCTATTATAGCAGACATCGTGAGCCGTTAGCCACAAGTCTGTTATAGCAGACATCGTGTGCAGTTAGCCACACGTATGTTATAGCAGACATCGTGAGCCGTTAGCCACAAGTCTGTTATAGCAGACATCGTGAGCCGTTAGCCACAAGTCTGTTATAGCAGACATCGTGAGCCGTTAGCCACAAGGCTGTTACTATATCGGCAACTTGAGATGCTGTTTAATGTTGAGTATCTTGGACTTGATGGGATGACACAGCTAATTCAAGGAGAATCTTTCTGATGACATTTATAACGAACACGTGGACAATGTCACGCTCAATCTTTCTTGCTTTTATCTCGCACAAGGCTTTTAAAGATTGCCGGTCGCGTACAATGAAAGGTCGAAACGTAGAGATTGAACAGATTATTCTGAGCAGACGATGAGGCAATTTAGTTATCGTTTCTAGACAATAAATGGACTTGTGACATTTCGTCACCGCGTCAAGACAGTAAATTGATTTTCGAAATCTCGAATACATTGATTGGTTTATGTATATCAAGAAAGAATCAATGGAAGAATTTCATTTACAAAACCATTTTTTCATTGCCCCCCAGCCCTCCCAATTTCAACCCTCTTTCCTCCTCCCCCCTCTCTCTCTCTCTGTCTCTCTCTCTCTCTCTCTCTCTCTCTCTCCCCTCCTCTCTCTCTCTCTCTCTCTCTCTCTCTCCCCTCCTCTCTCTCTCTCTCTCTCCCCTCCTCTCTCTCTCTCTCCCCTCCTCTCTCTCTCTACTCTCTTTCTTTTCACAAGCTAACAATAAACACCCTAAACCACTGTGCCTGTCTCTTATTTCTTCATGCCATTTCTATCTTAGCACGTAGCACACCATTTCTATCTTAGCACGTAGCACACCCTTTCTATCTTAGCACGTAGCACACCATTTCTATCTTAGCACGTAGCACACCATTTCTATCTTAGCACGTAGCACTCCATTTCTATCTTAGCACGTAGCACACCATTTCTATCTTAGCAAGTAGCACACAATTTCTATCTTAGCAAGTAACACACCATTTCTATCTTAGCACGTAGCACACCATTTCTATCTTAGCACGTAGCACACCATTTCTATCTTAGCACGTAGCACACCATTTCTATCTTAGCACGTAGCACACCATTTCTATATTAGCACGTAGCACACCATTTCTATCTTAGCACGTAGCACTCCATTTCTATCTTAGCAAGTAGCACACCATTTCTATCTTAGCACGTAGCACACCATTTCTATCTTAGCAAGTAGCACACCATTTCTATCTTAGCAAGTAGCACACCATTTCTATCTTAGCAAGTAGCACACCATTTCTATCTTAGCAAGTAGCACACCATTTCTATCTTAGCAAGTAGCACACCATTTCTATCTTAGCAAGTAGCACACCATTTCTATCTTAGCAAGTAGCACACCATTTCTATCTTAGCAAGTAGCACACCATTTCTATCTTAGCAAGTAGCACACCATTTCTATCTTAGCAAGTAGCACACCATTTCTATCTTAGCAAGTAGCACACCATTTCTATCTTAGCAAGTAGCCCTCTATTTTGATGTAGGATCCCCTGGTAGTCTAGCTTTCATGAATTCATCAACAAACTTTACTCAACGTATAAAACATGATCTGTAACTGCATCCATTAAAACTTTGCCAGAACGTTCCCCATATTAGGTCAACATGTAGGGTTACAGTGACATCAAGTGTCATTTAAGTGATACACAACAGAGTTACAGTGACATCAAGTGTCATTCAAGTGATACACAGCAGAGTTACAGTGACATCAAGTGTCATTCAAGTGATACACAGCAGAGTTACAGTTACATCAAGTGTAATTCAAGTGATACACAGCAGAGTTACAGTGACATCAAGTGTCATTCAAGTGATACACAGCAGAGTTACAGTGACATCAAGTGTCATTCAAGTGATACACAGCAGAGTTACAGTGACATCAAGTGTCATTCAAGTGATACACAGCAGAGTTACAGTGACATCAAGTGTCATTCAAGTGATACACAGCAGAGTTACAGTGACATCAAGTGTCAATCAAGTGATACACAGCAGAGTTACAGTGACATCAAGTGTCATTCAAGTGATACACAGCAGGGTTACAGTGACATCAAGTGTCATTCAAGTGATACACAGCAGAGTTACAGTGACATCAAGTGTAATTCAAGTGATACACAGCAGAGTTACAGTGACATCAAGTGTCAATCAAGTGATACACAGCAGAGTTACAGTGACATCAAGTGTCATTCAAGTGATACACAGCAGGGTTACAGTGACATCAAGTGTCATTCAAGTGATACACAGCAGAGTTACAGTGACATCAAGTGTCATGCAAGTGATACACAGCAGAGTTACAGTGACATCAATTGTCATTCAAGTGATACACAGCAGAGTTACAGTGACATCAAGTGTCATTCAAGTGATACACAGCAGAGTTACAGTGACATCAAGCGTCATTCAAGTGATACACAGCAGAGTTACAGGGACATCAAGTGTCATTCAAGTGATACACAGCAGAGTTACAGTCACATTAAGTGTCATTCAAGTGATACACAGCAGAGTTACAGTGACATCAAGTGTCATTCAAGTGATACACAGCAGAGTTACAGTGACATCAAGTGTCATTCAAGTGATACACAGCAGAGTTACAGTGACATCACGTGTCATTTAAGTGATACACAGCAGAGTTACAGTGACATCAAGTGTCATTCAAGTGATACACCGCCTGTCTATTTTGGCTTGTGATGCCCCTTGGGGTCAAGCAGAGTCCACCCTGTCCACACTGACTTGTGATGCCCCTTGGGGTCAAGCAGAGTCCACCCTGTCCACACTGACTTGTGATGCCCCTTGGGGTCAAGCAGAGTCCACCCTGTCCACACTGACTTGTGATGCCCCTTGTGGTCAACAAGTGGTGGTTTCCCTTGTGGTCAAGAAGTGGT
The DNA here is from genome assembly GCA_944989445.1 of Ampullaceana balthica. Classification (NCBI taxonomy): domain Eukaryota; kingdom Metazoa; phylum Mollusca; class Gastropoda; family Lymnaeidae; genus Ampullaceana; species Ampullaceana balthica. The sequence goes on along the minus strand of CALYLW010000590.1, from coordinate 210,690 downwards.
TGTTTCCCTTGGCCCTATGTTATTGTGAGTGGTTGTCAGTTTTTCTCTCACGTAAATTGTTAGTCTAATGTCAAGGACGGATTGTTAGTCCAATGTCAAGGACGGATATGAAGATCTTCTGTTTCCATAAATAATATTCTGATTTATTGGATTTAGTTGGATGCTAAGTTACCTCCCTTTGTCGAGGAAGTAGTTTAGGTTAAGAAAGTGATCTTCTCTTAATTGTCTCCATAGTTGTGACGTCAGTTGCAGCTCTCTAATCTTGGTGCATTAATTGATGGTCACGTGATTGAAAGTTCGAATCAGAATAGACAACAAATCAGCACAGCTAACGATGAAATGACAAACTTTATCTCAACATGTGTCTGCAATATTTCAACTCATTTTTCTATTGTCACTAACTGGCGGTTCTAAAAATGTGATTCAATGTGACTCAAGAAATATTTTACAACACTAAGCATTTAAAACCGCCAGACACCAATGACACCAATGACACCAATGACACCAATGACACCAATGACACCAATGACACCAATGACACCAATGACACCAATGACACCAATGACACCAATGACACCAATGACACCAATGACACCAATGACACCAATGACACCAATGACACCAATGACACCAATGACACCAATGACACCAATGACACCAATGACACCAATGACACCAATGCGACAATCGTTCATTTACCTGAGCTACTCGTTCTTCATTGTTTAACAAGTGACTCATATCTGGAATATTCTCTTCAGTCATCTGGTGACAGGCCATCCCCCTACCCCCAAATCTGGTCACCTGTACATGACATACACCCAGCTGGACAAGACCTTCTTTATAGTGGACCATTCGTACGTTCACTTGTACATGACATACACCCAGCTGGACAAGACCTTCTTTATAGTGGACCATTCGTACGTTCACTTGTACATGACATACACCCAGCTGGACAAGACCTTCTTTATAGTGGACCATTCGTACGTTCACTTGTACATGACATACACCCAGCTGGACAAGACCTTCTTTATAGTGGACCATTCGTACGTTCACTTGTACATGACATACACCCAGCTGGACAAGACCTTCTTTATAGTGGACCATTCGTACGTTCACTTGTACATGACATACACCCAGCTGGACAAGACCTTCTTTATAGTGGACCATTCGTACGTTCACTTGTACATGACATACACCCAGCTGGACAAGACCTTCTTTATAGTGGACCATTCGTACGTTCACTTGTACATGACATACACCCAGCTGGACAAGACCTTCTTTATAGTGGACCATTCGTACGTTCACTTGTACATGACATACACCCAGCTGGACAAGACCTTCTTTATAGTGGACCATTCGTACGTTCACTTGTACATGACTTAATCTTACCTGGACACGTTGAACTCTCACCTGGACACGTTGAACTCTCACCTGGACACGTTGAACTCTCACCTGGACAAAAGGTACTCTCACCTGGACAAAAGGTACTCTCACCTGGACAAAAGGTACTCTCACCTGGACAAAAGGTACTCTCACCTGGACAAAAGGTACTCTCACCTGGATAAAAGGTACTCTCACCTGGACAAAAGGTACTCTCACCTGGACAAAAGGTACTCTCACCTGGACAAAAGGTACTCTCACCTGGACAAAAGGTACTCTCACCTGGACAAAAGGTACTCTCACCTGGACAAAAGGTACTCTCACCTGGACAAAAGGTACTCTCACCTGGACAAAAGGTACTCTCACCTGGACAAAAGGTACTCTCACCTGGACAAAAGGTACTCTCACCTGGACAAAAGGTACTCTCACCTGGACAAAAGGTACTCTCACCTGGACAAAAGGTACTCTCACCTGGACAAAAGGTACTCTCACCTGGACAAAAGGTACTCTCACCTGGACAAAAGGTACTCTCACCTGGACAAAAGGTACTCTCACCTGGACAAAAGGTACTCTCACCTGGACAAAAGGTACTCTCACCTGGACAAAAGGTACTCTCACCTGGACAAAAGGTACTCTCACCTGAATAAGACGTGCTGTCACCTGTGTATGATGTACTCTCACCTGGCCAGACCTACTTTCTTGTTGCTAACAAACTTTGAGATATACAACGTATATTGCATCGAATGTTGTTTCTCAATATTGGACCAAGAAAGTTCTCGTGGTTAATTGTGTAGGTGTGGTGCTCGAATGCTCTCCAAACAAGCAGGTCACGCACGAGAGATGTGACAATATTTGCTCGTCTGCAGTAGCCCGACTCCATTGATTGGCTAAGTGCAGATATACTCTATAACTCGTCTTCTTACAATCATACGTCATCGTGGTTAATGTGCAGATATACTCTCGACCTCGTCTTCTTACGAGCCTACGTCATCGTGGTTAACGTGTTGATGATAGCAATGATTTGAGAACTGCTGTAATTAATTGATTGCATGTCACTGTATATTTCTAAATGTTACCACGATGTTAGATTGTCATGCCTGCACTGATACTATTAACATGTTCCTGGTATGTCGTTTGATTGTCACCCCTGTCATTGGAGGACATGAAGAATGGAGTCAACAAAAGTTGGCGGGGTGGGGGGGGATTTGTTCTTGGTCTTTTGTGACTTCTTCTACTCGGTATCGGTCTTTTGTCACATGTCACACAAGTGTAAAAAGTCAAATTATTATCAGAGCAAGACAAGTGTGTCCTCAGTTATTCATTTCCACTACAATCTTTACTACATTACATTTTGTGCCGTTGACATTTGACCTCTTCTGTTGACATTTGACCTGTTCTGTTGACATTTGACTTGTTCTGTTGACATTTGACCTATTCTATTGACATTTGATCTGTTCTGTTGACATTTGACCTGTTCCGTTTACATTTGACTTGTTCTGTTGACATTTGACCTGTTCTAATGACATTTGACCTTTTCTGTTGACATTTGACCAGTTCGATATGATTGAGTAGTGGGGGTGGTTCATTTAATCGATTGAATTTTGAAACACAATGACGTTCGCTTGTATAGCACAAATAAAATTTACATCTCATTATAGAAGGTTGGGTTTTTATACTTCCCACCCCACCCCATGTTCTCGTGTTCTTATGGCAGAATTGGTATACTTGGGGGCGCCCACCTCCTCTCCAAGTCAGCGTTGGACTTTTTAGCAACAGTCATTCATCATTATTTTTGTGAGCTTTTAACGCGAGCGCACTTTTTTCGCTATCCAGCCGCCAATTCAATAAACCCAATAAACAAACTTATAGAAGGTTGTGCGTCATAAATCAGGACTATATCGGTGTAAACAATCTAGGTGTGCTAACTGCATTAGCCTGTTTGTTTTGTTGTATTGTCTTGTGTTTTAATTTTCTTTGTTTTCTAAATTATCTTTGATAAAGTTTGACTTTATTTAGCTATAATAGCATATGACTTAGACTGGTTCAACCTACGATTCTATAATAGCATATGACTTAGAATATTTGGTTCAACCTACGATTCTATAATAATATATGCCTTAGACCAGTGCTTCTCAAACCTTTTAGTATTTCGGAATTTTTTTTCATTGCACCAGGAACCGGTGAACTATTTTCCCTGTTCTGACGTGGTAGTGAAATGTCCTTTCTTGGTAACTTTTGCTGACCGGCATCGGATGGCCCACGGACCGATACCGGTCCGCGGACCACCACTTTGAGAAGCACTGACTTAGACTGGTCCTACATGTGGAAGAAAATCAGAAGCCCCGAGCATAGTGCTCTTCATGGGTCTTCCTGGAAGACCCTCCCAGCTATCTGGCCCCCTCCCCCAGAAAAGGACGTTGACAGCTGGGAAAACCTCCCCGGAGCGGTCGCTTCTGAAGCGGCCACCTGGGCATCTAAGACAGGAAGTCGAGGATGCCTCCCACTAAGTTGACCTCACAAGGAGGGGTGGAATTGCCTTACTATGACCCGCTACCACTTCGGCGCCACCCCGGCAAAGCATACGAGTCTCAATGGTTAGGATCGCCGCAATGCGGGGGATCATCAACGACCTACCTAGGGTGCAACCCCCACTGGAAGGTTTCAGAGCTGGCGACCGCTGCGTTCTTCGCGGTTCCTTTTGCTAATCCGTACTGGCGCTCCTGGCCCTAAACCGGCACCGCTCAATAGCGTTGCTAGTAAAATTGAGGGGGACGAAACGGTCGCTTAGGATTTACCCGACCCTCAACGGGTACTTTGGTTTTCATCATCGACAATGCATTTAAGATGCTTTGTCTAAGATCCGTACAGCGACTGTAATCATATGTAACTAGCACCTAACACCTAACATATCGGACTTTGGCATTGCCTGCCGGGAGTTGTTAGTTTCGGGCCGCCGAGTCACGGTCAGGTCCGTGCCCCACGACCTTACTCATCTGCCGAGCCCCGTAGAGGCCACCCCCTTTCGACTTAGACTGGTTCAACCTACGATTCTATAATAGCATAATACTTAGACAATGTGGTTCAACCTACGATTCTATAATAGCATAAGACTTAGACAATGTGGTTCAACCTACGATTCTATAATAGCATAAGACTTAGACAATGTGGTTCAACCTACGATTCTATAATAGCATAAGACTTAGACAATGTGGTTCAACCTACGATTCTATAATAGCATAAGACTTAGACAATGTGATTCAACCTACGATTCTATAATAGCATAAGACTTAGACAATGTGGTTCAACCTACGATTCTATAATAGCATAAGACTTAGACAATGTGGTTCAACCTACGATTCTATAATAGCATAAGACTTAGACAATGTGGTTCAACCTACGATTCTATAATAGCATAAGACTTAGACTATGTGGTTCAACCTACGATTCTATAATAGCATAAGACTTAGACTATGTGGTTCAACCTACGATTCTATAATAGCATAAGACTTAGACAATGTGGTTCAACCTACGATTCTATAATAGCATAAGACTTAGACAATGTGGTTCAACCTACGATTCTATAATAGCATAAGACTTAGACAATGTGGTTCAACCTACGATTCTATAATAGCATAAGACTTAGACAATGTGGTTCAACCTACGATTCTATAGTAGCATAAGACTTAGACAATGTGGTTCAACCTACGATTCTATAGTAGCATAAGACTTAGACAATGTGGTTCAACCTACGATTCTATAATAGCATAAGACTTAGACAATGTGATTCAACCTACGATTCTATAATAGCATAAGACTTAGACAATGTGGTTCAACCTACGATTCTATAATAGCATAAGACTTAGACAATGTGGTTCAACCTACGATTCTATAATAGCATAAGACTTAGACAATGTGGTTCAACCTACGATTCTATAATAGCATAAGACTTAGACAATGTGGTTCAACCTACGATTCTATAATAGCATAAGACTTAGACAATGTGGTTCAACCTACGATTCTATAATAGCATAAGACTTAGACAATGTGGTTCAACCTACGATTCTATAATAGCATAAGACTTAGACAATGTGGTTCAACCTACGATTCTATAATAGCATAAGACTTAGACAATGTGGTTCAACCTACGATTCTATAAATAGCATAAGACTTAGACAATGTGGTTCAACCTACGATTCTATAATAGCATAAGACTTAGACAATGTGGTTCAACCTACGATTCTATAATAGCATAAGACTTAGACAATGTGGTTCAACCTACGATTCTATAATAGCATAAGACTTAGACAATGTGGTTCAACCTACGATTCTATAATAGCATAAGACTTAGACAATGTGGTTCAACCTACGATTCTATAATAGCATAAGACTTAGACAATGTGGTTCAACCTACGATTCTATAATAGCATAAGAATTAGACAATGTGGTTCAACCTACGATTCTATAATAGCATAAGACTTAGACTATGTGGTTCAACCTACGATTCTATAATAGCATAAGACTTAGACAATGTGGTTCAACCTACGATTCTATAATAGCATAAGACTTAGACAATGTGGTTCAACCTACGATTCTATAATAGCATAAGACTTAGACAATGTGGTTCAACCTACGATTCTATAATAGCATAAGACTTAGACAATGTGGTTCAACCTACGATTCTATAATAGCATAAGACTTAGACAATGTGGTTCAACCTACGATTCTATAATAGCATAAGACTTAGACAATGTGGTTCAACCTACGATTCTATAATAGCATAAGACTTAGACAATGTGGTTCAACCTACGATTCTATAATAGCATAAGACTTAGACAATGTGGTTCAACCTACGATTCTATAATAGCATAAGACTTAGACAATGTGGTTCAACCTACGATTCTATAATAGCATAAGACTTAGACAATGTGGTTCAACCTACGATTCTATAATAGCATAAGACTTAGACAATGTGGTTCAACCTACGATTCTATAATAGCATAAGACTTAGACTATGTGGTTCAACCTACGATTCTATAATAGCATAAGACTTAGACAATGTGGTTCAACCTACGATTCTATAATAGCATAAGACTTAGACAATGTGGTTCAACCTACGATTCTATAATAGCATAAGACTTAGACAATGTGGTTCAACCTACGATTCTATAATAGCATAAGACTTAGACAATGTGGTTCAACCTACGATTCTATAATAGCATAAGACTTAGACAATGTGGTTCAACCTACGATTCTATAATAGCATAAGACTTAGACAATGTGGTTCAACCTACGATTCCATAATAGCATAAGACTTAGACAATGTGGTTCAACCTACGATTCTATATTATCTGTGAAAAAAGAAGACTCCACATGGACTTTGACAACGGTTGATTTTAATACATGCTCACTCTTCACAAATACATGCACATGTGCTTACATATCTTGTTATATAACTGAAATAACGTATGTGCTTACATATCTTGTTATATAACTGAAATAACATATGTGCTTACATATCTTGTTATATATCTTATCTTATCTTATCTGTTTACAGACGCTCCTTCTATACAGAAGATTATTGCGTCCTACGCTTATCTATGGTTTGTGTTTAGTCCTGCATTTTTATTAGAGATTTAAATGTTGATAAAGTGTTGGTTTTCCTGAATTCTTCAGGCAAACCATTCCACGCCCGAATTCCGGACGGGAAGAAGGAAAATCTATCTGAGGGTTGTATTAAGTTATCTTTGTGTTGTATTTTTAATTAGAATTAATTGCTTTATGTATGATTACTACTTTGCTCTTGGTTCTTCTATCCTCTAGAGTTTCAAGGTTTAATGATTTAACTAATGGTGTTATTCTTGTCAGTTTTGAATATTCTCCAGTAATGAATCTGGCAGCTCTTTTTTGAATTTGTTCTAGTTTATCAATGTTTTCTTTGGTGGATGGGTCCCATACAGAAGATGCATATTCTAGTACAGGTCTCACCAAAGTGAGGTAGCATTTTAGTTTTATATCTCTATTACATTTGTTAAAGTTTCTTTTTATAAAGCCTAAGGTTTTGTTTGATTTTTAATAACTTCATTGACATGGGGATTCCATGATAGTTTCTCATTTATTAAGACTCCTAAGTATTTTGCATCTTTAGTTTGGGTCAGTTCTTTTCCATGAATGTAATATTTTGAATTTATTTGTTTCTTTTTATTTGTTACGCTTAACAGTTGACACTTTTCTGGGTGGAAAGACATACTCCAGTTGGTGTCCCATTGTATCAATTCATCTAAGTCTTTTTGTAAAATTTTGCTATCTTGTTCTGATTTAATTGTTCTATAGATTATACAATCATCAGCAAATAACCTAACTTTTGTACCTGTTGAGATGCTGTTGGGTAAATCATTTATATAAATTAAAAAGAGTAAGGGACCTAGCACAGTTCCTTGTGGAACTCCTGAGTTAACCTTTATTGGTGCATATTTAGATCCATTAATTATTACAGTTTGCTCCCTGCCCAAAAGGAAGTCTTGGATCCAGTGATCCAAGACTTCCTTATATAACTTAAATAACTTATATCCTTACATTTACATAATAACAATAATAATAATTGATAATTTATATAGCGTTGTGCCCCAGTAAGGAACCGGGCTCACGGCGCTTTACATGGAGATCATAACATACATATAATAATTAAATAACCATTCATACCATAATAACAACATAAAGGACAGTACATTACACATAAGCTACGCTAATCATTAAAACAAATAACGTGTAATATAACGTAAATAACATGTGCTTATATAACGTGTAATATAACGTAAATAACATATGTGCTTATATAACGTGTAATATAACGTAAATAACATATGTGCTTATATAACGTGTAATATAACGTAAATAACATGTGCTTATATAACGTGTAATATAACGTAAATAACATGTGCTTATATAACGTGTAATATAACGTAAATAACATATGTGCTTATATAACGTGTAATATAACGTAAATAACATGTGCTTATATAACGTGTAATATAACGTAAATAACATGTGCTTATATAACGTGTAATATAACGTAAATAACATGTGTGCTTATATAACGTGTAATATAACGTAAATAACATGTGCTTATATAACGTGTAATATAACGTAAATAACATGTGCTTATATAACGTGTAATATAACGTAAATAACATATGTGCTTATATAACGTGTAATATAACGTAAATAACATGTGCTTATATAACGTGTAATATAACGTAAATAACATGTGCTTATATAACGTGTAATATAACGTAAATAACATGTGCTTATATAACGTGTAATATAACGTAAATAACATGTGTGCTTATATAACGTGTAATATAACGTAAATAACATGTGCTTATATAACGTGTAATATAACGTAAATAACATGTGTGCTTATATAACGTGTAATATAACGTAAATAACATGTGCTTATATAACGTGTAATATAACGTAAATAACATGTGTGCTTATATAACGTGTAATATAACGTAAATAACATGTGCTTATATAACGTGTAATATAACGTAAATAACATGTGCTTATATAACGTGTAATATAACGTAAATAACATGTGCTTATATAACGTGTAATATAACGTAAATAACATGTGCTTATATAACGTGTAATATAACGTAAATAACATATGTGCTTATATAACGTGTAATATAACGTAAATAACATGTGTGCTTATATAACGTGTAATATAACGTAAATAACATGTGCTTATATAACGTGTAATATAACGTAAATAACATATGTGCTTATATAACGTGTAATATAACGTAAATAACATGTGCTTATATAACGTGTAATATAACGTAAATAACATATGTGCTTATATAACGTGTAATATAACGTAAATAACATGTGTGCTTATATAACGTGTAATATAACGTAAATAACATATGTGCTTATATAACGTGTAATATAACGTAAATAACATGTGTGCTTATATAACGTGTAATATAACGTAAATAACATATGTGCTTATATAACGTGTAATATAACGTAAATAACATATGTGCTTATATAACGTGTAATATAACGTAAATAACATATGTGCTTATATAACGTGTAATATAACGTAAATAACATGTGTGCTTATATAACGTGTAATATAACGTAAATAACATATGTGCTTATATAACGTGTAATATAACGTAAATAACATATGTGCTTATATAACGTGTAATATAACGTAAATAACATGTGTGCTTATATAACGTGTAATATAACGTAAATAACATATGTGCTTATATAACGTGTAATATAACGTAAATAACATGTGCTTATATAACGTGTAATATAACGTAAATAACATATGTGCTTATATAACGTGTAATATAACGTAAATAACATGTGTGCTTATATAACGTGTAATATAACGTAAATAACATATGTGCTTATATAACGTGTAATATAACGTAAATAACATGTGCTTATATAACGTGTAATATAACGTAAATAACATGTGCTTATATAACGTGTAATATAACGTAAATAACATGTGCTTATATAACGTGTAATATAACGTAAATAACATGTGCTTATATAACGTGTAATATAACGTAAATAACATGTGCTTATATAACGTGTAATATAACGTAAATAACATATGTGCTTATATAACGTGTAATATAACGTAAATAACATGTGCTTATATAACGTGTAATATAACGTAAATAACATGTGCTTATATAACGTGTAATATAACGTAAATAACATGTGCTTATATAACGTGTAATATAACGTAAATAACATGTGCTTATATAACGTGTAATATAACGTAAATAACATGTGCTTATATAACGTGTAATATAACGTAAATAACATGTGCTTATATAACGTGTAATATAACGTAAATAACATGTGCTTATATAACGTGTAATATAACGTAAATAACATGTGCTTATATAACGTGTAATATAACGTAAATAACATGTGCTTATATAACGTGTAATATAACGTAAATAACATGTGCTTATATAACGTGTAATATAACGTAAATAACATGTGCTTATATAACGTGTAATATAACGTAAATAACATGTGCTTATATAACGTGTAATATAACGTAAATAACATGTGCTTATATAACGTGTAATATAACGTAAATAACATTGTGCTTATATAACGTGTAATATAACGTAAATAACATGTGCTTATATAACGTGTAATATAACGTAAATAACATGTGCTTATATAACGTGTAATATAACGTAAATAACATGTGCTTATATAACGTGTAATATAACGTAAATAACATGTGCTTATATAACGTGTAATATAACGTAAATAACATGTGTGCTTATATAACGTGTAATATAACGTAAATAACATGTGCTTATATAACGTGTAATATAACGTAAATAACATGTGCTTATATAACGTGTAATATAACGTAAATAACATATGTGCTTATATAACGTGTAATATAACGTAAATAACATGTGTGCTTATATAACGTGTAATATAACGTAAATAACATATGTGCTTATATAACGTGTAATATAACGTAAATAACATATGTGCTTATATAACGTGTAATATAACGTAAATAACATGTGCTTATATAACGTGTAATATAACGTAAATAACATTGTGCTTATATAACGTGTAATATAACGTAAATAACATGTGTGCTTATATAACGTGTAATATAACGTAAATAACATATGTGCTTATATAACGTGTAATATAACGTAAATAACATGTGTGCTTATATAACGTGTAATATAACGTAAATAACATATGTGCTTATATAACGTGTAATATAACGTAAATAACATATGTGCTTATATAACGTGTAATATAACGTAAATAACATATGTGCTTATATAACGTGTAATATAACGTAAATAACATATGTGCTTATATAACGTGTAATATAACGTAAATAACATATGTGCTTATATAACGTGTAATATAACGTAAATAACATATGTGCTTATATAACGTGTAATATAACGTAAATAACATGTGTGCTTATATAACGTGTAATATAACGTAAATAACATATGTGCTTATATAACGTGTAATATAACGTAAATAACATGTGCTTATATAACGTGTAATATAACGTAAATAACATATGTGCTTATATAACGTGTAATATAACGTAAATAACATGTGCTTATATAACGTGTAATATAACGTAAATAACATATGTGCTTATATAACGTGTAATATAACGTAAATAACATGTGCTTATATAACGTGTAATATAACGTAAATAACATATGTGCTTATATAACGTGTAATATAACGTAAATAACATGTGCTTATATAACGTGTAATATAACGTAAATAACATGTGCTTATATAACGTGTAATATAACGTAAATAACATATGTGCTTATATAACGTGTAATATAACGTAAATAACATATGTGCTTATATAACGTGTAATATAACGTAAATAACATGTGTGCTTATATAACGTGTAATGCAACGTAAATAACATATGTGCTTATATAACGTGTAATGTAACGTAAATAACATGTGTGCTTATATAACGTGTAATGCAACGTAAATAACATATGTGCTTATATAACGTGTAATGTAACGTAAATAACATATGTGCTTACATATCTTGTTATATAACTGAAATAACATATGTGCTTACATATCTTGTTATATAACTGAAATAACATATGTGCTTACATATCTTGTTATATAACATAAATAACATATGTGCTTACATATCTTGTTATATAACATAAATAACATATGTGCTTACATATCTTGTTATATAACGTAAATAACATATGTGCTTACATATTTTGTTATATAACGTAAATAACATATGTGCTTACATATTTTGTTATGTAACGTAAAGCCAGTAAGAGTGTTTACGAGATTATGTTTTCTAATGATGTATCACGACAAATGAAGTTATTCTATTTTCTCATTCCAATTTTGTTTTTTAGTTTCTGAATTTCCTTCTGGAAAATAACGGATCATGGTGTGTCTGAAGTGTGTGCTGCCAAATGATGTGTTAGAACTTTGAAAATAAAGTTGTGAGCTGGGGGCATGGTGGTGTTACCTGGTGGAATTAGTGGATGTCTCTTGTTTACAATGTTACTGGAGAGGAATAGACTAGACACATGACATATGAAACATGACACACTACACATGACATATGAAACTAAGTTGTGAGATGGGGCTCATAGTGGTATTACCTGGTGGAATTAGTGGATGTCTCTTGTTTACAATGTTACTGGAGAGGAATAGACTAGACACAAGACATAGGAAACATGACACACTACACATGACATATGAAACATGACACACTACACATGACATATGAAACATGACACAGTACACATGACATATTAACATGACCCACTACACATGACATATGAAACATGACACACTACACATGACATATGAAACATGACATATGAAATAGCACACATATCACATACCTCATGTGATATGAGACATTTTAACCCAGAACACATCACAAATAAAAATATTATGCATACCACATCACACAAAATACATCATACATATCACATCACACAAAATATATCATACCTATCACATCACACAAAATACATCATACCTATCACATCACACAAAATACATCATACATACCACATCACATAAAATACATCATACATACCACATCACACAAAATATATCATACATACCACATCACACAAAATACATCATACATACCACATCACACAAAATATATCATACCTATCACATCACATATATTAACAACTCACAAAACACATCCCATATTACATATATCACTGCACATATACACATCCATGATGACACATACAACATAACACATCACAGACACATGACTTCAGATTAACTTAGACTTAGAAGTAATCTCTTGCTCAACGGTAGCTAACGAGTCAGTGTGTGTTAGAAATAGTTGCTCCTCTCGGCAGTCTCTCGGCTACAGCACTCGGCAGTCCTACACCACTCGGCAGTCCTACATCACTCGGCAGTCTCTCTGCTACACCACTCGGCAGTCCTACACCACTCGGCAGTCTTACATCACTCGGCAGTCTCTCTGCTACACCACTCGGCAGTCCTACACCACTCGGCAGTCTCTCTGCTACACCACTCGGCAGTTTCTCTGCTACACCACTCGGCAGTCCTACACCACTCGGCAGTCCTACACCACTCGGCAGTCCTACACCACTCGGCAGTTTCACTGCTACACCACTCGGCAGTCCTACACCACTCGGCAGTCTCTCTGCTACACCACTCGGCAGTTTCTCTGCTACACCACTCGGCAGTCCTACACCACTCGGCAGTCCTACACCACTCGGCAGTTTCACTGCTACACCACTCGGCAGTCCTACACCACTCGGCAGTCCTACACCACTCGGCAGTCCTACACCACTCGGCAGTCTCTCTGCTACACCACTCGGCAGTCCTACACCACTCGGTAGTCCTACACCACTCGGCAGTCCTACACCACTCGGAAGTCCTACACCACTCGGCAGTCCTACACCACTCGGCAGTCCTACACCACTCGGCAGTCTCTCTGCTACACCACTCGGCAGTCTCTCTGCTACACCACTCCCCCTACTCCTACCACCCCCTACTCCTACCACCTCTCTCTCTCTCTCTCCCTCTCTTCCTCCATCCCTGACGTCCTGGCACCTCTTGTTGTTGTTGACAATGGCAACTCTCTAAACGCTGGTCTCAGCTTCTAATTGCCTGTGATGAGCTTATTTAAGCCGTAATGTTATTGGCACGTAAGCTGTGAACTGATTTAAGCCGTAATGTTAGTTGCACGTAAGCTGTGAATTTGAGCTAGCAGTCATGTTATTGGCACGTAAGCTGTGAGCTGATTTAAGCCGTAATGTTATTGGCACGTAAGCTGTGAATTTGAGTTAGCAGTCATGTTATTGGCACGTAAGCTGTGAATTTGAGTTAGCAGTCATGTTATTGGCACGTAAGCTGTGAATTTAAGTTAGCAGTCATGTTATTGGCACGTAAGCTGTGAGTTGAAGTTAGCTATCATGTTATTGGCACGTAAGCTGTGACTTTGACTTAGTAGTCATGTTATTGGCACGTTAGCTGTGAGTTTAAGTAAGCTATCATGTTATTGGCACTTAAGCTGTGAGTTGAAGTTAGCTATCATGTTATTGGCACGTAAGCTATGAATTTGAGTTAGCAGTCATGTTATTGGCACGTAAGCTGTGAGTTGAAGTTAGCTATCATGTTATTGGCACGTAAGCTGTGGCTTTGAGTTAGCAGTCATGTTATTGGCACGTTAGCTGTGAGTTGAAGTAAGCAATCATGTTATTGGCACTTAAGCTGTGAGTTGAAGTTAGCTATCATGTTATTGGCACGTAAGCTGTGAGTTGAAGTTAGCTATTATGTTATTGGCACGTTAGCTCTGAGTTGAAGTTATTAGCTATCATGTTATTGGCACGTTAGCTGTGACTTTGAGTTAGCAGTCATGTTATTGGCACGTTAGCTGTGAGTTGAAGTTATTAGCTATCATGTTATTGGCACGTAAGCTGTGACTTTGAGTTAGCAGTCATGTTATTGGCACGTTAGCTGTGAGTTGAAGTAAGCAATCATGTTATTGGCACTTAAGCTGTGAGTTGAAGTTAGCTATCATGTTATTGGCACGTAAGCTGTGAGTTGAAGTTAGCTATCATGTTATTGGCACGTTAGCTGTGAGTTGAAGTTATTAGCTATCATGTTATTGGCACGTAAGCTGTGACTTTGAGTTAGCAGTCATGTTATTGGCACGTTAGCTGTGAGTTGAAGTAAGCATTCATGTTATTGGCACTTAAGCTGTGAGTTGAAGTTAGCTATCATGTTATTGGCACGTAAGCTAAGAGTTGAAGTTAGCTATCATGTTATTGGCACATTAGCTGTGAGTTGAAGTTATTAGCTATCATGTTATTGGCACGTAAGCTGTGAGTTGAAGCTGGTGTCATGTTATTGGTACTATTAATGATTAACGTAGCTTATGTGTAATGTACTGTCCTTTTATGTTGTTATTATGATATGAATGGTTATTTAATTATTATATGTATGTTATGATCTCCATGTAAAGCGCTGCGAGCCCGGTTCCTTACTGGGATGCAGCGCTATATAATTTATCAATTATATTATTATTATTATTAGTTAAGCTGTGAGTTCAAGTTAGCAGTAAAAATGTAAGCACACTAGAAAAACTGCTGATCGCTAGAAAAATATTTTCTTAAATAAATGAAAAAATTATCTGAAATTCTCCCAGGAAATATATATTTTTTTTTAATATTTAAAAATAAAGAAACAAAATAACGATATTTTGTACCTGGTAAAAACTGTTCTATTCCTTTTATGTTCTATTCCTTTTATGTTCTATTCCTTTTATGTTCTATTCCTTTTATGTTCTATTCCTTTTATGTTCTATTCCTTTTATGTTCTATTCCTTTTATGTTCTATTCCTTTTATGTTCTATTCCTTTTATGTTCTATTCCTTTTATGTTCTATTCCTTTTATGTTCTATTCCTTTTATGTTCTATTCCTTTTATGTTCTATTCCTTTTATGTTCTATTCCTTTTATGTTCTATTCCTTTTATGTTCTATTCCTTTTATGTTCTATTCCTTTTATGTTCTATTCCTTTTATGTTCTATTCCTTTTATGTTCTATTCCTTTTATGTTCTATTCCTTTTATGTTCTATTCCTTTTATGTTCTATTCCTTTTATGTTCTATTCCTTTTATGTTCTATTCCTTTTATGTTCTATTCCTTTTATGTTATATTCCTTTTATGTTATATTCCTTTTATGGCTAAATGACATCTTAGAAATCATGATTACTTGCAATTTAAACATAGTCAAGTTTTTATATATACATTACAACGTAGCTGTTTTACATTTAAAAATAATATTTTGAAGATATGGCACCACAAAGGTTTTTGTGTGTGCGTGTGTGTGCGTGTGCGTGTGTGTGTGTGTATGCGTGTGTGTGTGTGTGTGTGTGTGTGTGTGTGTGTGTGTGTGTGTGTGTGTGTGTGTGTGAGCATTTCTAGACCAATGAGAAGAGGCGATTCGTTTGTTTTTAAATAAACCATACTTCGCACTTTTGATCATTACTCGGTACTTTTATTTTAAACCGAAACTTGTGGACTAATTTTGACGTGGGGCTGTCACACTAACTAGAGGAAGACAGAAATGTGGTGGATATAACTGAAATAAGATCTGTGCGTATTTATATTTCATTTACTGTTAGTTTGTGAATCTCACCTGTTAGTTTGTGAATGTCACCTGTTAGTTTGTGAATCTCACCTGTTAGTTTGTGCATCTCACCTGTTAGTATGTGAATCTCACCTGTTAGTATGTGAATCTCACCTGTTGGCTTGTGAATATCACCTGTTAGTTTGTGAATGTCACCTGTTAGTTTGTCAATATCACCTGTTGGTTTGTCAATCTCACCTGTTAGTTTGTGAATGTCACCTGTTAGTATGTGAATCTCACCTGTTATTTTGTGAATCTCACCTGTTAGTTTGTGAATCTCACCTGTTAGTTTGTGAATCTCACCTGTTAGTTTGTGAATCTCACCTGTTAGTTTGTGAATCTCACCTGTTATTTTGTGAATCTCACTTGTTTGTTTGTCAATATCACCTGTTAGTTTGTGAATCTCACCTGTTAGTTTGTGAATCTCACCTATTAGTTTGTGAATCTCACCTGTTAGTTTGTGAATCTCACCTGTTAGTTTGTGAATCTCACCTGTTAGTTTGTGAATCGCACCTGTTAGTTTGTGAATCTCACCTGTTAGTTTGTGAATCTCACCTGTTAGTTTGTGAATCTCACCTGTTAGTTTGTGAATCTCACCTGTTAGTTTGTGAATCTCACCTGTTAGTTTGTGAATCTCACCTGTTAGTTTGTGAATCTCACCTGTTAGTTTGTGAATCTCACCTGTTAGTTTGTGAATCTCACCTGTTAGTTTGTGAATCTCACCTGTTAGTTTGTGAATCTCACCTGTTAGTTTGTGAATCTCACCTGTTAGTTTGTGAATGTCACCTGTTAGTTTGTGAATCTCACCTGTTAGTTTGTGAATCTCACCTGTTAGTTTGTGAATCTCACCTGTTAGTTTGTGAATCTCACCTGTTAGTTTGTGAATCTCACCTGTTAGTTTGTGAATCTCACCTGTTAGTTTGTGAATCTCACCTGTTAGTTTGTGAATCTCACCTGTTAGTTTGTGAATCTCACCTGTTAGTTTGTGAATCTCACCTGTTAGTTTGTGAATCTCACCTGTTAGTTTGTGAATCTCACCTGTTAGTTTGTGAATCTCACCTGTTAGTTTGTGAATCTCACCTGTTAGTTTGTGAATCTTACCTGTTAGTTTGTGAATCTCACCTGTTAGTTTGTGAATGTCACCTGTTAGTTTGTGAATCTCACCTGTTAGTTTGTGAATCTCACCTGTTAGTTTGTGAATCTCACCTGTTAGTTTGTGAATCTCACCTGTTAGTTTGTGAATCTCACCTGTTAGTTTGTGAATCTCACCTGTTAGTTTGTGAATCTCACCTGTTAGTTTGTGAATGTCACCTGTCAGTTTGTGAATAGTTTGTGTTGATTTCGATTCTGTAAATAAATAATTTCAGAAGGAGATAACCCTAACTTATAACCTCTCCTGAAAAGTTAAACTGTGTCAAAGATGTTGCACAAGCACGCCTGTATCTTTAAGATAGACAACAAAGCTGCCTTTATTTAACCAAGAAATCAAAGCTGAGATCAAAGCCAAGATAGACATGTGAGGAGATATCGGATCCCGTCTAATAATAGAGAGCAGATTTATCTCTCAGATTTATCTCTCAGATTCATCTGTAGCTTTGTGTTTTGTGTAACTTACATGAAGCGATAACTCGGCACGCACGTAGCACAGCTGGTGGGTTACGGGACCTGCAGTGTTGTGTCTGAAGATGATGCATGCAATGTAGCACTCACCGACAGATTGCTGGGGGAGTTTTTTAACTGCTGAAACTGTCATGGAGCGCTTACCTGATATCGTTGAAGAAGCGGAAAGAATCGCGTGTTGCCGGTACAGAACAGGGTGTCATGTAGCAGTAAAACGCCAATAAATTTTAGATGGTTGAGTTTAATTATGTGATGGTGTTGGTGTCACGTGTCTCGATGGTTGAGTTTAATTATGTGATGGTGTTGGTGTCACGTGTCTCGATGGTTGAGTTTAAGTATGTGTTGGTGTTGGTGTCACGTGTCTAGATGGTTGAGTTTAATTATGTGATGGTGTTGGTGTCACGTGTCTAGATGGTTGAGTTTAATTATGTGATGGTGTGGTGTCACGTGTCTCGATGGTTGAGTTTAATTATGTGATGGTGTTGGTGTCACGTGTCTAGATGGTTGAGTTTAATTATGTGATGGTGTTGGTGTCACGTGTCTAGATGGTTGAGTTTAATTATGTGATGGTGTTGGTGTCACGTGTCTAGATGGTTGAGTTTAATTATGTGTTGGTGTTGGTGTCACGTGTCTCGATGGTTGAGTTTAATTATGTGTTGATGTTGGTGTCACGTGTCTAGATGGTTGAGTTTAATTATTTAATGGTGTTGGTGTCACGTGTCTAGATGGTTGAGTTTAATTATGTGATGGTGTTGGTATCACGTGTCTAGATGGTTGAGTTTAATTATGTGATGGTGTTGGTGTCACGTTTCTCGATGGTTGAGTTTAATTATGTGATGGTGGTGGTGTCACGTGTCTAGATGGTTGAGTTTAATTATGTGATGGTGTTGGTATCACGTGTCTCAATGATGAATGAGGTTATGGGATAAAGGGCAATACCGCAATGATATGGCATAACATCCTATATAATAAAAGACAAGTTTCTGTCCTTTCTGTCCCGTCATCTATAGCGATTGGTCCCTCAAACACATGTGACTCCTACAGCCAATCACTAGCGGAGAAAAATTTACATATTACGCGGAGGTTCAAAACGAGTTATTTTTGGTGCTGTTTTTTGGTCATAATTCATTATGTTGTTCCCATCTTGAAGTGAAGCCTGCTGCTTGTTCCAATGACAATTCTGTTAAATGCTTTTTCCTTGATGGTCCTGGGGGTAGTGGCAAGAGTTTTAAGTGTTGTTTGTTTTTTGTTGCTGTTATTTTTGTTGTTGTTTTGTTGTTGTTGCTTTGTTGTTGCTGTTGCTGTTGTAATTGTTGTTGTTGTTTTGTTGTTGTTGTTTTGCTGTTGTTGTTGTTGTTGTTGTTGTTTGGTTGTTGTTGTTCTGTTTTTGTTGCTGTTGTTGTTGTTTTTGTTGCTGTTGTTGTTTTTGATGTAGTTGCTGTTTTTGTTATTTTTGTTGTCCACATCCCTTGCCCTGCGACGAAAATGTCCTGCAAACGCTTCAGCATAACAACTACCAAAACATAGCGTCCATGAACTTCACAGGTCACCCTACACTTGTTCCCGTCGTTGGGCGGGCTTTGTTACTAGTATATTAATAAAAGGTGCTAGTTTTCGTGTCAATATGTTAACACAAGGTGCTAGTATTGCATGTAAGTATGTTGACAGAAGGTTCTAGTATTTGATGTCAAGATGTTGACAAAAGTTTAAATTTTCAATCATTTGACATTTTCCAAAATGCCAGTGTAAGAAAACAGTTTAAACAAGATTTGAAGTCCTTAGATTTAGACGCAGCAGTTCAAGTTTCATTGCGTTTAACTTAAGATGTTCTCTCAACTTTATTTTTTACTTAACTTTATCTACTTGAAATAGTTGAATTTACCCCCAGCCCCCCTCCATCGCCCCCGGCCCCCCTCCATCGCCCCCGGCCCCACTCCATCGCCCCCGGCCCCACTCCATCGCCCCCGGCCCCACTCCATCGCCCCCTGCCCCCCTCCATCGCCCCGGGCCCCCTCCATCGCCCCCGGCCCCCCTCCATCGCCCCCGGCCCCCCTCCATCGCCCCCGGCCCCCTCCATCGCCCCTGCCCCCATCCATCGCCCCCGGCCCCCCTCCATCGCCCCCGGCCCCCCTCCATCGCCCCCCCCCCGGCCCCACAAAAGAAACTTAATTTTTTTGTCTTACTTTCAACCAGGAACATATACTCTGCACTCAATATCAATTAATTATCTTTTCCTGTCAACGTTGAGCAACTGCAATGTCCTGTCATTTTAAATGTTTTACCTACTTTAAATTTAAAAGAAAAGTCTACAGTATAAAGTCTGCAGTATAAAGTCTGCAGTATAAAGTCTACAGTATAACGTCTACAGTTTTATGGGTCACAACTAGTGACTTCTTATGCGTTTATGCAAAAACTATTTCCATATCTTACATAAATATCATGAAATATTGTTGTATTATAAATGAAATTGTAGGAATATTGCCTTAACAATATGAATACGTCATACCAAGGCTCAATATAGAGTTCATCGTCATCTTATGATACAGTCATGCAGTGGATGCCTTGCTATATGAGTATTATTAGCTCGATATATATTTTTAGCATGTGCCAGTAAACGAAAGTCGTTATTACGTTTAACAAAATGTTTATTTGTGTATGTTGATTTGCCTACCCTTTTGAGAAGCACTTAGCTTAGTTTCTAACACAACGACTTGTATACGAACGGTGAAAGCTTGAACATATGTTCATCTATGAGTGATGTCATTGAATTCTTTATAAACATCTTATAAAAAGTAGTGACGAAATAAATAATTGTGTTTCTGTAAAATGTTCATTGAACTGACTCTTGTGTCTATTTTTAGATGGCAGCGGTGCAATCTACAGAAGTGTTGTTGAAATGGCAGGTGTGAACGTTCCAAGGAATGCTGTCGTACCGCACTGCCGTTTTGCGCAGTGCCATTTAGCGCACTGCCATTACCGCACTGCCGTTTAGTACACTTGAGATTTGCGCACCGCACTGCCATTTAGCAGACTTTCTCATTCAAAGTCCTGCCACTGTCAACATGTTTATGAGAAGAAATTGTCGTTTAAATTGAAATAGTGCACTTTAACGGAACAATTGTTTGGTACACTTCCATGACTTCTTAAATGATTGAAATTTTTCAGGAGTTGCATCGTGTTACCGAATTTAGCTTATAATTTTATACCAATTGATAGAAACAAGATGTTGGAAGTAGAAAACGTAATATGGGGGTCCGGCCATGTGTGACGTCACGGTGCTTTATATTAAATTTTAATTATTTTGTTAATGAAAAACAAAATTTTTGTTCAAAAGTGTGATGAACTCTAGATTTGTGACAGTTTGGGAAAAGGGGAGGGGGGAGTTAAAAATGGTCAAAAATAGTGTGGCGTACTTTATGGACGGCCCCTAAATTGTCCAATATGTACCTCATTCTTTCTTTTTTTTAATTTTCTACTAAAAATAAATTGGAAGTAAATGTTCACAGTTGCATGACATTCTCTGATATAAATTACAAATTGTATTGGATTAATTTTTTGGTGATGTTTGTTTTAAATTCTCCTTTATAGGTTGTTGTGTGTTTGCGTGGCATCTCTATGCTTTCTTTTTGTTAGGGCTGTGTGTGGCCTCCCTTTATATTATTTCTTTTTCACTTGATAAGTTTATTTCAATATGATATAAATTAATTTAAAACACTTTTCTTAATTTACTTAGGATGGTGAAGTAACAGTTATATAATTAGATGCTATTACAGCTAGCCACTGTCACTGTCACTGTCACTGCCACTGTCACTGTCACTGTAATATCACTAAATGCCATAACCTCCAATCAACTGTCACAGTAATTTCACTAAATACTTTTGCCTCAAACTTCTGATTCTGTCACGTGACAAAAACATTCCATTGGCAATAATGTCCTCAGAGTCGAAAAATTCAAAATGTTTGTCGGGTGACAGAATTGTGCGAGGTTAAACACAATATATAATTGTGCGATGTTAAACACAATATATAATTGTGCGAGGTTAAATACAATATATAATTGTGCGAGGTTAAATACAATATATCTTTGTGCGAGGTTCCATGATGTTATGGTACACACTTGTCTGCAGCACTGCTGTAAGCTTCCATCGATCGTGATCACGTGACGTGGAGTGAAATTACCGACACTGTTGTCTTGGCGTTTTGCAAGAACATTGAGTTGATGAGCGTCCCCATCATTGTGGTCATTTGATTCTAATGGTGTGGGTGCGTGTGTATAGGTGGGTGTGGGTGTGTGTGTGTGTGGGGGGGGGGTAGTACCATTTGTTTTCTGGTGGGAATGTAACAACTTGAAAACATTGACATTGGACACGGGAAATTGTAAACTTTTTAGTCGATGGACATTTTAAAAACATTCTTTTGTTTATTTTTTAATTTAAGAATTTTAACACCAGGCCTCTTAATTCAACTGTAAATTATCGATCTTTGTAAACAGAACAGAACAGTTCTGATTGACATACCAGACATAAACCATCATCTACCCTCCCCACCCCCTCTCTCAACACGTCCACCAAGACAAGGGTTTTAAATATGAATATTGTGAGCATTACATCATTCTAAGTTTTATTTTCATCGTTCAACGGTTGGCAGTTTTATTTTTAGATGACATACGTAAATGAGAAAGAAAAAAAACACTTAATTTCCTCCACAAGGTTCAAGCGGGGGGGGGGAATTCCCCAGAGTTCTAGAGTACAAACTATTAGAAGTATGTCTGAGAAGATTGATTATGGTAGTCACATCTTAAGAACGTTCAGTGAAGACTGCTAGAAAATGTCCTGAAAAAAAACTTGTTTTATAAAACTTTTTAGCATTTAAAAGGATACAATCGTAATGCAGTATTTTCTTTGATAATCTATGTATAGAATTCTCTTCCTCGCCCAACCATGCCGGACACCACCACGCAAGTATGTGCAACCGAGCATGACGAATGACCCTCGGTGGGGTCGGCCAATAGGCTTGTTCATTTCTGAGACCGTAAAACGTCATGGCTCAAAGAGTAATGTTCTATCTTTAGATTACATTTTAGCGTAACAATGTTGTACAGCGTAAATCAAGTCGAATCACTATGTTCTTAAAATTGTTAGCATAATAAAATTACGAAACTGTTTTTCCATTTTCAAGTCCAATTTGCTGTCTAAAATTAACTAAGAATTAACAAATAGCTGACAAAATACATCGCTAGGGTCGGCCAATCACAGTTTATGGTTGGCAAGCTAATGTGGTAAAGGGTGGTGGGCAGGTAGATAACCACAGTGCGAATGTCTCGAAACCAACAATGAGTCGGCAGTCCCCCCCCCAACCGACGTTCACTCGCGTTGTTTTGATTTCTTCGTGCTATAGTTTGTGTTCGTTCTTTCTCCACTTTCTTTGCACTCTTCATGAGCAAGTCTGCGGCGTATGCTACGCCACGGGGCTTCTAGTGTCTTAAAATTTAGTTTGATACAGTTGAACACAAAAGGTATACCTACATGTAAGCAGTGACGAAAAGTATATATATATATATATTGTAAAATGTAAATGACTAACTTTTGTCCCATTGATACCTATGTGAAATCGCACTTAAGTCTGAAGACAAGTGTTATTAAAGCTTTAGGCGTTGTTTCAGATATTTTTATACGGAACCATTCGGATAATAGACATGGGCCTGCACAACTGATGGGAACAAATTATTTTACCCCGAACATATTACCCTTCTCAAAATATCATCTTTTACCCAGAACATGCGTCCCTAGTTAGAATATCATCCTTTACCCAGAACATGCGTCCCTAGTTAGAATATCATCTTTTACCCAGAACATGCGTCCCTAGTTAGAATATCATATTTTACCCAGAACATGCGTCCCTAGTTAGAATATCATCTTTTACCCAGAACATGCGTCCCTAGTTAGAATATCATCTTTTACCCAGAACATGCGTCCCTAGTTAGAATATCATCTTTTACCCACAGCATACTGTAAATATCATCTTTTACCCACAGCATACTGTAAATATCATCTTTTACCCCCAGCATACTGTAAATATCATCTTTTACCCCCAGCATACTGTAAATATCATCTTTTACCCACAGCATACTGTAAATATCATCTTTTACCCCCAGCATACTGTAAATATCATCATATTCCCCAAGATCAAAGTCCCGACTCTATACGTCATCGCCTGCCTACTTCCATTAGTTCTTGTAGGACGTCTGGCGTCCATGCTGCTATCATTACCTTGTTGTGTGGCGCGTGCTCGCTGCATGGGTCTCTCAGTCGTGTTTGTTTGTTACATGGCCCACCATGCAGGCGAGTTAAGTCATTAACTGATAGGTTAAGTCATAAACTAATGGTTTAAATCATAGACTGACGGTTTAAGTCATAAATTAACAGACTCCAGTCATAAACTAACAATTTAATGGTAATCGAGTATGAAATGTTTATTTAAAGTGTTAATTAAGATCATTGTGTTTTAAGACAAAAATAATTGTAGGGAAGCACCAAATATATCACTATACTAGTGTATTACCCGTCAAAAATGACGGAATTTTTCAAA
The DNA here is from genome assembly GCA_944989445.1 of Ampullaceana balthica. Taxonomy (NCBI): domain Eukaryota; kingdom Metazoa; phylum Mollusca; class Gastropoda; family Lymnaeidae; genus Ampullaceana; species Ampullaceana balthica. The sequence goes on along the minus strand of CALYLW010000590.1, from coordinate 185,864 downwards.
ATAAATCACTTCAGCTGAAATCTATTTATTTTGAAAAAAATACACATCAGAATAAAAAGTAATGTAATACAGAACTTTTATTTATTTTTATTTTATTCTTTTATTTTCATATTTAACAATTTTATGAGGAACGTTCGAAAAGAGTTATTTTTGGTGCAGTAATTTGGTGCGCTGCTTTCTAAAATTGGTAGCGTCACGGACAGACATGACAGACGGTACAGACAGACGAGACATACATTGGAAATTATGTATATTGATATATAAGTCTGTTTACGATTGATTTCAATATTCCATCTATATTTGATGGTTGATAGAACCAGGAAATTAATTTTTGATATAAAAGGAAATTAGACAATTAATTTTTTAAAAACACGTAAAAAACCAAGTTTTTCACTATAAATCCTTTATATACCAGTCACGAGACATAGCTAAAAGAATGTTCCTTACAATACGCATCGCACGACAATCCAAAAATCCACAATTTTAGTTATGTCTCAAAGTTATCAAGGATTTATGTAGTTATCGACACAAGGGCAAAGTGTAGCAACGCGAACCTAACAAACATAAAGTAATAATAATAATAATAATAATTGATAATTTATATAGCGCTGTATCCCAGTAAGGAAACGGGCTCACAGCGCTTTACATGGAGATCATAACATACATATAATAATTAAATAACCATTCATACCATAATAACAACATAAAGGACAGTACATTACACACAAGCTACGTTAATCATTAAAACAAATGTTGTTTCATTAATTTTGTAAATACAATTTGGAAAGATGCGTCATGAGTGCAGTATTGAAGGACTTAGTTGGAACGTTCGACTTCCGGGTCACTAAGCATATAAACATTCGATTTCTACGTATTTGAGGAATGGCGTAAATGTGTTTATTATATTTAACTTAATATTTAAATCCACGTCATAAACAGTGTTGAGACTCTGACATAGGTTACAACAGTAGCCCCCACAAGCCATCGTTTGAGACTCATGTTTGGTATCACTCTCACAGTTCAAAAACTCAACACGCAAAATCAATAGATAACTTTCGACTCAGCAGAGTTACCGCCCTTTTTAAAGTTTCCTAATTCATCACTTTTCCCTTTTTAAACAGAAATCGTTTCTGTTTGGGTTTTTTCATAACTTTTTTTTTAAATTGTTTTTTTTTAATTTGTGTGTTATAAGCCTTAAAGATGGCAACACTCGCTCGTCTGGCTTTGAAGTTGATCCTAGAATTACCTCGAACTTTCCCTAGCCGCGGAATGACGGGTAAACAACCATTACGGCCTCCAAGCTCTCTGCTACACTAAAGTCAATTGTCCAGACTTTTCTCCTGGTCCTTCATTGATAACATTTGTCCGAGACAATGAACAGGCTGCAAACAGTTCCTCGTGTCCGATGACATTGTGGGGGGAAAGTAAACTATACGAGGATGTTCACGAGGGCGGCTCTCTCCCGTGTTTATTCTGTGGGAAATAATCAATGTCTCTATATTTTTAAGGGGTGAAGAGTTGTTTTTTATAGCTGGATTGTGTAGGTTAGGGTGAAGAGTGGAGAATTTTAGGCTAAGTTGAATGAAGAGGGACGTATATAATGTCAACATTATATATATATATATATATATGATATCTAGGTATGTGGAATTGGAAAGATCGATTTGATATCGATAACGAGTATTTTAAGATCAATTTATTTAAGGCAGTAAGTGGAAGAGTGGGATGTTTTTAGGTGAATTGTTGAGTTGAGTGATGATTGAGATATTAATAGACACTATACGGGTCAAATGGACAGAGACAGGGACAGACTGACCCCATTATAAGGGTCAAATGGACAGAGACAGGGACAGACTGACCCCATTATAAGGGTCAAATGGACAGAGACAGGGACAGACTGACCCCATTATAAGGGTCAAATGGACAGAGACAGGGACAGACTGACCCCATTATAAGGGTCAAATGGACAGAGACAGGGACATACTCACCCCATGTATAAGGGTCAAATGGACAGAGACAGGGACAGACTGACCCCATTATAAGGGTCAAATGGACAGAGACAGGGACAGACTCACCCCATGTATAAGGGTCAAATGGACAGAGACATGGACAGACTGGCCCCATTATAAGGGTCAAATGGACAGAGACAGGGACAGACTGACCCCATTATAAGGGTCAAATGGACAGAGAATGAGTGTAGCAGCCAGAAGTAATTATTAATAAAGAGAAATAATTATTTGTTAGACGTCTTTGTTGGTGACGATGTCTAGCACGAGAGGCTAGTAAGACATCGTCTGGCAAGGTTCTGTCTAGCACGAGAGGCTAGTAAGACATCGTCTGGCAAGGTTCTGTCTAGCACGAGAGGCTAGTAAGACATCGTCTGGCAAGGTTCTGTCTAGCACGAGAGGCTAGTAAGACATCGTCTGGCAAGGTTCTGTCTAGCACGAGAGGCTAGTAAGACATCGTCTGGCAAGGTTCTGTCTAGCACGAGAGGCTAGTAAGACATCGTCTGGCAAGGTTCTGTCTAGCACGAGAGGCTAGTAAGACATCGTCTGGCAAGGTTCTCTGCAGTATAGCTCATTAAATATTACACATTTAGTTATGTTATATACGACAAATGAATTTATTATATCTTTGTATAGACTTGTCAATATTTTCTTACATTTGTGTGCAGACATTCCAAGTCGGCGCAGAAAAACTTGGGACACATCTGAAGATGGAACTAGTCCGCTGCCAACGCCCAAGTTCCGGAAAACGCCAGATCACGTGACTGTCAGGGAGGGAAACATGGCGAAGCTGGAGTGCTCAGTGGAAAACATTGGAACAAAACAGGTGAGTACTGAAAGTGAAACATTGGTCCTAAACTGGCGAGTACTGGACCAGACATAGGAAGTTTGGCCCCTAGGTATTTCATGACGTGTATAAGATGTGTCAGTAGTTTAGTTTTTGAATTATACCATTTGACCAACTATTTAACGTGTCAGTAGTTTAGTTGTGGAATTATACCATTTGACCAACTATTTAACGTGTCAGTAGTTTAGTTGTGGAATTATACCATTTGACCAACTATTTAACGTGTCAGTAGTTTAGTTGTGGAATTATACCATTTGACCAACTATTTAACGTGTCAGTAGTTTAGTTGTGGAATTATACGATTTGACCAACTATTTAACGTGTCAGTAGTTTAGTTGTGGAATTATACCATTTGACCAACTATTTAACGTGTCAGTAGTTTAGTTGTGGAATTATACCATTTGACCAACTATTTAACGTGTCAGAGTCGTAGAATTATACCATTTGACCAACTATTTAACGTGTCAGTAGTTTAGTTGTGGAATTATACCATTTGACCAACTATTTAACGTGTCAGTAGTTTAGTTGTGGAATTATACCATTTGACCAACTATTTAACGTGTCAGTAGTTTAGTTGTGGAATTATACCATTTGACCAACTATTTAACGTGTCAGTAGTTTAGTTGTGGAATTATACCATTTGACCAACTATTTAACGTGTCAGTAGTTTAGTTGTGGAATTATACCATTTGACCAACTATTTAACTTGTCAGTAGTTTAGTTGTGGAATTATACCATTTGACCAACTATTTAACGTGTCAGTAGTTTAGTTCTTGAATTATACCATTTGACCAACTATTTAACGTGTCAGTAGTTTAGTTGTGGAATTATACCATTTGACCAACTATTTAACTTGTCAGTAGTTTAGTTGTGGAATTATACCATTTGACCAACTATTTAACGTGTCAGTAGTTTAGTTCTTGAATTATACCATTTGACCAACTATTTAACGTGTCAGTAGTTTAGTTGTGGAATTATACCATTTGACCAACTATTTAACTTGTCAGTAGTTTAGTTGTGGAATTATACCATTTGACCAACTATTTAACGTGTCAGTAGTTTAGTTGTGGAATTATACCATTTGACCAACTATTTAACTTGTCAGTAGTTTAGTTGTGGAATTATACCATTTGACCAACTATTTAACGTGTCAGTAGTTTAGTTGTGGAATTATACCATTTGACCAACTATTTAACGTGTCAGTAGTTTAGTTGTGGAATTATACCATTTGACCAACTATTTAACTTGTCAGTAGTTTAGTTGTGGAATTATACCATTTGACCAACTATTTAACGTGTCAGTAGTTTAGTTGTGGAATTATACCATTTGACCAACTATTTAACGTGTCAGTAGTTTAGTTGTGGAATTATACCATTTGACCAACTATTTAACGTGTCAGTAGTTTAGTTGTGGAATTATACCATTTGACCAACTATTTAACGTGTCAGTAGTTTAGTTGTGGAATTATACCATTTGACCAACTATTTAACGTGTCAGTAGTTTAGTTGTGGAATTATACGATTTGACCAACTATTTAACGTGTCAGTAGTTTAGTTGTGGAATTATACCATTTGACCAACTATTTAACTTGTCAGTAGTTTAGTTGTGGAATTATACCATTTGACCAACTATTTAACGTGTCAGTAGTTTAGTTGTGGAATTATACCATTTGACCAACTATTTAACGTGTCAGTAGTTTAGTCGTGGAATTATACCATTTGACCAACTATTTAACGTGTCAGTAGTTTAGTCCTGGAATTATACCATTTGATCAACTATTTAACGTGTCAGTAGTTTAGTTGTGGAATTATACCATTTGACCAACTATTTAACTTGTCAGTAGTTTAGTTGTGGAATTATACCATTTGACCAACTATTTAACGTGTCAGTAGTTTAGTTGTGGAATTATACCATTTGACCAACTATTTAACTTGTCAGTAGTTTAGTTGTGGAATTATACCATTTGACCAACTATTTAACGTGTCAGTAGTTTAGTTGTGGAATTATACCATTTGACCAACTATTTAACGTGTCAGTAGTTTAGTTGTGGAATTATACCATTTGACCAACTATTTAACGTGTCAGTAGTTTAGTTGTGGAATTATACCATTTGACCAACTATTTAACGTGTCAGTAGTTTAGTTGTGGAATTATACCATTTGACCGACTATTTAACGTGTCAGTAGTTTAGTTGTGGATATATACCATTTGACCAACTATTTAACGTGTCAGTAGTTTAGTTGTGGAATTATACCATTTGACCAACTATTTAACGTGTCAGAGTCGTAGAATTATACCATTTGACCAACTATTTAACGTGTCAGTAGTTTAGTCCTGGAATTATACCATTTGACCAACTATTTATTTAACTAATGGGAAAATTCTCAGCAATCTTCCAAATCGATTGTTTTTATTTCTTACTTCTGTCTACGATGACCTTAGCGTTCAAAACGTTACATCCCTTTAATTGATTAATTACTTTAACTACTGAATTCAAAGTCTTCTCCTCTTAGTCCATTAATTAAATTAAATCATGAACCTCTTGCCGACATGGCGCCCATAACCACGAGTCCGACGAGCATGATGGAGGGCCCTGGGTGGCTGGCCCTGGGTGGCGGGCCCTGGGGGGCTACCGGTACCCCCACCTCACGAGTCTGCCGGGCATGATCTAGGGCCCTGGGTGGCTACCGGGTACCCCCACCCCACGAGTCAGCCGGGCGTGATGTAGGGCCCCCACCCCATGAGTCAGCCGGGAATGATGTAGGGCCCCACCCCACGAGTCAGCGGGCATGTTGTAGGGCCCTGGGTGGCTACCGGTTACCCCCATCCCACGAGTCAGCCGGGCATGATGTAGGGCCCCCACCCCACGAGTCAGCGGGCATGATGTAGGGCCCTGGGTGGCTACCGGGTACCCCCACCCTATGAGTCAGCCGGGCATGATGTAGGGCCCCCACCGCACGAGTCAGCCAGGCATGACGTAGGGCCCCCACCGCACGAGTCAGCCGGGCATGATGTAGGGTCCTTTGTGGCTGCCGGGTACCCCCATCCCACGAGTCAGCCGGGCATGATGTAGGGCCCCCACCCCACAAGTCAACCGGACATGACGTAGGGCCCCCACCGCACGAGTCAGCCGTGCATGATGTAGGGCCCTTTGTGGCTACCGGGTACCCCCACCCCACGAGTCAGCCCGGCATGATGTAGGGCCCCCACCCCACAAGTCAACCGGACATGACGTAGGGCCCCCACCGCACGAGTCAGCCGGGCATGATGTAGGGCCCTTTATGGCTACCGGGTACCCCTACCCCACGAGTCAGCCGGGCATGATGTAGGGCCCCCACCCCACAAGTCAACCGGACATGACGTAGGGCCCCCACCGCACGAGTCAGTCGGGCATGATGTAGGGCCCTGGGTGGCTACCGGGTACCCCCACCCCACGAGTCAGCCGGGCATGATGTAGGGCCCCCACCCCACAAGTCAACCGGACATGATGTAGGGCCCTTTGTGGCTACCGGGTACCCCCACCCCACGAGTCAGCCGGGCATGATGTAGGGCCCCCACCCCACAAGTCAACCGGACATGATGTAGGGCCCCCACCGCACGAGTCAGCCGGGCATGATGTAGGGCCCCCACCGCACGAGTCAGCCGGGCATGATGTAGGGCCCCCACCGCACGAGTCAGCCGGGCATGATGTAGGACCCCCACCCCACGAGTCAGCCGGACATGATGTAGGGCCCCCACCCCACGTTGCTGTAAGATTCCATGAAATGACAAGATTAGCTGTAGACGTCGGCTGTTCTGACGTGGGTATCACGTGATGGGACTTATTGGACCAACTGAAGACCTCATTAACACCGAGCTACTCCGCTACTCTCACATGGATTCCGCCGGTTGCTGGTAGCAATCGTTCGCTCTGATTATAAATGAATGTCAAGGTCATTAAGGGTGTGAAAACGAACGTGTTGATTAGGAGGTTAGGTTTGAGGTCAGGACCAGTAGGAATTATGCTCAGGGCTAGAGGTCAGGGCCAGTAGGAATTATGCTCAGGGCTAGAGGTCAGGGCCAGTAGGAATTAGGCTCAGGGCTAGAGGTCAGGGCCAGTAGGAATTATGCTCAGGGCTAGAGGTCAGGGCCAGTAGGAATTAGGCTCAGGGCTAGAGGTCAAGGCTGTAGTAATTAGGCTCAGGGTTAGAGGTCAAGGCCAGTAGGAATTATTCTCAGGGTTACGACCTCCCATTAGGGGGTGGAGGTGAGAACTGTGGATCTCAATCAGCTAAAGGACACATCATAATCAAAATGAGAACCATCGTTTCTACTTCGATCAAGGTTATGCTCAACGGTACAAGACATCATTGACACGAAACTTTACGGACCGAACATGATAAACATTTGATAGTTAAACATGATAAACATTTGATAGTTAAACATGATAAACATATGATAGTTAAACATGATAAACATATGATAGTTAAAAATTATATTAGATGAATCGTGATGTCATCTACTAATTTCTATTCCACAAATCAGCTCTGATTAAGTGTGTATACAAGTGAAGTGTTTTCATTAGTCCGTGTCACGTGTCTATTCTTTGATTAACGAACTACGTCAGCATCCACACCTACCTATTAATCCAACAAACCTCAACCTTTCCAATCAGCCTACAACAAAACACCAACATCACAAACTACTTGTTGCATACTTCTCAATATCCGACCTCAGTCTTAATTCCACTTTCATTACCCTCTCAGCCCCCCCCCCAAGACACACACACCCACACTCACACTTTTTCCTCGTCATTCCCATCACGGAACACAACTCTTGTACTCTAAAGAGTAATGGCCCGTGGCTTGTTATAACACACTCTGCATCAGGTGGAACGGCGCGAAACGGTGGAGTGGTACGTGGGGTTGGGGGGGGGGAAAGTGAGGTGTAGGAGAGGGGGAAGGGCGGGAGGGAAGATGACGCAGCTTTGATGACTTTTCGACTTTGACTTACCGGGAGGGACTAATTACACCCAACCACTTAGTCTGGGCAAACAAGGGCGGCTCCAGGGTCGGCTCCAAAGGTGGCTGTAGGAGCAGTTAAACCGATTACATGACTCTCAGCCTGACTGCTGACTGCTGAATGCTGTTGTCTTTATGGGAGATTTATCTCCCACTTGGGACTAAAAGGTTTGTGTAGTCAGTGCTTTAGAGATCCAGACACAGTAGGTCAGACCTGTACCACCCAGTATAGTATTATATTCGCACAATTCATATGGTAATGTGTATGTAAGTCCTACCGTACCACCCAGTATAGTTCTACCCTCTAACTATACTCGCACAATTCATATGGTAATGTGTATGTAAGTCCTACCGTACCACCCGGCTCGGATAGCTCGGGCTCGGACTCGGATAGCTCGGACTCGGATAGCTCGGACTCGGTTAGCTCGGACCCGGATAGCTCGGACTTGGATAACTCGGACTTGGATAGCTCGGACTCGGATAGTTCGGACTTGGATAACTCGGACTTGGATAGCTCGGACTCGGATAGCTCTGATAGCTAGTCGCGCCAAGAAAATCAGTTCATGTAAGCCTCGTTCAAATACTCTAACCATGTCCACCCGATTAACTACTAAATATAATTTTAGATTGACACTTGTTCAGGCCCTTCAAGGGCAACTCACAGGAATATAACTATATGAGAAACATGTTTATAAAATAGTTTAGCCAAAAGACTGGACCAGATGCCGCACACAAACAGATGTGGGCCAAGTGTAACCTCTTTGTTATGTTTTACTTATTAATATATCTTGTAGACGTTCTCTCAATACATAACCTTGCACACAATAAACCTCTGAAGAACTGGTTTCAATAAAACAACTTTAATATCTACACTATACACATAACATATATAAGTTGAGGTTATACAACGTGGAGTCCTCAGCCCCAGGCACCCGACCGCCATTAAACACCCAGAATTCTCCGACAACTCCCTGATAATACTATCGAACCTTCTACCCCATTTCTTCCCGCGCTTTCACTCACGTGACCTCTCCGTCATCCAACTCGTGATTCACACGTGACACCAAGGGAGCGCCTAACTTTGAGGGCGCCATATTTGGTTCCACCTGGTTTACAGTTGATATTTAGCTTAACACTCAGCATTAAAAAAATAATAATGATCTTTAGACTTTAATTACACGGCTTTGAGAGTATTATATGATAGTGTGAATGTATCCCAACATATACACACTTACAATAACAGTGTCTGACATTTGGCAGCTGGAGAATGTCATTAAAACCAAATACCTGCGTTGTTTGACTATCGTTCGATAATCTGTTCTGGAATCAATTGTTGTATTGGTATTGTTTGATGACACATAAAGTTGTAAACCACGTCAGTACAACACGTGACTTCACTGATGGAAGATGATTGGACACAATTTCCTGTATCAAATTGATGTCTGTAAACAGCTCAACCTTTATCTTATCTTATCTATACAGACGCTCCTTCTATGCAGAAGATAGTTGCGTCCACAGACCATGACAGATGATCTGTTGGCAAGTGATGCAGCGTTCACGGGCCACGGCTTTGTGGGTTCCACGCATTACCCAACCACGTCCCCGCGTCCAACCTTTAGTTGGAGTCAGGAAGTTAATTTAAATGTTACGTACCATCCTCGACGGGAAGCAACTTTATAGTTACTTCTGGACATAGGAGTTGTGGCCCTTCTAGCATCACTTCCCCCACATCCGTTTATTTTACGTCACTGCCAGGTAATTTCTGCATTTCAACTTCACTTAGATATCGGAGATATGAATACAAATGACGTCCGTCCAAAGTAATCGAATCTGTTCGTTCGCGCCATTCCTATTGTCACATTCCATTGTTCACAGAAATCAGCGTTTCTGTCTCTGTACCAAAATCTCTAACATATGACGTCCTCTCATTTTGTCCATTTCTTGGAACACGATTCTCTGTTTTCAGGGGCTCAAATCACAACTCTGGAAGCAGGGGGGCGATAATCCACGACGATGTCACAATCGAGGCTAACACTGAGGGGGTCAGATTATTGCACTATAACGCTGTCGGGCCCGTGTAATATCCAGTAATTACAGAGACAGAAAAGAGGTCAGATAGGGGAGACGAGGGAGACCAAGCTGGAGAATCTGATTCTAATGGAATCATCTCATCTTATCTGAGGTCATGGCGAGGCAAACAAATAATGACAAGATGTACAGAAAGGGGAGGGGAGGGGAGGCTTGGGAGGGTCAGAGAGAAATAATCAAATGTGACGTAATGTGGACTGTCATAGAAGGGAACTTGATGTGTTACATTTATACATTTAAAGGCATATCTCTCTCTCTCTCCCTCTCTCTTTCTCTCTCTATCTCCCTCTCTCTTTCTCTCTTCTCGCAAGCTTACCAAAAAAAACTGTAAACTATTGTGTCCGTCTCTATTTCTTCCTGCCATTTCTATCTTTGACATCCATTTCTATCTTTGACATCCATTTCTATCTTTGACATCCATTTCTATCTTTGACATCCATTTCTATCTTTGACATCCATTTCTATCTTTGACATCCATTTCTATCTTTGACATCCATTTCTATCTTTGACATCCATTTCTATCTTTGACATCCATTTCTATCTTTGACATCCATTTCTATTTTTGACATCCATTTCTATCTTTGACATCCATTTCTATCTTTGACATCCATTTCTATCTTTGACATCCATTTCTATCTTTGACATCCATTTCTATCTTTGACATCCATTTCTATCTTTGACATCCATTTCTATCTTTGACATCCATTTCTATCTTTGACATCCATTTCTATCTTTGACATCCATTTCTATCTTTGACATCCATTTCTATCTTTGACATCCATTTCTATATTTGACATCCATTTCTATCTTTGACATCCATTTCTATCTTTGACATCCATTTCTATCTTTGACATCCATTTCTATCTTTGACATCCATTTCTATCTTTGACATCCATTTCTATCTTTGACATCCATTTCTATCTTTGACATCCATTTCTATCTTTGACATCCATTTCTATCTTTGACATCCATTCAGAAACGTCATTCCATATGACTGTCTGCGTTTGTCATCTACCTCCATTGGAAAACAAAATATGTCTAGACGCTAGACGCTAGAGTATCAGAGACGCCAGACGCACCCTATAAGGAGTTTTTGACTATCTGAATTAATGACGAATACTTTGAAATATACCAACTGCCAGACCATCTCTCTGGTTTGGTTGTTTCTTTATTACTTAAGATATTAACAATGTTTGTCATACTCCTGTCCTAACCATGAACAAAGTGTGTCATACTCCTGTCCTAACCATGAACAATGTGTGTCATACTCCTGTCCTAACCATGAACAATGTGTGTCATACTCCTGTCCTAACCATGAACAATGTGTGTCATACTCCTGTCCTAACCATGAACAAAGTGTGTCATACTCCTGTCCTAACCATGAACAATGTTTGTCATACTCCTGTCCTAACCATGAACAAAGTGTGTCATACTCCTGTCCTAACCATGAACAAAGTGTGTCATACTCCTGTCCTAGCCATGAACAATGTGTGTCATACTCCTGTCCTAACCATGAACAATGTGTGTCATACTCCTGTCCTAACCATGAACAATGTGTGTCATACTCCTGTCCTAACCATGAACAATGTTTGTCATACTCCTGTCCTAGCCATGAACAATGTGTGTCATACTCCTGTCCTAGCCATGAACAATGTTTGTCATACTCCTGTCCTAGCCATGAACAATGTGTGTCATACTCCTGTCCTAGTGATACATCACTTGTTGACTTACTATATTATTGTTGTTAGACTTGACTCTCTCAAGGCGCATGCGCAGACAGGATCCTTGAATTATTATCGTGCTTTGTAGCAGCGCCTCTCCACATTTTGTTTTCTTTTCGCCAGAATTGCCCCACTCTGAGATTTCCAATGACTTCTGCCAGGAAATAAGTAAAGGATTCATTTTAATGACAAAATTTTTTTTTAACTTGATAGGCGGTTCATCAGTTTTATAAGCGTTACACCAAAATAATCAGGTAGATTTGTGTTCACCACGTGATCAACTCTAAAGCTAAGAAGGACTCTTCTAATTAGGTCAATCAATCGGTCAATCAGTCGGTCAATCAATCGGTCAATCAATCGGTCAATCAGTCGGTCATTCAATCGGTCAATCAATCGGTCAATCAGTCGGTCAATCAATCACTGCAAAATAAACGCACACACACTATATATATATATATACAATTCCCTAGAACAAGCACAAGGCGGGTGCAAAAATACTTGAAGAATAACCCTCACTTGGGGTGGCAAATCACAGTTTATGGATGGCAAGCTAGGGTGGGGCAGTGTGGGAAAGCAGGTAGCTAACCGCATTGCGCAAGTCTCGAGACCATCAATGCGTCGGTGGTTGCCCCCCACCTTCGTTCACTCGACGTTCTGATTTCTTCGTGGTGTACTTTGTGTCCGTTCTATCCCCCCTTTATATGCACTATCTTTTGGCAAGTCAGTGGCGTATGCTACGCCACGGGTCGTATAATAATAATTGATCGCAACCAATTAATACGACAAGGAAATTGTCAATTCTGTAATATGCATCTGGAAACAAGCATTTAGCAAATGCACATCGCTGAATGTCTACACAAGAGCTTCCAATTATGTTTACAACTAGTGACATGTCTACACAAGAGCTTCCCATTATGTTTACAACTAGTCACATGTCTACACAAGAGCTTCCAATTATGTTTACAACTAGTCGCATGTCTACACAAGAGCTTCCAATTATGTTTACAACTAGTCGCATGTCTACACAAGAGCTTCCAATTATGTTTACAACTAGTCGCATGTCTACACAAGAGCTTCCAATTATGTTTACAACTAGTCGCATGTCTACACAAGAGCTTCCAATTATGTTTACAACTAGTCGCATGTCTACACAAGAGCTTCCAATTATGTTTACAACTAGTCGCATGTCTACACAAGAGCTTCCAATTATGTTTACAACTAGTGACATGTCTACACAAGACTTCCAATTATGTTTACAACTAGTGACATGTCTACACAAGACTTCCAATTATGTTTACAACTAGTCACATGTCTACACAAGAGCTTCCAATTATATTTAAGTATTTTAAGTAGCACAACTAATCTTTTGCGATTTTAGCTACTTTTAATTAGGGGTGTACAGGATTTTGGCTCCGGCTCCGACAAATCCAGATCAGGACATTTTTTACAAATCCGTCTTCGGCATGATTCCTCTTCATAAATCCGGCCAAATCCAGCTGGCTGTTAGAGCCCTAATATATATATTTATATATATAAGGGCTCCAGGAAATCCGGAATCCGGCCTTTTTTTTTATTTTACTAATCTGGTTCGGGCTGGATTTAAAAATTTGAAGCTGGTACAGCCCCACTTTTAATAGGGCATTTAAAATAAAATAATTATTGTTAGTTTCTTTTCTTTTCTATAATACTCACTGCTAAAAATGTTAAAAGTTAAGTCCATCTGGCACCAAGGGCTAAAATAGGTCATGCTCAAAAGGCAAAATCTCTGCAAATATTTCTTCAATTAATTGTAAACATTAAAAATAGAGTCATTGATTTTATTAAATGTTTTATTGTTTTTATTATCCATTTTTTTAAAGTGATATGTTTGTTTTTAAAATTATATTTAGATATAAAAACACAGATAAAAACACAGATAAATATCATATTTAGATTTAGATCACATGTGTTAAACTTAAGACCCGTGGACCACATCCGGTCCGGCATACAATTAAATCAGGCCCGAAATTATACTTGAAGCACACACAAGTTAATTTCCCTGTCATATAAACTACAAATGAAATTCTCTAAGTAGAGCACTCCAGCTGTTCCTCCAAAATTCTCTTTTCATGAACCGCAAAATAAAAGACTCCACATTTTTTCAGTTTTAATTGTTATTAAAGTACAAAAAAGGTCGAACACCAAGCAACATCTAGAGGCACAGCTAACACCTTCTTGTAGCAAAGCTAGCAACTTTTCGAGGCACACCGGAACTCTTCTGCAATTATTGGATACATCTGTAATTTCGAATTCGTGGTTGCCTGGCAACGTGGAAACAATATATCGGGCCAACAACCCCAGTTTTGAAATAAACGAAGAGTTGAATAGCCCCCCTTCCCCTAGTTTGTAAAGTGACATGAATGGATGACAACATGTCATTAACCGTGACACTGGCAGGCCAATGATGGTGTACGCCAACTCTGGCTGGGGGAAATATTGAATTGGTCACAGAGAGAAAACTCCTTGTCTCTCCTCCACATGAATACCAGTTGGAATTACGATGAGATGTGCTTGGTGTGTGTGTGCGCGTCATGGTGTGCATGTGTAGCTGTATGTCAAAGATTTGTGAGGGTGTGAGTGGGGGAGGGCGTCTATATTAAATGCGCGTGCTTTTCTTGTGATTGAATCTCTATTTCTGTCTTTGTGTATTTGTCTATCTCATGACCGTATCTCTCTCCCTCCGTCTCTCTCTCTCACTCCGTCTCTCTCTCTCTCTCTATCCTTGTCTCTCTCTCTCTCTCCCTCCGTCTCTCTCTCCCCCCGTCTCTCTCTCTCTCTCTCTCTCTCTCTCTCTCTCTCTCTCTCTCTCTCTCTCTCTCTCTCTGTGTATGTTTGGTTATTATTATCGTTTCCACCACCCAGCCATGTCCCGCTGGTCCATTAACTCTGTCTACCAAACGGAATTTGTATTCGAATATAATGTTTATCAAGATCTCACACATAATTGAACGATTACAAACACAATGAAATCTAACACTATCATTTCACGAACTAACAAGACACAATTAAAATATCTAACATTAATAACTCCCTGACTAACAACAAGGCACCGTAGAAGGGGGCCGGCGAAGAGGTCGACAACGGAAAAGCTGGCTGGACAACATAAAGAAATGGACAGGGATGAAATTGCATGAATTATTGGCCGCTGCTCAAAATAGGCATTTGTGGAGATCGTTATCTGTTGATGTGTCCATGCGCTCCCCCCAACGACCGCAACGGTCACGGGACTGATGATGATGATGAGGAACTAACAATACACAATTATCTTACATAATCCTATACTCATATAATCCTTTAATCCCAGTGAAAGACATCCATTTCCGTTATCCATCTCAAAGCTCATCCAGTAATTAGTAACTAAACACAGAACTGACCTCCTGTAGTGGACATTATTTATTACTGACTTCATAGTTTAATAAAGATATTTGATACCATATATCTGACTCCAGATACCTAATCGACCGACATAAAAGTTGACATACGAGAGTTCGCTCCATATAAATCACCAAAATTGATTATTCGTTGATGGTTGATTATCACATGCTTCATACCCCCACCCCACCCCCACCCCCACCTCCCAGGTTATTTTATACCCAGATAATTTAAGTCAGGTTGAAGACTGGTCAAAGTTAAAACTGTCAATAAATAACAGTTGTAGACTGGTCAAAGTTGAAGGTGTCAATAAATAACAGTTGTAGACTGGTCAAAGTTGAAGTTGTCAATAAATAACAGTTGTAGACTGGTCAAAGTTGAAGTTGTCAATAAATAACAGTTGTAGACTGGTCAAAGTTAAAGGTGTCAATAAATAACAGTTGTAGACTGGTCAAAAGTGAAGTTGTCAATAAATAACAGTTGTAGACTGGTCAAAGTTGAAGTTGTCAATAAATAACAGTTGTAGACTGGTCAAAGTTGAAGTTGTCAATAAATAACAGTTTTAGACTGGTCAAAGTTGAAGTTGTCAATAAATAACAGTTGTAGACTGGTCAAAGTTGAAGTTGTCAATAAATAACAGTTGTAGACTGGTCAAAGTTGAAGTTGTCAATAAATAACAGTTGTAGACTGGTCAAAGTTGAAGTTGTCAATAAATAACAGTTGTAGACTGGTCAAAGTTGAAGTTGTCAATAAATAACAGTTGTAGACTGGTCAAAGTTTAAGGCGTCAATAAATAAATTGTTCGTGTGTTCTGAAGAATAAAATAAAACCACACCAATAAAACACTTCTAAACTAACTCATGGTGTTCTTCGCTTTTTAAATAATTCAGAAACCCTCCAATTTATTGGTTTATTTGAGTCGTGGTCCGAGCTATTGTCTTCGTTCAATGAGAGTACAGTACACACGTACAGTACACACGTACAGTACACACGTACAGTACACACGTACAGTACACACGTTCTCTCACTAATATTGTACAGTACATAAGTTCTCTCACTAATATTGTACAGTACATAAGTTCTCTCACTAATATTGTACAGTACATAAGTTCTCTCACTAATATTGTACAGTACACACGTTCTCTCACTAATATTGTACAGTACACACGTTCTCTCACTAATATTGTACAGTACATAAGTTCTCTCACTAATATTGTACATTACATAAGTTCTCTCACTAATATTGTACAGTACATAAGTTCTCTCACTAATATTGTACAGTACACACGTTCTCTCACTAATATTGTACAGTACACACGTTCTCTCACTAATATTGTACAGTACACACGTTCTCTCACTAATATTGTACAGTGCACACGTTCTTCACTAATATTGTACAGTACACACGTTCTCTCACTAATATTGTACAGTACACACGTTCTCTCACTAATATTGTACAGTACACACGTTCTCTCACTAATATTGTACAGTACACACGTTCTCTCACTAATATTGTACAGTACACACGTTCTCTCACTAATATTGTACAGTACACACGTTCTCTCACTAATATTGTACAGTACACACGTTCTCTCACTAATATTGTACAGTACACACGTTCTCTCACTAATATTGTACAGTACACACGTTCTCTCACTAATATTGTACAGTACACACGTTCTCTCACTAATATTGTACAGTACACACGTTCTCTCACAAATATTGTACAGTGCACACGTTCTCTCACTAATATTGTACAGTACACATGTTCTCTCACTAATATTGTACAGTACACACGTTCTCTCACTAATATTGTACAGTACACATGTTCTCTCACAAATATTGTACAGTGCACACGTTCTCTCACTAATATTGTACAGTACACACGTTCTCTCACTAATATTGTACAGTGCACACGTTCTCTCACTAATATTGTACAGTACACACGTTCTCTCACTAATATTGTACAGTACACACGTTCTCTCACTAATATTGTACAGTGCACACGTTCTCTCACTAATATTGTACAGTACACACGTTCTCTCACTAATATTGTACAGTACACACGTTCTCTCACTAATATTGTACAGTACACACGTTCTCTCACTAATATTGTACAGTACACACGTTCTCTCACTAATATTGTACAGTACACACGTTCTCTCACTAATATTGTACAGTACACACGTTCTCTCACTAATATTGTACAGTACACACGTTCTCTCACTAATATTGTACAGTGCACACGTTCTCTCACTAATATTGTACAGTACACACGTTCTCTCACTAATATTGTACAGTACACACGTTCTCTCACTAATATTGTACAGTGCACACGTTCTCTCACTAATATTGTACAGTACACACGTTCTCTCACTAATATTGTACAGTACACACGTTCTCTCACTAATATTGTACAGTACACACGTTCTCTCACTAATATTGTACAGTACACACGTTCTCTCACTAATATTGTACAGTACACACGTTCTCTCACTAATATTGTACAGTACACACGTTCTCTCACAAATATTGTACAGTGCACACGTTCTCTCACTAATATTGTACAGTACACACGTTCTCTCACTAATATTGTACAGTACACACGTTCTCTCACTAATATTGTACAGTACACACGTTCTCTCACTAATATTGTACAGTACACACGTTCTCTCACTAATATTGTACAGTACACACGTTCTCTCACTAATATTGTACAGTACACACGTTCTCTCACTAATATTGTACAGTACACACGTTCTCTCACTAATATTGTACAGTACACACGTTCTCTCACTAATATTGTACAGTACACACGTTCTCTCACTAATATTGTACAGTACACACGTTCTCTCACTAATATTGTACAGTACACACGTTCTCTCACTAATATTGTACAGTACACACGTTCTCTCACTAATATTGTACAGTACACACGTTCTCTCACTAATATTGTACAGTACACACGTTCTCTCACTAATATTGTACAGTACACACGTTCTCTCACTAATATTGTACAGTACACACGTTCTCTCACTAATATTGTACAGTGCACACGTTCTCTCACTAATATTGTACAGTACACACGTTCTCTCACTAATATTGTACAGTGCACACGTTCTCTCACTAATATTGTACAGTGCACACGTTCTCTCACTAATATTGTACAGTACACACGTTCTCTCACTAATATTGTACAGTACACACGTTCTCTCACTAATATTGTACAGTACACACGTTCTCTCACTAATATTGTACAGTACACACGTTCTCTCACTAATATTGTACAGTGCACACGTTCTCTCACTAATATTGTACAGTACACACGTTCTCTCACTAATATTGTACAGTACACACGTTCTCTCACTAATATTGTACAGTACACACGTTCTCTCACTAATATTGTACAGTACACACGTTCTCTCACTAATATTGTACAGTACACACGTTCTCTCACTAATATTGTACAGTACACACGTTCTCTCACTAATATTGTACAGTACACACGTTCTCTCACTAATATTGTACAGTACACACGTTCTCTCACTAATATTGTACAGTACACACGTTCTCTCACTAATATTGTACAGTACACACGTTCTCTCACTAATATTGTACAGTACACACGTTCTCTCACTAATATTGTACAGTACACGTTCTCTCACTAATATTGTACAGTACACACGTTCTCTCACTAATATTGTACAGTACACACGTTCTCTCACTAATATTGTACAGTACACACGTTCTCTCACTAATATTGTACAGTACACACGTTCTCTCACTAATATTGTACAGTACACACGTTCTCTCACTAATATTGTACAGTGCACACGTTCTCTCACTAATATTGTACAGTACACACGTTCTCTCACTAATATTGTACAGTACACACGTTCTCTCACTAATATTGTACAGTACACACGTTCTCTCACTAATATTGTACAGTACACACGTTCTCTCACTAATATTGTACAGTACACACGTTCTCTCACTAATATTGTACAGTACACACGTTCTCTCACTAATATTGTACAGTACACACGTTCTCTCACTAATATTGTACAGTACACACGTTCTCTCACTAATATTGTACAGTGCACACGTTCTCTCACTAATATTGTACAGTACACACGTTCTCTCACTAATATTGTACAGTCACACGTTCTCTCACTAATATTGTACAGTACACACGTTCTCTCACTAATATTGTACAGTACACACGTTCTCTCACTAATATTGTACAGTACACACGTTCTCTCACTAATATTGTACAGTACACACGTTCTCTCACTAATATTGTACAGTACACACGTTCTCTCACTAATATTGTACAGTACACACGTTCTCTCACTAATATTGTACAGTACACACGTTCTCTCACTAATATTGTACAGTACACACGTTCTCTCACTAATATTGTACAGTACACACGTTCTCTCACTAATATTGTACAGTACACACGTTCTCTCACTAATATTGTACAGTACACACGTTCTCTCACTAATATTGTACAGTACACACGTTCTCTCACTAATATTGTACAGTACACACGTTCTCTCACTAATATTGTACAGTACACACGTTCTCTCACTAATATTGTACAGTACACACGTTCTCTCACTAATATTGTACAGTACACACGTTCTCTCACTAATATTGTACAGTACACACGTTCTCTCACTAATATTGTACAGTACACACGTTCTCTCACTAATATTGTACAGTACACACGTTCTCTCACTAATATTGTACAGTGCACACGTTCTCTCACTAATATTGTACAGTACACACGTTCTCTCACTAATATTGTACAGTACACACGTTCTCTCACTAATATTGTACAGTACACGTTCTCACTATATTGTACAGTCACACGTTCTCTCACTAATATTGTACAGTACACACGTTCTCTCACTAATATTGTACAGTACACACGTTCTCTCACTAATATTGTACAGTACACACGTTCTCTCACTAATATTGTACAGTACACACGTTCTCTCACTAATATTGTACAGTACACACGTTCTCTCACTAATATTGTACAGTACACACGTTCTCTCACTAATATTGTACAGTACACACGTTCTCTCACTAATATTGTACAGTACACACGTTCTCTCACTAATATTGTACAGTACACACGTTCTCTCACTAATATTGTACAGTACACACGTTCTCTCACTAATATTGTACAGTACACACGTTCTCTCACTAATATTGTACAGTACACACGTTCTCTCACTAATATTGTACAGTACACACGTTCTCTCACTAATATTGTACAGTACACACGTTCTCTCACTAATATTGTACAGTACACACGTTCTCTCACTAATATTGTACAGTACACACGTTCTCTCACTAATATTGTACAGTACACACGTTCTCTCACTAATATTGTACAGTACACACGTTCTCTCACTAATATTGTACAGTACACACGTTCTCTCACTAATATTGTACAGTACACACGTTCTCTCACTAATATTGTACAGTACACACGTTCTCTCACTAATATTGTACAGTACACACGTTCTCTCACTAATATTGTACAGTACACACGTTCTCTCACTAATATTGTACAGTACACACGTTCTCTCACTAATATTGTACAGTACACACGTTCTCTCACTAATATTGTACAGTACACACGTTCTCTCACTAATATTGTACAGTCACAGTTCTCACTAATATTGTACAGTACACACGTTCTCTCACTAATATTGTACAGTACACACGTTCTCTCACTAATATTGTACAGTACACACGTTCTCTCACTAATATTGTACAGTACACACGTTCTCTCACTAATATTGTACAGTACACACGTTCTCTCACTAATATTGTACAGTACACACGTTCTCTCACTAATATTGTACAGTACACACGTTCTCTCACTAATATTGTACAGTACACACGTTCTCTCACTAATATTGTACAGTCACACGTTCTCTCACTAATATTGTACAGTACACACGTTCTCTCACTAATATTGTACAGTACACACGTTCTCTCACTAATATTGTACAGTACACACGTTCTCTCACTAATATTGTACAGTACACACGTTCTCTCACTAATATTGTACAGTACACACGTTCTCTCACTAATATTGTACAGTACACACGTTCTCTCACTAATATTGTACAGTACACACGTTCTCTCACTAATATTGTACAGTCACGTCTCACAATATGTACAGTCACACGTTCTCTCACTAATATTGTACAGTACACACGTTCTCTCACTAATATTGTACAGTACACACGTTCTCTCACTAATATTGTACAGTCACAGTTCTCACATATGTACAGTACACGTTCTCTCACTAATATTGTACAGTGCACACGTTCTCTCACTAATATTGTACAGTACACACGTTCTCTCACTAATATTGTACAGTACACACGTTCTCTCACTAATATTGTACAGTACACACGTTCTCTCACTAATATTGTACAGTGCACACGTTCTCTCACTAATATTGTACAGTACACACGTTCTCTCACTAATATTGTACAGTACACACGTTCTCTCACTAATATTGTACAGTACACACGTTCTCTCACTAATATTGTACAGTACACACGTTCTCTCACTAATATTGTACAGTACACACGTTCTCTCACTAATATTGTACAGTACACACGTTCTCTCACTAATATTGTACAGTACACACGTTCTCTCACTAATATTGTACAGTACACACGTTCTCTCACTAATATTGTACAGTACACACGTTCTCTCACTAATATTGTACAGTACACACGTTCTCTCACTAATATTGTACAGTACACACGTTCTCTCACTAATATTGTACAGTACACACGTTCTCTCACTAATATTGTACAGTACACACGTTCTCTCACTAATATTGTACAGTACACACGTTCTCTCACTAATATTGTACAGTACACACGTTCTCTCACTAATATTGTACAGTACACACGTTCTCTCACTAATATTGTACAGTACACACGTTCTCTCACTAATATTGTACAGTACACACGTTCTCTCACTAATATTGTACAGTACACACGTTCTCTCACTAATATTGTACAGTACACACGTTCTCTCACTAATATTGTACAGTACACACGTTCTCTCACTAATATTGTACAGTCACACGTTCTCTCACTAATATTGTACAGTACACACGTTCTCTCACTAATATTGTACAGTACACACGTTCTCTCACTAATATTGTACAGTACACACGTTCTCTCACTAATATTGTACAGTACACACGTTCTCTCACTAATATTGTACAGTACACACGTTCTCTCACTAATATTGTACAGTACACACGTTCTCTCACTAATATTGTACAGTACACACGTTCTCTCACTAATATTGTACAGTACACACGTTCTCTCACTAATATTGTACAGTACACACGTTCTCTCACTAATATTGTACAGTACACACGTTCTCTCACTAATATTGTACAGTACACACGTTCTCTCACTAATATTGTACAGTACACACGTTCTCTCACTAATATTGTACAGTACACACGTTCTCTCACTAATATTGTACAGTACACACGTTCTCTCACTAATATTGTACAGTACACACGTTCTCTCACTAATATTGTACAGTACACACGTTCTCTCACTAATATTGTACAGTACACACGTTCTCTCACTAATATTGTACAGTGCACACGTTCTCTCACTAATATTGTACAGTACACACGTTCTCTCACTAATATTGTACAGTCACACGTTCTACTAGTCTCACATCTCACTAATATTGTACAGTACACACGTTCTCTCACTAATATTGTACAGTACACACGTTCTCTCACTAATATTGTACAGTACACACGTTCTCTCACTAATATTGTACAGTACACACGTTCTCTCACTAATATTGTACAGTACACACGTTCTCTCACTAATATTGTACAGTACACACGTTCTCTCACTAATATTGTACAGTACACACGTTCTCTCACTAATATTGTACAGTACACACGTTCTCTCACTAATATTGTACAGTACACACGTTCTCTCACTAATATTGTACAGTACACACGTTCTCTCACTAATATTGTACAGTACACACGTTCTCTCACTAATATTGTACAGTACACACGTTCTCTCACTAATATTGTACAGTACACACGTTCTCTCACTAATATTGTACAGTACACACGTTCTCTCACTAATATTGTACAGTACACACGTTCTCTCACTAATATTGTACAGTACACACGTTCTCTCACTAATATTGTACAGTACACACGTTCTCTCACTAATATTGTACAGTACACACGTTCTCTCACTAATATTGTACAGTGCACACGTTCTCTCACTAATATTGTACAGTACACACGTTCTCTCACTAATATTGTACAGTACACACGTTCTCTCACTAATATTGTACAGTACACACGTTCTCTCACTAATATTGTACAGTACACACGTCTCTCACTAATATGTACAGTACACACGTTCTCTCACTAATATTGTACAGTACACACGTTCTCTCACTAATATTGTACAGTACACACGTTCTCTCACTAATATTGTACAGTACACACGTTCTCTCACTAATATTGTACAGTACACACGTTCTCTCACTAATATTGTACAGTACACACGTTCTCTCACTAATATTGTACAGTACACACGTTCTCTCACTAATATTGTACAGTACACACGTTCTCTCACTAATATTGTACAGTACACACGTTCTCTCACTAATATTGTACAGTACACACGTTCTCTCACTAATATTGTACAGTACACACGTTCTCTCACTAATATTGTACAGTACACACGTTCTCTCACTAATATTGTACAGTACACACGTTCTCTCACTAATATTGTACAGTACACACGTTCTCTCACTAATATTGTACAGTACACACGTTCTCTCACTAATATTGTACAGTACACACGTTCTCTCACTAATATTGTACAGTACACACGTTCTCTCACTAATATTGTACAGTACACACGTTCTCTCACTAATATTGTACAGTACACACGTTCTCTCACTAATATTGTACAGTACACACGTTCTCTCACTAATATTGTACAGTACACACGTTCTCTCACTAATATTGTACAGTACACACGTTCTCTCACTAATATTGTACAGTACACACGTTCTCTCACTAATATTGTACAGTACACACGTTCTCTCACTAATATTGTACAGTACACACGTTCTCTCACTAATATTGTACAGTACACACGTTCTCTCACTAATATTGTACAGTACACACGTTCTCTCACTAATATTGTACAGTACACACGTTCTCTCACTAATATTGTACAGTACACACGTTCTCTCACTAATATTGTACAGTACACACGTTCTCTCACTAATATTGTACAGTACACACGTTCTCTCACTAATATTGTACAGTACACACGTTCTCTCACTAATATTGTACAGTACACACGTTCTCTCACTAATATTGTACAGTACACACGTTCTCTCACTAATATTGTACAGTACACACGTTCTCTCACTAATATTGTACAGTACACACGTTCTCTCACTAATATTGTACAGTACACACGTTCTCTCACTAATATTGTACAGTACACACGTTCTCTCACTAATATTGTACAGTACACACGTTCTCTCACTAATATTGTACAGTACACACGTTCTCTCACTAATATTGTACAGTACACACGTTCTCTCACTAATATTGTACAGTACACACGTTCTCTCACTAATATTGTACAGTACACACGTTCTCTCACTAATATTGTACAGTACACACGTTCTCTCACTAATATTGTACAGTACACACGTTCTCTCACTAATATTGTACAGTACACACGTTCTCTCACTAATATTGTACAGTACACACGTTCTCTCACTAATATTGTACAGTACACACGTTCTCTCACTAATATTGTACAGTACACACGTTCTCTCACTAATATTGTACAGTACACACGTTCTCTCACTAATATTGTACAGTACACACGTTCTCTCACTAATATTGTACAGTACACACGTTCTCTCACTAATATTGTACAGTACACACGTTCTCTCACTAATATTGTACAGTACACACGTTCTCTCACTAATATTGTACAGTACACACGTTCTCTCACTAATATTGTACAGTACACACGTTCTCTCACTAATATTGTACAGTACACACGTTCTCTCACTAATATTGTACAGTACACACGTTCTCTCACTAATATTGTACAGTACACACGTTCTCTCACTAATATTGTACAGTACACACGTTCTCTCACTAATATTGTACAGTACACACGTTCTCTCACTAATATTGTACAGTACACACGTTCTCTCACTAATATTGTACAGTACACACGTTCTCTCACTAATATTGTACAGTACACACGTTCTCTCACTAATATTGTACAGTGCACACGTTCTCTCACTAATATTGTACAGTACACACGTTCTCTCACTAATATTGTACAGTACACACGTTCTCTCACTAATATTGTACAGTACACACGTTCTCTCACTAATATTGTACAGTACACACGTTCTCTCACTAATATTGTACAGTACACACGTTCTCTCACTAATATTGTACAGTACACACGTTCTCTCACTAATATTGTACAGTACACACGTTCTCTCACTAATATTGTACAGTACACACGTTCTCTCACTAATATTGTACAGTACACACGTTCTCTCACTAATATTGTACAGTCACATCTCACTAATATTGTACAGTACACACGTTCTCTCACTAATATTGTACAGTACACACGTTCTCTCACTAATATTGTACAGTACACACGTTCTCTCACTAATATTGTACAGTACACACGTTCTCTCACTAATATTGTACAGTACACACGTTCTCTCACTAATATTGTACAGTACACACGTTCTCTCACTAATATTGTACAGTACACACGTTCTCTCACTAATATTGTACAGTACACACGTTCTCTCACTAATATTGTACAGTACACACGTTCTCTCACTAATATTGTACAGTACACACGTTCTCTCACTAATATTGTACAGTACACACGTTCTCTCACTAATATTGTACAGTACACACGTTCTCTCACTAATATTGTACAGTACACACGTTCTCTCACTAATATTGTACAGTACACACGTTCTCTCACTAATATTGTACAGTACACACGTTCTCTCACTAATATTGTACAGTACACACGTTCTCTCACTAATATTGTACAGTACACACGTTCTCTCACTAATATTGTACAGTACACACGTTCTCTCACTAATATTGTACAGTACACACGTTCTCTCACTAATATTGTACAGTACACACGTTCTCTCACTAATATTGTACAGTACACACGTTCTCTCACTAATATTGTACAGTACACACGTTCTCTCACTAATATTGTACAGTACACACGTTCTCTCACTAATATTGTACAGTACACACGTTCTCTCACTAATATTGTACAGTACACACGTTCTCTCACTAATATTGTACAGTACACACGTTCTCTCACTAATATTGTACAGTACACACGTTCTCTCACTAATATTGTACAGTACACACGTTCTCTCACTAATATTGTACAGTACACACGTTCTCTCACTAATATTGTACAGTACACACGTTCTCTCACTAATATTGTACAGTACACACGTTCTCACTAATATTGTACAGTACACACGTTCTCTCACTAATATTGTACAGTACACACGTTCTCTCACTAATATTGTACAGTACACACGTTCTCTCACTAATATTGTACAGTACACACGTTCTCTCACTAATATTGTACAGTACACACGTTCTCTCACTAATATTGTACAGTACACACGTTCTCTCACTAATATTGTACAGTACACACGTTCTCTCACTAATATTGTACAGTACACACGTTCTCTCACTAATATTGTACAGTACACACGTTCTCTCACTAATATTGTACAGTACACACGTTCTCTCACTAATATTGTACAGTACACACGTTCTCTCACTAATATTGTACAGTACACACGTTCTCTCACTAATATTGTACAGTACACACGTTCTCTCACTAATATTGTAACACGTTCTCACAAGTACGTACACGTTCTCTCACTAATATTGTACAGTACACACGTTCTCTCACTAATATTGTACAGTACACACGTTCTCTCACTAATATTGTACAGTACACACGTTCTCTCACTAATATTGTACAGTACACACGTTCTCTCACTAATATTGTACAGTACACACGTTCTCTCACTAATATTGTACAGTACACACGTTCTCTCACTAATATTGTACAGTACACACGTTCTCTCACTAATATTGTACAGTACACACGTTCTCTCACTAATATTGTACAGTACACACGTTCTCTCACTAATATTGTACAGTACACACGTTCTCTCACTAATATTGTACAGTACACACGTTCTCTCACTAATATTGTACAGTACACACGTTCTCTCACTAATATTGTACAGTACACACGTTCTCTCACTAATATTGTACAGTACACACGTTCTCTCACTAATATTGTACAGTACACACGTTCTCTCACTAATATTGTACAGTACACACGTTCTCTCACTAATATTGTACAGTACACACGTTCTCTCACTAATATTGTACAGTACACACGTTCTCTCACTAATATTGTACAGTACACACGTTCTCTCACTAATATTGTACAGTACACACGTTCTCTCACTAATATTGTACAGTACACACGTTCTCTCACTAATATTGTACAGTACACACGTTCTCTCACTAATATTGTACAGTACACACGTTCTCTCACTAATATTGTACAGTACACACGTTCTCTCACTAATATTGTACAGTACACACGTTCTCTCACTAATATTGTACAGTACACACGTTCTCTCACTAATATTGTACAGTACACACGTTCTCTCACTAATATTGTACAGTACACACGTTCTCTCACTAATATTGTACAGTACACACGTTCTCTCACTAATATTGTACAGTACACACGTTCTCTCACTAATATTGTACAGTACACACGTTCTCTCACTAATATTGTACAGTACACACGTTCTCTCACTAATATTGTACAGTACACACGTTCTCTCACTAATATTGTACAGTACACACGTTCTCTCACTAATATTGTACAGTACACACGTTCTCTCACTAATATTGTACAGTACACACGTTCTCTCACTAATATTGTACAGTACACACGTTCTCTCACTAATATTGTACAGTACACACGTTCTCTCACTAATATTGTACAGTACACACGTTCTCTCACTAATATTGTACAGTACACACGTTCTCTCACTAATATTGTACAGTACACACGTTCTCTCACTAATATTGTACAGTACACACGTTCTCTCACTAATATTGTACAGTACACACGTTCTCTCACTAATATTGTACAGTACACACGTTCTCTCACTAATATTGTACAGTACACACGTTCTCTCATAATATTGTACAGTACACACGTTCTCTATGCTACACTTCTCTCACTAATATTGTACAGTACACACGTTCTCTCACTAATATTGTACAGTACACACGTTCTCTCACTAATATTGTACAGTACACACGTTCTCTCACTAATATTGTACAGTACACACGTTCTCTCACTAATATTGTTAGGTAAATTTATAATATAAAAAAACA
This sequence comes from Ampullaceana balthica, assembly GCA_944989445.1. Taxonomy (NCBI): domain Eukaryota; kingdom Metazoa; phylum Mollusca; class Gastropoda; family Lymnaeidae; genus Ampullaceana; species Ampullaceana balthica. The sequence continues at coordinate 157,191 of CALYLW010000590.1, read as the reverse complement.
GGGTATTAGTAGGCCTGACAAGACGTAACACAACAGCGATCGTTTCGGCAAAGAGCCTTCCTCAACGGACAAATAGTACACACATGAAACGAATAACACGAAATAATAATATAAAAACAATTAGCTCCGGTGAAATCCAAGCAGTCCAGTAGGGAACTAATATTGTTATACCTTTAAATATTCACACATTCTCTCACTAATATTGTTATACCTTTAAATATTCACACGTTCTCTCACTAATATTGTTATACCTTTAAATACTCACGGTGTTCGCGTGAATGCCCTAAGATAATCTCAAAATAAAAATGAGAAATTTAAAGCTATAATTAATAATAATAGTTATGTTTATAAATGACAATATATAATGATGATTAATATTTAAATGAATATCGATGAAATATTTTAATCTTTCTCTTGAAATGTTTGTTGTGTATCCAGAGTTCCACTATTCAAAAGATAATTTTTAACTTGGTTAAAATATTTTTAACGCAATTCCCATGGGAAAAATTGCGTTTATATATTTGAAATGTCTGTAACGCTTGATCCTGCAACTCCCCCTGAACCGTACCAGATAGAGGGTTCGGGTCTTTAGCAAATATGTTAAGGAGGTCCCAATGATGTGCAAGGGCCAAAAAATACCGAAAGGGTTTACTGGATTTCCTGGAAAAATTTAAAAAAACGAAAATATATCAGTAATTTGTCAATTTCTCGCCAACCATAACAGCTATTGGGTTGAACAAACGCCAAACGATAGGTAGTAATATTTAAAACAATGTTAGAGAAGGAATTTTTGAAAAATCTCTTTTCGTTCGACTCCCTTAATTTTAGCAGCAATTTGTAGATGGCAATTGTTTTGTTTACTTTCAAAATTATTGATTTAAAATGACTTTTAATGTAATCTAGAATGACTAGTTTGTGCTGCGGCGCCTTGGCGCCTGCATCGCCCACTTTTTTAAGGGCGCCTACGGCGCCCAGCTTTTTCAAAAGCCCAACTAACTTGTCCTTGTTTGATAAATCCGAAATATTAAACTTTCTGAAATGTACACAAAGTATTTTATAATAGGGGTTGTAGGGCGCCTACGGCGCCCACTTTGTTTTTTGTTAAAACCCCAAGTAACTTATCCTTGTTTGATAAATACGAAACATTAAAATTCCTGGAACGTACACAAAGTATTTTATAATTATCCATCATCAAATCCTCTTTTTACATTGTTCCCTTTTCCAAAATTAAAATATGAGCTAAAACAATGACGTCATATAATTTTTTTTTACAGTGCTAATCACCACACGATTTTTAACTGCTATACACTGTTGTACATCGTTCCTTAGCGTTCCACAGTGAGTAATTGACTTGGGCTTTAATATTATACTAGTAACAAAGCCCGCCCAAGGATGGGAATAAGTGTAGGGTGACCTGTGACTTTCATGGATGCTATGTTTTGGTAGTTGTTATGCTGAAGCGTTTGCAGGACATTGTCGTCAAAGGGCAAGGGATGTGGACAACAACAACAGCAAAAACAACAAAATCAACAACAGCAGCAACAAAAACAAAACAACAACAAAAAAACGAAAACAACAACAGCAAAACAACAACAACAAAACAACAACAGCAACAACAACAAAACAAAAACAACAACAACAAAACAACTACTACAACAACAACAGCAACAACAACAGCAACAACAACAAACAACAACAACAAAAAACAACAACAAAACAAGAACAACAATAACAGCAACAAAAAACAAACAACACTTAAAACTCTTGCCACTACCCCCCAGGGCCATCAAGGAAAAAGCATTTAACAGAATTTTCATTGGAATAAGCGGCAGGCATCACTTCAAGATGGGAACAACATAATGAATTATGACAAAAAAACTGCACCAAAAATAACTCGTTTTGAACCTCCGCGTAATATGTAAATTTTTCTCCGCTAGTGATTGCCTGTAGGAGTCATATATGTTTGAGGGACCAATCGCTATAGGTGACGGGACAGAAAGGACAGAAACTTGGCTTTTATTATATAGGACAGGGGTCTCCAAACTACGGCCCGCGGGCCGGATGCGGCCCGCGAGGCCCTCTGATCCGGCCCCTGGAGACCTTGTAATAATTTTAAAAATATAATATTTTTATCTGTATTTTACAATAAAAATTTGCGAATAACACTAGCGAAAGCAAACACTCAATTAGCGAAAAATGCAAGCCGGTTTCGCCATTTTTCAATTGCAATGGATGAATCGCTGGACAGCTGTTCCACCTCTCAACTGCTTGTGTTCATTAGAGGTGTGGATGAAGACATGAACATAACGCAAGAGCTGGCTTCTCTACATAGCATGTATGGCACAGCTACCGGAGAGGATATATTCAATGAATTGGGAAAAACATTTGTTGATTATAACTTGGACTGGACTAACTTGACTTGCTTGACTGTTGATGGGGGAAAGAACATGAGTGGCATAAAGAAAGGCTTGGTTGGACAAGTGAAGCAGATATGTAATGAGAAACACATTCCACAACCAATGTTCCTGCACTGTATTATTCACCAGCAAGCTTTGTGTGCTAAATATGTGGACATTAGCAGTGTACTGAATCCTGTGGTGAAGATGGTGAATTTAATAAGGTCACATGGGCTCAACCATAGACAGTTCAGAGACATGTTGAAAGATACAGACACAGAATCGCAAGATTTACCATATTATACAGCAGTAAGATGGCTAAGTTGTGAGAAAGTTCTGAGTAGAGTATTTGAATTAAGAAAGGAAATACATGACTTCCTAGATAGTAAAGGAAAACCACAGCCATTACTGACTGATGAAGAGTGGGTATGGAAATTGGCCTTTTCTGCAGACATTACTGGTCATTTAAAATTTCTGAACCTAAAACTTCAAGGAGAGACAAATCTAGTTTCTGATCTATACAATCACCTAAAGGCCTTCAGAGCTAAACTTGTCTTGTTTTTGGAACAAGTACAGGCCAACAACTTGACACACTTTCAGCAGTGCAAGGTCTTCATGGCTGAAGCAACAGCTGAGTTCCCCACATCATTTGCATGCGAGATCATCAAAGACCTCCAGCTGCAGTTTCAGGAGCGGTTTTCTGACTTGGATTCAAAGGCAGAAGAAGTTAGGCTATTTCAAAATCCATTTGAAGCAGATGTGGCCAGTTGCTCAGATGAACTGCAGCTTGAGGTGATTGATTTGCAAGCAAATGACTTCCTTAGGGACAAGTTCAAAGAAGGCTTTTGAGTTTTTACCAGTTTTTGCCCAAGGAAGACTTTCCTAATGTCAAAGCTTTTGCATCAAGATACCTTTCAATCTTTGGAACAACATACTTGTGCGAACAGACATTTTCGAGGATGAAATACGGGAAGAACAATTTGAGAACTAACTTGTCTGATGATAATCTCAGGTCACTGTTGATGTTAGGGACATCAAATCTAAAGCCAGAAATATCTAATATTTTGGCATCCAGGAAACAATTTCACCATTCCCACTAATACATGTATTCATGTGCAGTGCATCAATGTATTATTAAATAATATTTAATATAACATTGAATAATATTAATATTATAAATATAATAATATTAAATATATACTTAAAAACAACATGTATGTTTTGATTTTTTCTTATTTGGCCCCCCAACCGCTGTTTTACAGTTAATCCGGCCCTCCGGCTGAAAAGTTTGGAGACCCCTGATATAGGATATAGGTAATGGGCTTTCCCGCTTTGTGAATGCTTATGTTAGATTGTTGCGTGGTGCGCATTATATTGACACATTCTTGGTGTGATGTAGCGAGAGGGTATATGACGTCATTTTTTGTTTACTTTCAGAATTACTGATTTGAAATGACTTTTAATGTACTCTAGAGTGATTTCCATGAATAAAAAAATAGGAAATTCTTTGTTGGAAATTTTCGTTTAAATACTCATTCGAGTTTTTATTACCTGTTTTTACTTCTATTATTGTTTTGGCCCCGTCTTGTTTTACTAAAGAACACTGTCGGGATATCGTAAATTCCATTCGAGAAATCTATGAACGTTGTGACATTATTTCTTTATATGGCAGCTAATATGTTTTTATACAGCATAATTGTGGGGTTGATAGAGCCTACGTCACTGTTCACTTAGATTCAGATCAATTGATTTTTTAATCCAGTTTTTGGGGCGAGCAATTATCTCCTACCCATTGATCATTGTGACATCAACAGATGTAATGTCATGTCATTTAAGTCATGGGGCATTAACCGTGGACAAAAGATAAAGAGTTTTATGTAAGTTCATCTCAAACACGGCGTTTTAACCATCTACATAATGATAATTTTAAATTCAATATTCTTCAAGTAAGCACATGTCATCAGTAAGGTCAACTCACCAGTTGCAATGTTAGGTCATCTTCGACCATGGGTTCGTGGATTCGTCACACAAATAATCCATATATTACGTCATACGAATCACGTAATACTAATACAGTGGCGGTTGAATGACCTTAAATTTTATCTCGATGGATGACGTTATACCAGTGATGGTTACCTCACACTATAGCTATGTAGATGACGTTATAGAAGATATCCTCGTTACAACGTTGCTAGCACCCTGACGCAAGTGTTCCCGCTGCTTGCATCCCCCTCCTTGACTTCGGCTCCTGTTTTGACAACCACTTGACAGCGTAGACGGTTGATAGCAGCTCTCAATAGAGTTCAGCCACCCTCTGTCTCGTCATTAACGCTCGGGTGATGCTCAAGGTAAAACAATACCTGTCAACAATGGGAGATACTCTCTAACCTCCAGAGCACCGCCCCTGCTCTCAGACAGGACATTGTCTCTGCTAGGGAAAGGTAACCCACAGGAAGCAATTCAAACAAGTTGGGAAAGTATTGGGGTGGGGGGGGGGCTCAGAGACCCGACACTAAACAAGGGAAGCTAATCTCTGAGAGGCGCTCATAAAATTCAGTGTTGCCTTCGAAGCCAATGGGATTACGCCAGAAATGAGTCACTATTGTATCACTGGAACACATAGAAATGAAATCTTTATGGGAAATCTTGAACACAATGTATGAGATGGATGTGAACACAATGTATGAGATGGATGTGAACACAATATATGAGATGGATGTGAACACAATGTATGAGATGGATGTGAACACAATATATGAGATGGATGTGAACACAATATATGAGATGGATGTGAACACAATATATGAGATGGATGTGAACACAATATATGAGATGGATGTGAACACAATATATGAGATGGATGTGCTTCAGGAATGACAGTGATTCAATTAACATCTCTATCAACCTACCTACCTACCCATTTACCAATATATCTAATCTGCATAATCTACAAAGTCTTCTTATCTAGCTAATTATCGAATATATCGATGTGATCTAAATATCTGCCTCATCTACCAATCCAACCATCCATGCATCCATCTATCCATTTATCTAGTTATCTATCTATCTAGCTATCATCTATCTAATCTATCTGTCTAATGTATATATCTCTATCAAATACCAATCAGCTCCCTTATCATCGTTCTATTGTTTTACTCTACAAACTGTTTCTGCAGTTTTTTTATTCCAATATTATCAATATACACAATTCCCGTTGTCTGTATGTATGTATGTATGTATGTATGTATGTATGTATGTATGTATGTATGTATGTATGTATGTATGTATGTATGTATGTATGTATGTATGTATGTATGTATGTATGTATGTATGTATGTATGTATGTATGTATGTATGTATGTATGTATGTATGTATGTATGTATGTATGTGTGTATGTATGCATGCATGCATGCATGCATGCATGCATGCATGCATGTATGTATGTATGTATGTATGTATGTATGTATGTATGTATGTATGTATGTATGTATGTATGTATGGAATAATGTGGTTAGGTGGCGCTGCGATCGATTTTGTTTAAACATATTAAATGATGTCTTTGTTTTATGTATATTGATATTATATGACGGCTTTGTTTTAGGCTTATATTTTAATTTTTGAAAAGGGAACGATGTAAAAATAGGATTTGAGGATTTATAATTATCATGAAACTAGACGCCCCGCGGCGTAGCATGCGCCGCAGACTTGCTCATTGAGAGTGCAAAGAAAGTGGAGAAAGAACGGACACAAACTACAGCACGAAGAAATGAAAACAATGCGAGTGAACGTCTGTTAATAAATGGGAGGTGGATAACAAAAACCTCAGTGTGCATGTCTTTACGTTTACTCGCTATTTTTTATTTACTTAGTGCTGCTTTTTGTGTCTGTACTCTAAACCCCCCCCCCTCTTTCCAACCGTTATTTGCACTGTCTATGATAAGCAAGTCTACGGGGTATGCTACGCCGCGGGTCTCTCCAGAGTTCCTTCTTTTCATTCATTTACAGCCGTTTGCCCAAACCCACCCCATTTTGACAACTGTGTCTTTCAGGAAGTTTTCACCCGTCACTAAATCATTAGCGGCGTATGCTACGCCGCGGGTCATGTAGTACAACATAATTTCTCTAATTGTTCAAACATCTTTGATATTTAGTTCAATTACCAACCATCTCAGAGACATCTCAAATATACCATCTCAGAGACATATCAAATAAAGTACCACACACATTTGTTCCTACAAACACCAGTTTTCTGGCCACGAGCCGTCTGTTAAACGGATCTCTCCCTGTGATCGTTTCCATGTCATGGAGTGCTGATTGCTGACTAGCACCTAGGACCTAGAACGTCTGATATCAGTGACGTCATCGTACCTAGTCTCTGCATTGCCAGAAACATCATCATAGCGGCAAGTCCTTTGAACTACCAACTAAGAACATCATCAGAGCGGCAAGTCCTTTGAACTACCAACTCAGTTTTTATAATACATATGGGGACCAATAAAATAATTTTATAACTAGGGCTGTACCAGATTCAAATTTGTGAAATCAGGCTGGAGCTGAATTAGGCTGGATTTATGAAGTGAAATCCGGCTCGATTTGTAAAAATGGCCGGATTCCGGATTTACCGTAGCCGAAATGCGGTACACCCCTATTAATAACCCACCATAAAACACAGCAACAACAACAACAACAAAAAGGTGCAACACAGCATTGGTCACGCAGCCAAACAATCGGTCTGACAAATAGTACCACTACAGCTACTACCAGGATCACCGTACAGGCCATGACGAGATAGATGGCCAAGCCGGGGACAAGCCGGGCCAAGTCGGGGCCAAGCCTAACATGCGATAAATAATACTGCCAACAAGTGACCCCAAAAAATTACAAGTTCCACGACCCTAAAAAGTACTTGTTCTACGACCCAAAAAAGTACTTTTTCCACGACCTAAAAATTACTTGTTCCACGACCTAAAAAACTAATTGTTCCAAGACCTAAGAAAGTACTTGTTCCATGACCTAAAAAAGTACTTGTTCCAAGACCTAAGAAAGTAATTGTTCCAAGACCTTAGAAAGTACTTGTTCCATGACCTAAAAAAGTACTTGTTCCAAGACCTAAGAAAGTACTTGTTCCAAGACCTAAAAAAGTACTTGTTCCAAGACCTAAGAAAATACTTGTTCCATGACCTAAAAAACAACACGCAGTGCGACCAAACGTATATTTGATAGTTGTATGTATTTAATAGTGTTGCATGTGTATATAAGTTTCTTGAATGTATACATTAGATTGTTACATGTATACATTAGATTGTAAAATGTATACATTATATTGTTACATGTATACTTGGATAGCAATGGAAACAACCTTTATCAACATTTTGAACAATCACCTAAGTGAATATTTTAAACAAAAATGTTCGTGTAGTCGTCCGGAAATTAGCTCATATTTAGCGGCCGAAATATTTTACTTTTTGACTTCCAATACATTTATAAGTGGTGGATCGATTAATCGTTAAATGTTTTTTAATCGTTTACAAATTTTAACGATTATTCGAGAAATTAATCGTTAATTTCCGCAGCCCTAATGAATACGAATATTGTTGTAGTGTATAATTATTGTGTACACACACACACAAGTAAATATACTCCAACACGCCCTCAATACACACTCACCCTCCCACCACACACACACACACAGGTCACATGTTACAACAATTGTTTTTTGGCAAACGTTTTAATGGTCTTATGCTGACTCACTGACTACTTCAAACATCAACCTATTAAAATATTTTTATCGTTCGATGCTCATGTCATGTCTTAAGACTTAAGGAGATAGATTTCAACTAATGTAAGAAATAATTTCCCCTGCATCTGTAATGGTAAGTTAGAGCAGTGAAACTTCAACTACCAAGTATTAAATTAGTGTAACAGATCTGTGAGATTAACTTCAACTACCAAGTATTAGATGAGTGCAACAGACTGTGAGATTAACTTCAACTAACTCCTGGATGTCTACAATTAACACAACTTCTTCACATGTCGGTGTTCTAACAATTCCTGGATCGTCGTTTTGTTTACAAGTCATCCGTCATCTCTTGACATGTCCTTTGTATAAGTCATAAACCAAAGAATGTCAGTCATAAGTCTACTCTACAATGTTAGTAATAAGTCATCTACCCAACATTCTGTGAAAGTCATTAGAAGCGGCCCGCCTTAACGGTAACATAATACTTACTGACATATCTTATAGGTGTATGCCTCTCAGGTGAATTCGATAACCGTACTGTAGCTGCACCAAACACAATCATACTGTGCATCACACTCAATCATACTGGTCTACCACACTCAATCGTACTGGTCCTCCGCACTCAATCACACTGATCCACCAAACACAATCATATTGTGCCCACACTCAATCATACTGGTCCTCCATACTCAATCATACTTGTCCTCCACACTCAAACATAGTGTGCCCACACTCAATGCTACTGGTGCATCAAACTCAATCACACTGATCCACCACACTCAATCATACTGGTCCTCTATACTCAATCATACTTGTCCTCCACACTCAAACATAGTGTGCCCACACTCAATGCTACTGGTGCACCAAACTCAATCACACTGATCCTCCACACTCAATCATTCTGGTGCACCACACTCAATCATACTGGTGCACCACAGTCAATCATACTGGTGTACCACACTCAATCATACTGGTCCTCCACACTCAATCATTCTGGTGCACCACACTCAATCATACTGGTGCACCACACTCAATCATACTGGTGCACCACACTCAATCATACTGGTGCACCACACTCAACCATACTGGTGTACCACACTCAATTATATTGGTGTACCACACTCAATCATACTGGTGTACCACACTCAATCATACTGGTGTACCACACTCAATCATACTGGTGTACCACACTCAATCATACTGGTGCACCACACTCAATCAAACTGGTGTACCACACTCAATCATACTGGTGTACCACACTCAATCATACTGGTGTACCACACTCAATCATATTGGTGTACCACACTCAATCATACTGGTGTTCCACACTCAATCATAATGGTGTACCACACTCAATCATACTGGTGTACCACACTCAATCATACTGGTGTACTACACTCAATCATACTGGTGTACCACACTCAATCATACTGGTGTACCACACTCAATCATAATGGTGTACCCCACTCAATCATACTGGTCCACCACACTCAATCATACTGGTGTACCACACTAAATCATACTGGTTAACCACACTCAATCATAATGGTGTACCACACTCAATCATACTGGTCCACCACACTCAATCATACTGGTGTACCACACTCAATCATACTGATGTACCACACTCAATCATACTGGTGTACCACACTCAATCATACTGGTCCACCACACTCAATCATAATGGCGTACCACACTCAATCATACTGATGTACCACACTCAATCATACTGGTGTACCACACTCAATCATACTGGTCCACCACACTCAATCATACTGGTGTACCACACTCAATCATACTGGTGTACCACACTCAATCATACTGGTGTACCACACTCAATCATACTGGTCCATCACACTCAATCATACTGGTCCACCACACTCAATCATACTGGTGTACCACACTCAATCATACTGGTGTACCACACTCAATCATACTGGTCCACCACACTCAATCATTCTGGTCCACCACACTCAATCATACCGGTGTACCACACTCAATCATACTGGTGTACCACACTCAATCATACTGGTCCACCACACTCAATCATACTGGTGTACCACACTCAATTATACTGGTGTACCACACTCAATCATACTGGTGTACCACACTCAATCATACTGGTGTACCACACTCAATCATACTGGTCCACCACACTCAATCATACTGGTGTACCACACTCAATCATACTGGTGTACCACACTCAATCATACTGGTCCTCCACACTCAATCATACTGGTGTACCACACTCAATCATACTGGTGTACCACACTCAATCATACTGGTGTACCACACTCAATCATACTGGTCCTCCACACTCAATCATACTGGTGTACCACACTCAATCATACTGGTGTACCACACTCAATCATACTGGTCCACCACAGTCAATCATACTGGTGTACCACACTCAATCATACTGGTGTACCACACTCAATCATACTGGTGCACCACACTCAATCATACTGGTGTACCACACTCAATCATACTGGTGTACCACACTCAATCATACTGGTGTACCACACTCAATCATACTGGTGTACAACACTCAATCATACTAGTGTACCACACTCAATCATAATGGTGTACCACACTCAATCATACTGGTGTACCACATTCAATCATACTGGTGTACCACACTCAATCATAATGGTGTACTACACTCAATCATACTGGTCCACCACACTCAATCATACTGGTGTACCACACTCAATCATAATGGTGTACCACACTCAATCATACTGGTGTACCACACTCAATCATACTGGTCCTCCACACTCAATCATACTGGTGTACCACACTCAATCATACTGGTCCTCCACACTCAATCATACTGGTGTACCACACTCAATCATACTGGTGTACCACACTCAATCATACTGGTGTACCACACTCAATCATACTGGTGTACCACACTCAATCATACTGGTGTACCACACTCAATCATACTGGTGTACCACACTCAATCATACTGGTGTACCACACTCAATCATACTGGTGTACCACACTCAATCATTCTGGTGTACCACACTCAATCATACTGGTCCACCACACTCAATCATACTGGTCCACCACACTCAATCATACTGGTGTACCACAGTCAATCATACTGGTGTACCACACTCAATCATAATGGTGCACCACACTCAATCATACTGGTGCACCACACTCAATCATACTGGTGTACCACACTCAATCATACTGGTGTACCACACTCAATCATACTGGTGTACCACACTCAATCATACTGGTGCACCAAACTCAATCATACTGGTGCACCACACTCAATCATACTGGTGTACCACACTCAATCATACTGGTGTACCACACTCAATCATACTGGTGTACCACACTCAATCATACTGGTCCTCCACACTCAATCATACTGGTGTACCACACTCAATCATACTGGTCCATCACACTCAATCATACTGGTCCACCACACTCAATCATACTGGTGTACCACACTCAATCATACTGGTGTACCACACTCAATCATACTGGTCCACCACACTCAATCATACTGGTCCACCACACTCAATCATACTGGTGTACCACACTCAATCATACTGGTGTACCACACTCAATCATACTGGTCCACCACACTCAATCATACTGGTGTACCACACTCAATTATACTGGTGTACCACACTCAATCATACTGGTGTACCACACTCAATCATACTGGTGTACCACACTCAATCATACTGGTCCACCACACTCAATCATACTGGTGTACCACACTCAATCATACTGGTGTACCACACTCAATCATACTGGTGTACCACACTCAATCATACTGGTGTAACACACTCAATCATACTGGTGTACCACACTCAATCATACTGGTGTACCACACTCAATCATACTGGTCCTCCACACTCAATCATACTGGTGTACCACACTCAATCATACTGTTGTACCACACTCAATCATACTGGTCCACCACAGTCAATCATACTGGTGTACCACACTCAATCATACTGGTGTACCACACTCAATCATACTGGTGCACCACACTCAATCATACTGGTGTACCACACTCAATCATACTGGTGTACCACACTCAATCATACTGGTGTACCACACTCAATCATACTGGTGTACCACACTCAATCATACTAGTGTACCACACTCAATCATAATGGTGTACCACACTCAATCATACTGGTGTACCACACTCAATCATACTGGTGTACCACACTCAATCATAATGGTTTACTACACTCAATCATACTGGTCCACCACACTCAATCATACTGGTGTACCACACTCAATCATAATGGTGTACCACACTCAATCCTACTGGTGTACCACACTCAATCATACTGGTCCTCCACACTCAATCATACTGGTGTACCACACTCAATCATACTGGTCCACCACACTCAATCATACTGGTGTACCACACTCAATCATACTGGTGTACCACACTCAATCATACTGGTGTACCACACTCAATCATACTGGTGTACCACACTCAATCATACTGGTGTACCACACTCAATCATACTGGTGTACCACACTCAATCACACTGGTGTACCACACTCAATCATACTGGTCCACCACACTCAATCATACTGGTCCACCACACTCAATCATACTGGTGTACCACACTCAATCATACTGGTGTACCACACTCAATCATACTGGTGTACCACACTCAATCATACTGGTCCACCACACTCAATCATACTGGTGTACCACACTCAATCATACTGGTGTACCACACTCAATCATACTGGTGTACCACACTCAATCATACTGGTGTACCACACTCAATCATACTGGTGTACCACACTCAATCATACTGGTGTACCACCCTCAATCATACTGATGTACCACACTCAATCATACTGGTGTACCACACTCAATCATACTGGTGTACCACACTCAATCATACTGGTGTACCACACCAAATCATACTGGTGTACCACACTCAATCATACTGGTGTACCACACTCAATCATACTGGTGTACCACACTCAATCATACTGGTGTACCACACTCAATCATACTGGTGTACCACACTCAATCATACTGGTGTACCACACTCAATCATTCTGGTGTACCACACTCAATCATACTGGTCCACCACGCTCAATCATACTGGTCCACCACACTCAATCATACTGGTGTACCACAGTCAATCATACTGGTGTACCACACTCAATCATAATGGTGCACCACACTCAATCATACTGGTGCACCACACTCAATCATACTGGTGTACCACACTCAATCATACTGGTGTACCACACTCAATCATACTGGTGTACCACACTCAATCATACTGGTGCACCAAACTCAATCATACTGGTGCACCACACTCAATCATACTGGTGTACCACACTCAATCATACTGGTGTACCACACTCAATCATACTGGTGCAGCAAACTCAATCATACTGGTGCACCACACTCAATCATACTGGTGTACCACACTCAATCATACTGGTGTACCACACTCAATCATACTGGTGTACCACACTCAATCATACTGGTGTACCACACTCAATCATACGGGTCACCACACTCAATCATATTGTGCGCCACACTCAATAAAATATATGCGTCACTTACATTTGCTCATCTACTACCACTGACTAAATGACTAACTTAGTCACGAGCGATATTTATCTCGGCACACAAGAGATCTTGTCAGTTCAGCCTGTAACGGTTCCATCTCCATCTTGATTGGCACGTGCAATTACAGGAGTTTAATATCTTCAACTCTTGGCCGGGCCATCGCCCTATCTTCATCTCTCAACCTATCAACAAGACACAACAAGACACAACTAGGAACAAGACACAGCGAGACAGGGGGAAGTCATTTCTCTTACAGACAAGAAGATTAGCGTTTCTGGTCGTTTTGAAGATTACAGTAAAACAACTTCTGGTTTAATGGTAAAACATCTTCTTCTGGTCTAATGGTAAAACGTTATTTTGAATAAAGAATACGTTGTTAAGCATTCAAAGTCATGAATATTTATGAACTAAGATCGCATTGATCAGTTACTTTAGAAACACAAAGTGGACACTGGCGATTGAAATGAGCCTGACAGTCAGTTCTTGGATACAGAAAGTTGATATACACAAGTGTGTGATGGTGAATGTTGATATACACCAATGTGTGATGGTGAATGTTGATATACACAAATGTGTGATGGTGAATGTTGATATACACAAATGTGTGATGGTGAATGTTGATATACACAAATGTGTGATGGTGAATGTTGATATACACAAATGTGTGATGGTGAATGTTGATATACACAAATGTGTGATGGCGAATGTTGATATACACAAATGTGTGATGGTGAATGTTGATATACACAAATGTGTGATGGTGAATGTTGATATACACAAATGTGTGATGGTGAATTTTGATATACACAAAACTGAGTTATAAAACGTTGATATACACAATTTTGAGACAGGAAATATTTGCAAACACACATCTGATGTATAGACTCTACACACACACACATACAAACTCACACACACACATTTTAGGATTCATATTTGGAAATACACAAATCTTCAAACAGCTCTTGCCGTAATTTTCGGTTAACAGTTTAGGCTGTGGTTTAAGTTACAGCTATGTTACAACACTCTATCCTCCAGTTAATAGTTTAGGCTGTTGTATAAGTTACAGCTATGTTACAACACTCTATCCTCCAGTTAATAGTTTAGACTGTTGTATAAGTTACAGCTATGTTACAACACCCTATCCTCCAGTTAATAGTTTAGGCTGTGGTATAAGTTACAGCTATGGTACAACACTCTATCCTCCAGTTAATAGTTTAGGCTGTTGTATAAGTTACAGCTATGTTACAACACTCTATCCTCCAGTGAATAGTTTAGGCTGTTGTATAAGTTCCAGCTATGTTACAACAATCTATCCCCCAGTTAATAGTTTAGGCTGTTGTATAAGATACAGCTATGTTACAACACACTATCCTCCAGTTAATAGTTTAGGCTGTTGTATAAGTTCCAGCTATGTTACAACACTCTATCCTCCAGTTAATAGTTTAGGCTGTTGTATAAGTTACAGCTATGTTACAACACTCTATCCTCCAGTTAATAGTTTAGGCTGTTGTATAAGTTCCAGCTATGTTACAACACTCTATCTTCCAGTTAATAGTTTAGGCTGTTGTATAAGTTACAGCTATGTTACAACACTCTATCCTCCAGTTAATAGTTTAGGCTGTTGTATAAGTTACAGCTATGTTACAAAACACTCTATCCTCCAGTTAATAGTTTAGTTTAGGCTATTGTATAAGTTACAGCCAGTTTTTGTTCAGTCTCAAGGGAGAAAGGTGAATGCGACTAAAATTACAAACTTCTTTCAACCGAATTTGCGCCTCGTTTATAGGTAATTACTCGTCAGAGAGATAATACATTTTCGGCTGCGCACAGAGTAATCACTCCTGTTGTCTCACGTTACTTTTCAAAGGGAGGCAATAGATATGAATGACATCATACTGGAAGAAGTAATAGAGGCATTTCCGGTGCACTAACCTTGTCCGATGCACTAACATTGTCCGGTGCACTAACCTTGTCCGGTGCACTAACCTTGTGCGGTGCACTAACCTTGTCCGGTGCACTAATCTTGTCCCGTGCACTAACCTTGTCCGGTGCACTAACCTTGTCTGGTGCACTAACCTTGTCCGGTGCACTAACCTTGTCCGGTGCACTAAGCTTGTCCGGTGCACTAACCTTGTCCGGTGCACTAACCTTGTCCGGTGCACTAACCTTGGCCGGTGCACTAACCTTGTCCGGTGCACTAACCTTGTCCGGTGCACTAACCTTGTCCGGTGCACTAACCTTGTCCCGTGCACTAACCTTGTCCCGTGCACTAACCTTGTCCGGTGCACTAACCTTGTCCGGTGCACTAACCTTGTCCGGTGCACTAACCTTGTGCTGCGCAAAATTTCAATGTCGTATGGTGTATATGGAACAGTTCTGTAGTACTGTCTAAATTAAAATTGTCTCTATTCTTGTCTAAATTGACCTTGTCTATTCTTGTCTAAATTGACCTTGTCTATATAGCTGTCTATATTGACCTTGTCTCTAATCTTGTCTAAATTGACCTTGTCTATATTGCTGTCTATTTTGACCTTGTCTCTATTCTTATCAAAATTGACCTTGTCTATATTGCTGTCTAAATTGACCTTATCTATATTTATGTCACTACATCAAATTCATAAAAACTTTTCTAACGACAATTTATTTTCACCAAAAATTATCGCACCACTACCCGCCATAAAAATCACCCCGAGTCCACTTGGCGCCCTAAAAAAACACAACAGATTGCACACTCCAGCCCCTTAACGAGCCATGTATTGGATTCGGTTTCAAAACCTTCCCCGGAAAGGTCACCGCCATACACACGTGGTTTGCTTTATTTGCATGCTGGGTCTCGTCTCCATTCACTGGCTGGGATAACTCTGACGTAATCATGTTATTGCTTGTCAGTTCTCTCCCCGCACAGCTCACATTTTTTGAAAATTCATTTTCAATTTTAGATCGAGAGAAGTTAGACATTTCGATATCGTTTATGAATTTTTACGATTACCAGACATTACTCAAAATTACTGTACTCGATTACTTAACTTCTTGACGCCGTATGGGCTGTCCAAAGATTATTCTTTAAATGTGTGTTAAGATGTCATATGTCAAATACATGACAAAAGATGAGGATCGGCGTATTCAACCTAAAACATCAACAAAATAATGGCTGCCGGTGACACTGTGTCCTATTGGCTGCCGGTGACACTGTGTCATGTGGACTGGTGTGTCTCTGTGTCATGTGGACTGGTGTGTCTCTGTGTCATTTTGACTGGTGTGTCTCTGTGTCATGTTGCCTGGTGTGTCTCTGTGTCATATTGGCTGGTGTGTCTCTGTGTCATATTGCCTGGTGTGTCCCTGTGTCATATTGCTGGGGTATCTATGTGTCATCTGGACTGGTGTGTTTCTGTGTCATGTTGGCTTGTGTTTCTGTGTCATATTGGCTGGTGTGTCTCTGTGTCATGTTGCCTGGTGTGTCTCTTTGTCATATTGGCTGGTGTGTCTCTGTGTCATGTTGGCTGGTGTGTCTCTGTGTCCTATTGCCTGGTGTGTCTCTGTGTCATGTTGCCTGGTGTGTCTCTGTGTCATATCGCCTGGTGTGTCTCTGTGTCATGTTGCCTGGTGTGTCTCTGTGTCCTATTGCCTGGTGTGTCTCTGTGTCATGTTGCCTGGTGTGTCTCTATGTCATATTGCCTGGTGTGTCTCTGTGTCATGTTGCCTGGTGTGTCTCTGTGTCATATTGCCTGGTGTGTCTCTGTGTCATATTGGCTGGTGTGTCTCTGTGTCATATTGCCTGGTGTGTCTCTGTGTCATATTGCCTGGTGTGTCTCTGTGTCATATTGCCTGGTGTGTCTCTGTGTCATATTGCCTGGTGTGTCTCTGTGTCATATTGGCTGGTGTGTCTCTGTGTCCTATTGCCTGGTGTGTCTCTGTGTCATATTGCCTGGTGTGTCTCTATCTCATGTAGGCTGAAGTGTCTATGTGTCATATTGGCTGGTGTGTCTCTGTGTCATATTGGCTGGTGTGTCTCTGTGTCATGTTGCTCGATGTGTCTATGTGTCATATTGGCTGGTTTGTCTATGTGTAAATTGGCTGGTGTGTCTTTGTCATATGTACTGGTGTGTCTCTGTCATGTCTACTGGTGTGTCTCTGTGTCATATTGGCTGGTGTGTCTCTGTGTCATATTGGCTGGTGTGTCTCTGTGTCATATTGGCTGGTGTGTATCTGTGTCATATTGGCTGGTGTGTATCTGTGTCATATTGGCTGGTGTGTATATATCTAATATTGAGATTTCACAGATATATGGTCAGATAAGGTGTCACAGATATGTGGTCAGATAAGGTGTCACAGATATATGGTCAGATAAGGTGTCACAGATATATGGTCAGATAAGGTGTCACAGATATGTGGTCAGATAAGATGTCACAGATATATGGTCAGATATGGTGTCAAAGATATGTGAACAGATAATGTTTTACAGATATATGGTCAGATAAGATGTCACAAATATATGGTCAGATAAGGTGTCACAGATATATGGTCAGATAAGGTGTCACAGATATATGGTCAGATAAGATGTCACAGATATATGGTCAGATAAGGTGTCACAGATATATGGTCAGATAAGATGACACAGATATATGGTAAGATATGTCACAGATATGTGGTCAGATAAGGTGTCACAAATATTGGGTCAGA
This sequence comes from Ampullaceana balthica, assembly GCA_944989445.1. Lineage (NCBI taxonomy): Eukaryota > Metazoa > Mollusca > Gastropoda > Lymnaeidae > Ampullaceana > Ampullaceana balthica. The sequence goes on along the minus strand of CALYLW010000590.1, from coordinate 138,781 downwards.
TAAGGTGTCACATATATATGGTCAGATAAGGTGTCACGGATATGTGGTCAGATAAGGTGTCACAGATATGTGGTCAGATTAGATGTCACAGATGTATGGTCTGATAAGGTGTCACAGATATATGGTCAGTTTTGATGTCACAGCTATGTGATCAGATTAGATGTCACAGATATGTGATCAGATTAGATGTCACAGCTATGTGGTCAGATAAGATGTCACAGATACAGTCACATGAATTTCCCTCGATAGTTGTATAAAACATTTATAATTAGGATTGGAAAAGCCTAAAATAGCTTAGTGTTGATAAATTTCTCTGATGTACTTACAACTTCTAAATTACATTCGTATTTATCAAAGGTTCTCACTTTGTGATGAGCTATTAGCATCATTGGCAGATTGTTTCTAGATGCACCTTTGTCTTAACTCAGTGTTTCTCAAATAGTGGGATGCGCGGCTCCGCAAATGGGGGCTCGTTTGACCGTTACGCAGAGGTGTAATTATAACAATTTTATAGACAAATGATACTATTTACAGTCGCGTGGAGGCCGCAAAATGTGTTCTTTCTTCCTAGGTTTGCATGCCAGAAAATAATTGAGAAACACTGCCTTAACTTAACTTGAGCTAAGCGCTTTATGTTAGATAAGGGCGCATAACTCAACCTATCACTTTTTAGCAGCAGTCTCAAGTGACATATGATGTTCATCAGTTTTTTGTTGGACCCGGGTATATTGAACTGTTCACTACCTATGTACATGTTTTATGTTTACAAACCCATGTAACCATGTTTCATGTTTACAAACCCATGTAACCATGTTTCATGTTTACAAACCCATGTAACCATGTTTTATGTTTACAAACCCATGTAACCATGTTTCAAGTTCACAAAACCATGTAACCATGTTTCAAGTTCACAAAACCATGTACATGTTTCAAGTTCACAAAACCATGTACATGTTTCAAGTTCACAAAACCATGTACATGTTTCAAGTTCACAAACCCATTTACCCATGTTTCAAGTTCACAAACCCATGTACATATTTCAAGTTCACAAACCAATGTACATGTTTCAAGTTCACAAACCGATTTACCCATGTTTAAAGGTCACAAACCTACGTACATGTTTCATGTTCACAAACCCATTTACCCATGTTTCAAGTTCACAAACCCATGTATATGTTTCAAGTTCACAAAACCATGTACATGTTTCAAGTTCACAAACCCATGTTCATGTTTCAAGTTCACAAACCCATGTACATGTTTCAAGTTCACAAACCCATTTACCCATGTTTCAAGTTCACAAACCCATGTACCCATGTTTCAAGTTCACAAACCCATGTACATGTTTCAAGTTCACAAACCCATGTACATGTTTCAAGGTCACAAACCCATGTACATGTTTCAAGTGGCAGAAGGCCAATGACATCTAACACGTCTTGTTCTTGAAACATTAACGAAAAAATCTTACAGTTACAGTCGATGAAATCTTCCTTGACTGCTCGAGATGTAGGTCACTTGATTTAATTCGATTACACTAATGTTACGTGCGCAACGTTCATCTATTTAAACCAGGTATAGTAGTGTTCAAACCGGATGTAGTATAGAAACCGGAAGTAGTAAATTGATGCTTTATTTTCCTTCTCATCAACTCCTCCTACCCCCATGACCTCCCCTCTCCACCAGCTTTTATCGTCTGCATTCCCAGGGGCCATCATCCAAACATCAAATAATGCAGCCATTGTTTTTGCCGGAAGCTGTGCCGTGTTTTCTTCACAATGTATTTTTGCCACTTTGATAATAACGTATTTATTGAAATCTTTGAGAGATTGTTGATAACAATGGCTTGGTAATATAATTACATTACATTTCCCTGTCTACGCTTTGTTACAAGCTATCAAATGTATGATTTATGAAACTTTTCTGCATTATAACTAATGTCCGTATTATTGTCATAATAAAAATTTAAAAATTTTATTGGGAAACTCTATAATATATATCTTTCTCTCTCTCTTTCTTTCTCTCTCTCTCTCTCTCTCTCTCTCTCTCTCTCTCTCTCTCTCTCTCTCTCTCTCTCTCTGTGTGTCTCTCGCTCTCTCTCTCACTCTCTCTCTCTCACACTCTCTTTCTCTCTCTCTCTCTCTCACTCTCTCTCTCTCTCTCTCTCTCTCACGCTCTCTCACTCACTCTCTCTCTCACTCTCTCTTTATTTCTACAGTTTTGATCATCATAAACCAGAACTCTGAATATCAACTTTTAATTTTCAGGTCGTCTGGAGACGCAAGTCGGATTTTAACCCTCTGACCGTTGGCCGGAATACTTTTGTGGACGATGAGAGAGTCAGTGTCCAGCATGTTCCACTGACCCCAGATTGGGTTCTGATCATCAAACAGGTAAGTAATTGGTCAGTGCTTGGTCATTGCTTGGTCAATACTTGGTAAGTGCTTCAGACGATTAGTCTGTTGATCGACTCAGATAGGTTATTGCCAAATAGACAAAATCTTTATGGCCGATCTACAAGAAGAACACAAAACTTGTAATGGTATCAATAAAGTCAGATTGTCAACTAGTGTTAAGGTACTTTGTTTTTAATGAACACTTAGATCTATGATTTTAATGAACACTTAGATCTATGATTTTAATGAACACTTAGATCTATGATTTTAATGAACACGTAGATCTATGATTTTAATGAACACTTTGATCTATGATTTTTAGGCCGAATTCCAATAGTGAATATCACATTTTTATATTGTTTTAGAGCTGTATCAAAAGATTTTGATATTTTAGCACAAGTTACTGTGTCATTGTGTTATTTGGTTCTTTCTGGTGATTGTTTCAGGTGAGGTTTGATGACGCAGGCGAGTACGAATGTCAGATAAGTTCTGTGGACAGACAGCTGAGAAAACCTTTCTACTTGACTGTCACAGGTCAGTTAAATTACCTCCACATTACATACACATTATGTACACATTATGCGCATATTGTGTACACATTATGTGCACATTATGAACAAATTACGTACACATAACGTACACATTATGTACACAATATGAACACATTATGTACAAATTACGTACACATAACGTACACATTATTTACACATTATTGCGTACTCATTGTTAAATGTCAGCAAGTGAAATATGAAATAAGTACCTATATTTAAATTTTAAATAACCTGAATACACACTGATGACACCACATGACTACACACTACACACTCTTAAAAAGTTCACATTAAGGTCGATTCAAATATAACATAAAGTAAATGTTCGATATCAATAATATAAAAAATATGATGCTCATTTTTAAGTCATTTCGCGCTATTAAAATTTGTTATTGATAAAAATCATCACTCTCACTCTCTCACTCTCTCTCTCTCTCTGCCTCTCTCTCTCTCTCTCTCTCTCTCTCTCTCTCTCTCTCTCTCTCTCTCTCTCTCTAATAAATTACTAGCGTCTTGCTAAGCTGGCATTCGGAAAAAAGTATTTTGCAGTTAATCTTTGGACAGTTTATTTGGGACCCAGTCAATAAGCCTTTTATTCAATTAAATACCATCATAGTCCATTACATACCATCACAGTCCGTTAACTACCATCAAAGAGCATTAAAAGACCTTCAAATTATTATATTATTACTGCCATGAGGCCAAGACCGATCCAGTTAAAACCAACTATTTCAATTTCATTCCCATTTTTTAAAACATAACCGATTAACAATAAAAGTTATCAATCAGTGCCAACGCTGAAGGCATTCACCAATTAAATTAAAATAAGTGTCTGTGCAGGAGCCCCTAAGGGGTCATTTTAGTTATCCTAAACAGTGTGCTAGCAATATTGAATGCAAATCAATTCGATCAATTATCAATAATTTTTTTAAAATCCTAATTAAATTGTTAAAGTTTTCGACGACGCTGGTACCAACGAAATTGAATTTAATTTTGAAGCACTTTTTAAGATTGAATAATTATATTTAAAAACAAAATCAGTTGTTCTATTAAAATGGGTCTGAAAAACGTCCAAGCTTTATACTTTAATTTTAGATGTCTCCACTTTGCAAATAAGATCTTCAGCTAACATTGATAGACATTTAAACCGGATGTACTTCAGCATGACTACAAGTTATGTTAGATTCACGTAAAACTGTATATCTCAAACATTCACGTAAAACTGTATATCTCAAACATTCACCTAAAACTGTATATCTCAAACATTCACGTAAAACTGTATATCTCAAACATTCACGTAAAACTGTATATCTCAAACATTCACGTAAAACTGTATATCTCAAACATTCACGTAAAACTGTATATCTCAAACATTCACGTAAAACTGTATATCTCAAACATTCACGTAAAACTGTATATCTCAAACATTCACGTAAAACTGTATATCTCAAACATTCACGTAAAACTGTATATCTCAAACATTCACGTAAAACTGTATATCTCAAACATTCACGTAAAACTGTATATCTCAAACATTCACGTAAAACTGTATATCTCAAACATTCACGTAAAACTGTATATCTCAAACATTCACGTAAAACTGTATATCTCAAACATTCACGTAAAACTGTATATCTCAAACATTCACGTAAAACTGTATATCTCAAACATTCACGTAAAACTGTATATCTCAAACATTCACGTAAAACTGTATATCTCAAACATTCACGTAAAACTGTATATCTCAAACATTCACGTAAAACTGTATATCTCAAACATTCACGTAAAACTGTATATCTCAAACATTCACGTAAAACTGTATATCTCAAACATTCACGTAAAACTGTATATCTCAAACATTCACGTAAAACTGTATATCTCAAACATTCACGTAAAACTGTATATCTCAAACATTCACGTAAAACTGTATATCTCAAACATTCACGTAAAACTGTATATCTCAAACTTTCACGTAAAACTGTATATCTCAAACATTCACGTAAAACTGTATATCTCAAACATTCACGTAAAACTGTATATCTCAAACATTCACGTAAAACTGTATATCTCAAACATTCACGTAAAACTGTATATCTCAAACATTCACGTAAAACTGTATATCTCAAACATTCACGTAAAACTGTATATCTCAAACATTCACGTAAAACTGTATATCTCAAACATTCACGTAAAACTGTATATCTCAAACATTCACGTAAAACTGTATATCTCAAACATTCACGTAAAACTGTATATCTCAAAACATTCACGTAAAACTGTTTATCTCAAACATTCACGTGACTGTATATCTCAAACATTCACGTAAAACTGTATATCTCAAACATTCACGTAAAACTGTATATCTCAAACATTCACGTAAAACTGTATATCTCAAACATTCACGTAAAACTGTATATCTCAAACATTCACGTAAAACTGTATATCTCAAACATTCACGTAAAACTGTATATCTCAAACATTCACGTAAAACTGTATATCTCAAACATTCACGTAAAACTGTATATCTCAAACATTCACGTAAAACTGTATATCTCAAACATTCACGTAAAACTGTATATCTCAAACATTCACGTAAAACTGTATATCTCAAACATTCACGTAAAACTGTATATCTCAAACATTCACGTAAAACTGTATATCTCAAACATTCACGTAAAACTGTATATCTCAAACATTCACGTAAAACTGTATATCTCAAACATTCACGTAAAACTGTATATCTCAAACATTCACGTAAAACTGTATATCTCAAACATTCACGTAAAACTGTATATCTCAAACATTCACGTAAAACTGTATATCTCAAACATTCACGTAAAACTGTATATCTCAAACATTCACGTAAAACTGTATATCTCAAACATTCACGTAAAACTGTATATCTCAAACATTCACGTAAAACTGTATATCTCAAACATTCACGTAAAACTGTATATCTCAAACATTCACGTAAAACTGTATATCTCAAACATTCACGTAAAACTGTATATCTCAAACATTCACGTAAAACTGTATATCTCAAACATTCACGTAAAACTGTATATCTCAAACATTCACGTAAAACTGTATATCTCAAACATTCACGTAAAACTGTATATCTCAAACATTCACGTAAAACTGTATATCTCAAACATTCACGTAAAACTGTATATCTCAAACATTCACGTAAAACTGTATATCTCAAACATTCACGTAAAACTGTATATCTCAAACATTCACGTAAAACTGTATATCTCAAACATTCACGTGACTGTATATATCAAACATTCACGTAAAACTGTATATCTCAAACATTCACGTAAAACTGTATATCTCAAACATTCACGTAAAACTGTATATCTAAAACATTCACGTTAAAACTGTTTATCTCAAACATTCACGTACTGTATAAAACTACGTAAAACTGTATATCTCAAACATTCACGTAAAACTGTATATCTCAAACATTCACGTAAAACTGTATATCTCAAACATTCACGTAAAACTGTATATCTCAAACATTCACGTAAAACTGTATATCTCAAACATTCACGTAAAACTGTATATCTCAAACATTCACGTAAAACTGTATATCTCAAACATTCACGTAAAACTGTATATCTCAAACATTCACGTTAAACTGTATATCTCAAACATTCACGTGACTGTATATATCAAACATTCACGTAAAACTGTATATCTCAAACATTCACGTAAAACTGTATATCTCAAACATTCACGTAAAACTGTATATCTCAAACATTCACGTAAAACTGTATATCTCAAACATTCACGTAAAACTGTATATCTCAAACATTCACGTAAAACTGTATATCTCAAACATTCACGTAAAACTGTATATCTCAAACATTCACGTAAAACTGTATATCTCAAACATTCACGTAAAACTGTATATCTCAAACATTCACGTAAAACTGTATATCTCAAACATTCACGTAAAACTGTATATCTCAAACATTCACGTAAAACTGTATATCTCAAACATTCACGTAAAACTGTATATCTCAAACATTCACGAAAAACTGTATATCTCAAACATTCACGTTAAAACTGGATATCTCAAACATTCATGTAAAACTGTATATCTCAAACATTCACGTAAAACTGTTTATCTCAAACATTCACGTAAAACTGTATATCTCAAACATTCACGTAAAACTGTATATCTCAAACTTTCACGTAAAACTGTATATCTCAAACATTCACGTAAAACTGTATATCTCAAACATTCACGTAAAACTGTATATCTCAAACATTCACGTAAAACTGTATATCTCAAACATTCACGTAAAACTGTATATCTCAAACATTCACGTAAAACTGTATATCTCAAACATTCACGTAAAACTGTATATCTCAAACATTCACGTAAAACTGTATATCTCAAACATTCACGTAAAACTGTATATCTCAAACATTCACGTAAAACTGTATATCTCAAACATTCACGTAAAACGGTATATCTCAAACATTCACGTGACTGTATATATCAAACATTCACGTAAAACTGTATATCTCAAACATTCACGTAAAACTGTATATCTCAAACATTCACGTAAAACTGTATATCTAAAACATTCACGTTAAAACTGTATATCTCAAACATTCACGTGACTGTATATATCAAACATTCACGTAAAACTGTATATCTCAAACATTCACGTAAAACTGTATATCTCAAACATTCACGTAAAACTGTATATCTCAAACATTCACGTAAAACTGTATATCTCAAACATTCACGTAAAACTGTATATCTCAAACATTCACGTAAAACTGTATATCTCAAACATTCACGTAAAACTGTATATCTCAAACATGCACGTTAAACTGTATATCTCAAACAAAAACCTAACACACGCCGTTTTGCTTTTACATGGGGAAAACAATTTTAGAACATTCTACATCCATTTGAACGACATAAAAGCTTGAAATATATCTTTAAATATATCTGTCAACTTCATTTCATGTCTTAGGACCTGAAATAAAATTAGAGACTTAATCAAGTAGCTGGGTTTTTTTTTCATGTTTAATATAGATAATTTAATATATATATGTTTAATATAGATAATTTAATATATATATGTTTAATATAGATAATTTAATATATATATGTTTAATATAGATAATTTAATATATATATGTTTAATATAGATAATTTAATATATATATGTTTAATATAGATAATTTAATATATATATGTTTAATATTTTTTAAACATTTCTTGTTAAAGAAATCCAACAATTTAAACGCGATGAGAATACAATGTATTTAAATCCTTTATATTAACTCGTGTCGTCTGCTTGATGCATTGTATTAACTCGTGTCGTCTGCTTGATGCCTTGTATTAACTCGTGTCGTCTGCTTGATGCATTGTATTAACTCGTGTCGTCTGCTTGATGCCTTGTATTAACTCGTGTCGTCTGCTTGATGCCTTGTATTAACAAGTGTCGTCTGTTTGATGCCTTGTATTAACTCGTGTCGTCTGCTTGATGCCTTGTATTAACTCGTGTCGTCTGCTTGATGCCTTGCTTGCTTGCTTGAATGCCGAAAAAACTTTTGATCGATTTTTAACCCTCTACCTCATAAGCTAGCGATCTGAAATTTTGCAGCAGACTCGTGCCGATGATAAAAATGATGTATTAAAATTTCAGATCGATCGAATGTACTGACATTAAATTAATTTAATTTTCGATTTTCTTTATTTATGTCTATGTAACATGTTAATTTTTGTACTAGAGTCGCGGTGCGTATTATATTGACGACACTTTTTTAAAACTATATGCCCGATCTGAAAATGTAAATGCTATTACTTGCTAATCTGTCTCACATTGCGCACTATGTTAACATGTTTTTATAACCCTTTTCCCTTGTTTAGAAGGCAGACTTTAGAAGTTTTTTTTTACTATAAATCCTTTATATATTTGAGACATAACTAAAATTTTGGATTGTCGTGTGATTATAATGAAATTCTTTTAGTTATGTCTCGCATATAAAGGATTTATAGTAAAAAAACTAGTTTTTTTACAGGTTTTTTTATTACTAAGTAAATTTAACGATATGGAGGAAATTCTGAGAATAATTTAAAAACTATAAACTTCCTTTTCCATAAATTGCCATGAATGCAAACCTTGACAAGAATCATCCAAAAAATAATCATCATATTACGTCATGAAAACGTGTCTTCCTACCCAGTTGTCCTGAAAATCGATTTTTTCCTAGAATATTTCCATAACACGGACCATAACTCCCAGTGTTCTATGCTTGTCATTATTGTTTTTAACTTTATTTGACTCTTTGGTGAATTAATCCATGACTTTCTCGTGTGGTCAATGAAACCATCTTCTCTTGTGGTATATTTCTTCAATGAAACCCTCTTCTCTTGTGGTATATGAAACCATCTTCTCTTGTGGTATATTTCTTCAATGAAACCCTCTTCTCTTGTGGTATGTGTGGTGTATGAAACCATCTTCTCTTGTGGTATATTTCTTCAATGAAACCATCTTCTCTTGTGGTATATTTCTTCAATGAAACCATCTTCTCTTGTGGTATATTTCTTCAATGAAACCCTCTTCTCTTGTGGTATGTGTGGTGTATGAAACCATCTTCTAATGTGGTATTTGTGGTGTATGAAACCATCTTCTCTTGTGGTATATGAAACCATCTTCTCTTGTGGTATATTTCTTCAATGAAACCATCTTCTCTTGTGGTATATTTCTTCAATGAAACCCTCTTCTCTTGTGGTATATTTCTTCAATGAAACCCTCTTCTCTTGTGGTATATTTCTTCAATGAAACCATCTTCTCTTGTCGTACTTGTGGTCAATGAAACCATCTTCTCTTGTGGTATGTGTGGTGTATGAAACCATCTTCTCTTGTGGTATATTTCTTCAATGAAACCATCTTCTCTTGTGGTATATTTCTTCAATGAAACCCTCTTCTCTTGTGGTATGTGTGGTGTATGAAACCATCTTCTAATGTGGTATTTGTGGTGTATGAAACCATCTTCTCTTGTGGTATATTTCTTCAATGAAACCATCTTCTCTTGTGGTATATTTCTTCAATGAAACCCTCTTCTCTTGTGGTATGTGTGGTGTATGAAACCATCTTCTAATGTGGTATGTGTGGTGTATGAAACCATCTTCTCTTGTGGTATATTTCTTCAATAAAACCATCTTCTCTTGTCGTACTTGTGGTCAATGAAACCATCTTCTCTTGTGGTATGTGTGGTGTATGAAACCATCTTCTCTTGTGGTATATTTCTTCAATGAAACCCTCTTCTCTTTTGGTATGTGTGGTGTATGAAACCATCTTCTAATGTGGTATTTGTGGTGTATGAAACCATCTTCTCTTGTGGTATATTTCTTCAATGAAACCATCTTCTCTTGTGGTATATTTCTTCAATGAAACCCTCTTCTCTTGTGGTATGTGTGGTGTATGAAACCATCTTCTAATGTGGTATTTGTGGTGTATGAAACCATCTTCTCTTGTGGTGTATGAAACCATCTTCTCTTGTGGTATATTTCTTCAATGAAACCATCTTCTCTTGTGGTATATTTCTTCAATGAAACCCTCTTCTCTTGTGGTATATTTCTTCAATGAAACCCTCTTCTCTTGTGGTATATTTCTTCAATGAAACCATCTTCTCTTGTCGTACTTGTGGTCAATGAAACCATCTTATCTTGTGGTATATGTGGTGTGTGAAACCATCTTCTCTTGTGGTATATGTGGTGTGTGAAACCATCTTCTCTTGTGGTATTTGTGGTGTATGAAACCATCTTCTCTTGTTGTATGTGTGGTGTATGAAACCATCTTATCTTGTGGTATATGTGGTGTATGAAACCATCTTCTCTTGTGGTATATGTGGTGTGTGAAACCATCTTCTCTTGTGGTATTTGTGGTGTATGAAACCATCTTCTCTTGTTGTATGTGTGGTGTATGAAACCATCTTATCTTGTGGTATATGTGGTGTATGAAACCATCTTCTCTTGTGGTATTTGTGGTGTATGAAACCCTCTTCTCTTGTGGTATGTGTGGTGTATGAAACCATCTTCTCTTGTGGTATTTGTGGTGTATGAAACCATCTTCTCTTGTGGTATGTGTGGTGTATGAAACCATCTTCTCTTGTGGTATGTGTGGTGTATGAAACCATCTTCTCTTGTGGTATATGAAACCCTCTTCTCGTGTGGTATATTTCTTCAATGAAACCCTCTTCTCGTGTGGTATATTTCTTCAATGAAACCTTCTTCTCGTGTGGTATATTTCTTCAATGAAACCCTCTTCTCGTGTGGTATATTTCTTCAATGAAACCCTCTTCTCGTGTGGTATATTTCTTCAATGAAACCTTCTTCTCGTGTGGTATATTTCTTCAATGAAACCCTCTTCTCGTGTGGTATATTTCTTCAATGAAACCATCTTCTCTTGTGGTATATGAAACCATCTTCTTTTGTGGTATATTTCTTCAATGAAACCATCTTCTCGTGTGGTATATTTCTTCAATGAAACCATCTTCTCGTGTGGTTTATTTCTTCAATGAAACCATCTTCTCGTGTGGTATATTTCTTCAATGAAACCATCTTCTCGTGTGGTTTATTTCTTCAATGAAACCATCTTCTCGTGTGGTATATTTCTTAAATGAAACCATCTTCTCGTGTGGTTTATTTCTTCAATGAAACCATCTTCTCGTGTGGTATATTTCTTCAATGAAACCATCTTCTCGTGTGGTTTATTTCTTCAATGAAACCATCTTCTCGTGTGGTATATTTCTTCAATGAAACCATCTTCTCGTGTGGTATATTTCTTCAATGAAACCATCTTCTCGTGTGGTATATTTTTTCAATGAAACCCTCTTCTCGTGTGGTATATTTCTTCAATGAAACCCTCTTCTCGTGTGGTATATTTCTTCAATGAAACCCTCTTCTCGTGTGGTATATTTCTTCAATGAAACCCTCTTCTCGTGTGGTATATTTCTTCAATGAAACCATCTTCTCGTGTGGTATATTTCTTCAATGAAACCATCTTCTCGTGTGGTATATTTCTTCAATGAAACCATCTTCTCGTGTGGTATATTTCTTCAATGAAACCCTCTTCTCGTGTGGTATATTTCTTCAATGAAACCCTCTTCTCGTGTGGTATATTTCTTCAATGAAACCCTCTTCTCGTGTGGTATATTTCTTCAATGAAACCATCTTCTCTTGTGGTATATTTCTTCAATGAAACCATCTTCTCGTGTGGTATATTTCTTCAATGAAACCCTCTTCTCGTGTGGTATATTTCTTCAATGAAACCCTCTTCTCGTGTGGTATATTTCTTCAATGAAACCCTCATCTCGTGTGGTATATTTCTTCAATGAAACCATCTTCTCGTGTGGTATATTTCTTCAATGAAACCATCTTCTCGTGTGGTATATTTCTTCAATGAAACCATCTTCTCGTGTGGTATATTTCTTCAATGAAACCCTCTTCTCGTGTGGTATATTTCTTCAATGACCCTCTTCTCGTGTGGTATATTTTTTCAATGAAACCCTCTTCTCGTGTGGTATATTTCTTCAATGAAACCCTCTTCTCGTGTGGTATATTTCTTCAATGAAACCCTCTTCTCGTGTGGTATATTTATTCAATGAAACCCTCTTCTCGTGTGGTATATTTCTTCAATGAAACCATCTTCTCGTTTGGTATATTTCTTCAATGAAACCATCTTCTCGTGTGGTATATTTCTTCAATGAAACCCTCTTCTCGTGTGGTATATTTCTTCAATGAAACCCTCTTCTCGTGTGGTATATTTCTTCAATGAAACCCTCTTCTCGTGTGGTATATTTCTTCAATGAAACCATCTTCTCGTGTGGTATATTTCTTCAATGAAACCCTCTTCTCGTGTGGTATATTTCTTCAATGAAACCATCTTCTCTTGTGGTATGTGTGGTGTATGAAACCATCTTCTCTTGTGGTATTTGTGGTGTATGAAACCCTCTTCTCTTGTGGTATATGAAATCATCTTCTCTTGTGGTATATGAAACCATCTTCTCTTGTGGTATATGAAACCATCTTCTCTTGTGGTATATTTCTTCAATGAAACCCTCTTCTCTTGTGGTATGTGTGGTGTATGAAACCATCTTCTCTTGTGGTATTTGTGGTGTATGAAACCCTCTTCTCTTGTGGTATATGAAACCATCTTCTCTTGTGGTATATTTCTTCAATGAAACCATCTTCTCTTGTGGTATATGAAACCATCTTCTCTTGTGGTATATTTCTTCAATGAAACCATCTTCTCTTGTGGTATATGAAACCATCTTCTCTTGTGGTATATTTCTGCAATGAAACCATGTTCTCTTGTGGTATATGAAACCATCTTCTCTTGTGGTATATTTCTTCAATGAAACCATCTTCTCTTGTGGTATTTGTGGTGTATGAAACCCTCTTCTCTTGTGGTATGTGTGGTGTATGAAACCATCTTCTCTTGTGGTATTTGTGGTGTATGAAACCCTCTTCTCTTGTGGTCTGTGTGGTGTATGAAACCATCTTCTCTTGTGGTATTTGTGGTGTATGAAACCATCTTCTCTTGTGGTATATGAAACCATCTTCTCTTGTGGTATATTTCTTCAATGAAACCCTCTTCTCTTGTGGTATATGAAACCATCTTCTCTTGTGGTATATTTCTTCAATGAAACCATCTTCTCTTGTGGTATATTTCTTCAATGAAACCATCTTCTCTTGTGGTCAATGAAACCATCTTCTCTTGTGGTCAATGAAACCATCTTCTCTTGTGGTCAATGAAACCATCTTCTCGTGTGGTATATTTCTTAAATGAAACCATCTTCTCGTGTGGTATATTTCTTCAATGAAACCATCTTCTCTTGTGGTATATTTCTTCAATGAAACCATCTTCTCTTGTGGTCAATGAAACCATCTTCTCTTGTGGTCAATGAAACCATCTTCTCTTGTGGTCAATGAAACCATCTTCTCTTGTGGTCAATGAAACCATCTTCTCGTGTGGTATATTTCTTAAATGAAACCATCTTCTCGTGTGGTATATTTCTTCAATGAAACCCTCATCTCGTGTGGTATATTTCTTCAATGAAACCATCTTCTCGTGTGGTATATTTCTTAAATGAAACCATCTTCTCGTGTGGTATATTTCTTCAATGAAACCCTCTTCTCGTGTGGTATATTTCTTCAATGAAACCCTCATCTCGTGTGGTATATTTCTTCAATGAAACCATCTTCTCGTGTGGTATATTTCTTCAATGAAACCATCTTCTCGTGTGGTATATTTCTTCAATGAAACCATCTTCTCGTGTGGTATATTTCTTCAATGAAACCCTCTTCTCGTGTGGTATATTTCTTCAATGAAACCCTCTTCTCGTGTGGTATATTTTTTCAATGAAACCCTCTTCTCGTGTGGTATATTTCTTCAATGAAACCCTCTTCTCGTGTGGTATATTTCTTCAATGAAACCCTCTTCTCGTGTGGTATATTTATTCAATGAAACCCTCTTCTCGTGTGGTATATTTCTTCAATGAAACCCTCTTCTCGTTTGGTATATTTCTTCAATGAAACCATCTTCTCGTGTGGTATATTTCTTCAATGAAACCCTCTTCTCGTGTGGTATATTTCTTCAATGAAACCCTCTTCTCGTGTGGTATATTTCTTCAATGAAACCCTCTTCTCGTGTGGTATGTTTCTTCAATGAAACCATCTTCTCGTGTGGTATATTTCTTCAATGAAACCCTCTTCTCGTGTGGTATATTTCTTCAATGAAACCATCTTCTCTTGTGGTATGTGTGGTGTATGAAACCATCTTCTCTTGTGGTATTTGTGGTGTATGAAACCCTCTTCTCTTGTGGTATATGAAATCATCTTCTCTTGTGGTATATGAAACCATCTTCTCTTGTGGTATATGAAACCATCTTCTCTTGTGGTATATTTCTTCAATGAAACCCTCTTCTCTTGTGGTATGTGTGGTGTATGAAACCATCTTCTCTTGTGGTATTTGTGGTGTATGAAACCCTCTTCTCTTGTGGTATATGAAACCATCTTCTCTTGTGGTATATTTCTTCAATGAAACCCTCTTCTCTTGTGGTATATGAAACCATCTTCTCTTGTGGTATATTTCTTCAATGAAACCATCTTCTCTTGTGGTATATGAAACCATCTTCTCTTGTGGTATATTTCTGCAATGAAACCATGTTCTCTTGTGGTATATGAAACCATCTTCTCTTGTGGTATATTTCTTCAATGAAACCATCTTCTCTTGTGGTATTTGTGGTGTATGAAACCCTCTTCTCTTGTGGTATGTGTGGTGTATGAAACCATCTTCTCTTGTGGTATTTGTGGTGTATGAAACCCTCTTCTCTTGTGGTATGTGTGGTGTATGAAACCATCTTCTCTTGTGGTATTTGTGGTGTATGAAACCATCTTCTCTTGTGGTATATGAAACCATCTTCTCTTGTGGTATATTTCTTCAATGAAACCATCTTCTCTTGTGGTATATTTCTTCAATGAAACCATCTTCTCTTGTCGTACTTGTGGTGTATGAAACCATCTTCTCTTGTCTTAATGGTGGTGTATGAAACCATCTTCTCTTGTCGTACTTGTGGTGTATATAACCATCTTCTCTTGTCGTACTTGTGGTGTATGAAACCATCTTCTCTTGTGGTATATTTCTTCAATGAAACCCTCTTCTCGTGTGGTATATTTCTTCAATGAAACCCTCTTCTCGTGTGGTATATTTCTTCAATGAAACCCTCTTCTCGTGTGGTATATTTCTTCAATGAAACCTTTTTCTCGTGTGGTATATTTCTTCAATGAAACCCTCTTCTCGTGTGGTATATTTCTTCAATGAAACCCTCTTCTCGTGTGGTATATTTCTTCAATGAAACCATCTTCTCTTGTGGTATTTGTGATGTATGAAACCCTCTTCTCTTGTGGTATATGAAACCATCTTCGCTTGTGGTATATGAAACCATCTTCTCTTGTGGTATATGAAACCATCTTCTCTTGTGGTATATTTCTTCAATGAAACCCTCTTCTCTTGTGGTCTGTGTGGTGTATGAAACCATCTTCTCTTGTGGTATTTGTGGTGTAGGAAACCCTCTTCTCTTGTGGTATATGAAACCATCTTCTCTTGTGGTATATTTCTTCAATGAAACCATCTTCTCTTGTGGTATTTGAAACCATCTTCTCTTGTGGTATATTTCTTCAATGAAACCATCTTCTTTTTGTGGTATATGAAACTATCTTCTCTTGTGGTATATTTCTTCAATGAAACCATCTTCTCTTGTGGTATTTGTGGTGAATGAAACCCTCTTCTCTTGTGGTATGTGTGGTGTATGAAACCATCTTCTCTTGTGGTATTTGTTGTGTATGAAACCCTCTTCTCTTGTGGTATGTGTGGTGTATGAAACCATCTTCTCTTGTGGTATTTGTGGTGTATGAAACTATCTTCTCTTGTGATATATTTCTTCAATGAAACCATCTTCTCTTGTGGTATATTTCTTCAATGAAACCATCTTCTCTTGTCGTACTTGTGGTGTATGAAACCATCTTCTCTTGTCGTACTTGTGGTGTATGAAACCATCTTCTCTTGTCGTACTTGTGGTGTATGAAACCATCTTCTCTTGTCGTACTTGTGGTGTATGAAACCATCTTCTCTTGTCGTACTTGTGGTGTATGAAACCCTCTTCTCTTGTGGTATGTGTGGTGTATGAAACCATCTTCTCTTGTGGTATTTGTGGTGTATGAAACCATCTTCTCTTGTGGTACTTGTGGTGTATGAAACCATCTTCTCTTGTGGTATATTTCTTCAATGAAACCCTCTTCTCGTGTGGTATATTTCTTCAATGAAACCCTCTTCTCGTGTGGTATATTTCTTCAATGAAACCCTCTTCTCGTGTGGTATATTTCTTCAATGAAACCATTTTCTCGTGTGGTATATTTCTTCAATGAAACCATCTTCTCTTGTGGTATGTGTGGTGTATGAAACCATCTTCTCTTGTGGGTATTTGTGGTGTATGAAACCCTCATCTCTTGTGGTATATGAAACCATCTTCTCTTGTGGTATATGAAACCATCTTCTCTTGTGGTATATGCAACCATCTTCTCTTGTGGTATATTTCTTCAATGAAACCCTCTTCGCTTGTGGTATGTTTGGTGTATGAAACCATCTTCTCTTGTGGTATTTGTGGTGTATGAAACCCTCTTCTCTTGTGGTATATGAAACCATCTTCTCTTGTGGTATATTTCTTCAATGAAACCATCTTCTCTTGTGGTATATGAAACAATCTTCTCTTGTGGTATATTTCTTCAATGAAACCATCTTCTCTTGTGGTATTTGTGGTGTATGAAACCCTCTTCTCTTGTGGTATGTGTGGTGTATGAAACCATCTTCTCTTGTGGTATTTGTGGTGTATGAAACCCTCTTCGCTTGTGGTATGTGTGGTGTATGAAACCATCTTCTCTTGTGGTATTTGTGGTGTATGAAACCATCTTCTCTTGTGGTACTTGTGGTGTATGAAACCATCTTCTCTTGTGGTATATTTCTTCAATGAAACCATCTTCTCTTGTCGTACTTGTGGTGTATGAAACCATCTTCTCTTGTCGTACTTGTGGTGTATGAAACCATCTTCTCTTGTCGTACTTGTGGTGTATGAAACCATCTTCTCTTGTCGTACTTGTGGTGTATGAAACCATCTTCTCTTGTCGTACTTGTGGTGTATGAAACCCTCTTCTCTTGTGGTATGTGTGGTGTATGAAACCATCTTCTCTTGTGGTATTTGTGGTGTATGAAACCATCTTCTCTTGTGGTACTTGTGGTGTATGAAACCATCTTCTCTTGTGGTATGTGTGGTGTATGAAACCA
Source organism: Ampullaceana balthica (assembly GCA_944989445.1). Lineage (NCBI taxonomy): Eukaryota > Metazoa > Mollusca > Gastropoda > Lymnaeidae > Ampullaceana > Ampullaceana balthica. The sequence continues at coordinate 120,964 of CALYLW010000590.1, read as the reverse complement.
TCTTCTCTTGTGGTATGTGTGGTGTATGAAACCATCTTCTCTTGTGGTATGTGTGGTGTATGAAACCATCTTCTCTTGTGGTACTTGTGGTGTATGAAACCATCTTCTCTTGTGGTATTTGTGGTGTATCAAACCATCTTCTCTTGTGGTATTTGTGGTGTATGAAACCATCTTCTCTTCTAGTACTTGTGGTGTATAAAACCATCTTCTCTTGTGGTACTTGTGGTGTATGAAACCATCTTCTCTTGTGGTATTTGTGGTGTATGAAACCATCTTCTCTTGTGGTATTTGTGGTGTATGAAACCATCTTCTCTTGTGGTACTTGTGGTGTATGAAACCATCTTCTCTTGTGGTACTTGTGGTGTATGTAACCATCTTCTCTTGTGGTACATGTGGTGTATGAAACCATCTTCTCTTCTGGTACTTGTGGTGTATAAAGCCACTAAATATATCTATTTAAACAATAAATATTCTACCAAATTTACATGCCATTTTTAGAATGGTTTTCTGTCACCTAACCTGAAATCTTAGTAACAAGGGATGCGCATAGATACAAAGTCATGACGGCATTATTGTTGTAGATTACAAGCTGACGATGCACTGGATACCCTCAAATGACTGAAAGGAAAATTGTTTGCCAGGCTTTTTGTTTCAGCGAACTGAAGATTGATGTAGTTCATCTCTAGCGTTATTTGTCTCCTTATACTTTGTGTTAATATCGTTTACTTCCACCAGATGTAAAGAAATTATACGTTTTACCTGATGATATAAGTCAACGACTATACAAACAAACAAACAAACAAATTCAATCTTCTTCCGTCATAAAATGATCGTTCTACTTTCATTTGTTCTAGAAATCTTCTATTCATAAACGAAAAACAAAACTAAAACATTCTCGTGCGATCCGATGCTTATCCCCCTTGTTCCCCAAGAAATTATAATGATGAAAATCCCACCTTCTTTTAAACTTGCCATAAAACCCCAAGGGTGTGTTTAGTAAGATAAAATAGAAAATGGAATGGCTATTTTTATAAACGAAATTCTGGATTTATCGGCAATTTTCCTGCGTATCATAATATTTTTTTTATCCGCAACTGCTGCACTGCGCTTTCAACACTTCCTCTACAAACATCAACAAGCTTAAACACATACACATTCTCCTTAACACACGCTCACAAACACACGCACTCATACACACACACACTCACTCTGACGTCATGGGTCATGTTCTTTCACTCTTTCCATCATGTATAGAGGATGAGACTTGAAATGTTCTAACTTTAACTTCGTTCTTTCACTCTCTCCATCATGTATAGAGGATGAGACTTGAAATGTTCTAACTTTAACTTCGTTCTTTCACTCTCTCCATCATGTATAGAGGATGAGACTTGAAATGTTCTAACTTTAACTTCGTTCTTTCACTCTCTCCATCATGTATAGAGGATGAGACTTGAAATGTTCTAACTTTAACTTCGTTCTTTCACTCTCTCCATCATGTATAGAGGATGAGACTTGAAATGTTCTAACTTTAACTTCGTTCTTTCACTCTCTCCATCATGTATAGAGGATGAGACTTGAAATGTTCTAACTTTAACTTTCACTCTCTCCATCATGTATAGAGGATGAGACTTAAAATGTTCTAACTTTAACATCGTTCCGACTTATCCTTTTATCTATTCCGTTACGTCCTACTTTCGTTACGTCATTATCGGCTACCTTCCAGCCTTTATTCAATTGTACATTCTATTCCGATTTAATTATACTTTACTTTAATTTAATATTTTTATTTAGAAATCTTGAGCATTATTATTTTTACAATGTTCCTCCGCTTATCTCTGTCTTCGTCTTTCCCTATTTTTCTGTCCTCTTGATTTTTTTCAACCACTTCCACTCTTCCTTTTGTCTCTATTTCCCTCCCTCTTTCACATTCCCCTCTCCCCTCAGGCAATTTCCCTCTCTGTCTACCCTCTCACCTGAATGTCCCTTTTCAGTTGCACCATTCTTCCTTCATCTCAATAAAATATGTTCTCCATTCCCAACATACCTCTATATATCCTCCCATTCCCATCACAGCTCTATATATCCTCCCATTCCCATCACAACTCTATATATCCTCCCATTCCTAACATACCTCTATATATCCTCCCATTCCCAACATACCTCTATATATCCTCCCATTCTCAACTCCCATTACTAACTCTTCACTCCATTCATCCATCATTCTTTACCTCCCTTTCATCCACAGCTCCACTCCCTTATTACCCCGCAGACTTCTCTTCCTCTCTTTTTCCTCATGTCCTTTCCCTGCTCCTACCGACCTCATCTGACATGCTCCCCCCCCACCCCCACCTCCACTTCGCCTTTCCTCACAATAAATCTCACACTAAAAAACTCTGCTTTAAACCTTTCCATGTATCGTCTCATTAATTCTAATTGTGTAAGTAGCTGTTACGCGATACCTGATTCTGTAATCTATGTAATGTGTTCAAAACGAATCGAAAGGTGGAGAAAAGTTTGTTTGTTTTTGTTATTTTTTTTTGCTCAAGGATTTGGGAGAATTTTGTTTAGCGTTTCTTGAGTTCTCGAAACTATCTGAAATGTAAACTTAGATCAAAGTTTTATTGACACCTTTTCCATTAAACTATCTGAAATGTAAACTTGGATCAAAGTTTTATTGACACCTTTTCCATTAAACTATCTGAAATGTAAACTTGGATCAAAGTTTTATTGACAACTTTTCCATTAAACTATCTGAAATGTAAACTTGGATCAAAGTTTTATTGACAACTTTTCCAGTAAACTATCTGAAATGTAAACTTAGATCAAAGTTGTATTTTTCTTTTTAAAAGCAAGACTGTAAAATCATGTTGACATTTATTTGTATGATAAGAAGCCCTGCAAAGGCCACAAACATAATAAAAAATATTATAATGTTTTAATTGAAATATATTTAAATATAATTAATTATTTACTTTTTTGTTATCGATGATAAAAGTCGGATCACTTTAAGTCGAACTTCCCTAATTCGAAAACCTCCTTATATCGAATTAATTGTTAGGTCCCGGCCAAATTCCATCAGACTAGTGTATTTTAGATCTCCTTAACTACAAGATTTTTGGCTTTCAACCTCTCTTAGTCGAATTTTCCAAGGTGTTTGGGTTATTATTCTGTAGTGACTTTTCAAAACAGGTGTTCTGTAGAGCCATGTAAATGGACGTAAAATCTTATCTTAGTGCATTCCACGAGGGATTAAGCGACACTTGCAAGTACAAAAAATGACAAAGATGAGAATTAAAAAAACCGTAAAAAACCAAGTTTTTTACTATAAATTCTTTATGTACTAGACGTAACTAAAAGAATGTTCATTTTAATACGCAGCGCAAGACCATCCAAAAATACAAAATTGCAGTTGTGTCGTAAAACATGTTTAATATAATGCGCACCGATCAGGAATATGTTTATAAAAAGAGCTGTCAATAAAATACGCACCTTATTGCTCGACAGAAAGGTCGTTCAATATAATACGCACCGCGACACTCTATCTCAAAAAATAACATGATACATAGAAATAAATAAAATAATCTAAAAATTCAATAATTTAATTACAGTACATGCGATCGATCTGAAATTTTAATACATAGTTTTTATCATTGCCACGAAACTGCCTGCTAAATTTCAGCTCGCTAGCTTACGAGGAAGTGGGTAAAAAATCGATCCAAAGTTTTGGCGACCGACAAGCAAGCAATCAAGGGCTCAAACAGACACCACGAGTTAATGTAAAGGATTTAATAAGAAAAACCCGTAAAAAACCAAGTTTTTGACTATAAATCCTTTATGTACGAGAAGTAATTAAAAGAATGTTCATTATAATATGCAGCGCCAGACCATCCAGAAATACAAAATTGCAGTTGTGTCGTAAAACATGTTTAATATAATGCGCACCGATCAGGAATATGTTTATAAAAAGAGCTGTCAATAAAATACGCACCTTATTGCGCGACAGAAAGGTTGTTCAATATAATACGCACCGCGACGCTCTATCTCAAAAAATAGCATGATACATAGGAATAAATAAAATAATCTAAAAAATCAAAAATTTCATTACGGTACATGCGATCGATCTGAAATTTTGATACATTGTTTTTATCATCGGTACGAAACTGCCTGCAAAATTTCAGCTCGCTATCTTGCGAGCAAGTGGGTAAAAAATCGATCAAAAGTTTTGACGACAAGCAAGCAAGGTCGGCCGCAGACACCACGAGTTAATATAAAGGATTTAAAAAGGAGTGGTAACTAATTCGCGTCCTTTGGCTGCATGCTGTAACCCTTTTTCAAAAGAAAAATCTTACGCCCCCCCATCCCGCTGTGAAGGGAGTAAATTGGGGGAGGGGAGGGGAGGTGTCACCTCTCACGGGCTTGTGTCGGCATGTCAAAGCAAGTTGGCTTCCTTTCATATGAAACATAGACACCGCCTCTCTTTCCTATCAAGCCTTCTAGCCGGTATGGTTGTTCCCCCCACCTGTCAATATCTACATTGTCCTTGATTAATCGGCGCCTATTACGCCATTTTCCCTAACTCAAAAACTCAGTAAGTCGAATTTTTTTTGGAGTTATTTTGAGTTCGATTTAGAGAGGTCCGACTGTATTAGTTAAATACAAAAAAATAAAAAGTAGAGATTTAGTGTCGCCCTTTTGAGCTGGCACCCTTGGCAACTGCCCCGATGCCAGCCCGTTGTTACGCCACTGTCACTATATAAGTAATATCTTCATAAACCCCTTGTTTGGCTAAAAAAAAATAACTTAATAAAAAACTTGAAAACCCCTGACACGACTTGTTTAATGAACGTAGAAGTGGACTGTTGAGTTCTCAATGTCTGTATCCATATTCGCAATCTACGCGTCACTTCCGGTGTCCCACGTCATCAAGCGTTAATGGCTTCCGCATTCTAGTACCGTCGAGTTTCGCGGTGAATGGTGAGAAGTGTAATGTCATGCAGTCAGGGCCATGTACTCGTCTGAAAGCCTCGGAGGGAGGTAAGCACTCCAGCCGGGTCAACTACAGGGAGATCTCGACACAATGTCTGTTCATCCGGCCTCCAAGTCAGTGGGTGTTTGATACTTGGCCAACTGCCTATCCCATATCTGATGATACAAGGATAGTCTAAACAATGTCTGTGATAAAAAAACACACTTGGTCTATGTCTTTCTCAGAAATGCTCAAATGTTCCTCCAAATGTTCCTCCAAATGTTCCTCCAGACTTAACATCTTTACGTAGAACCATTTCCTGGCCGCACGGAATCGCATTTTGCGAGCACGAAAAAGTAAATTAAAAAATTTATTGCTTAAGCTTTTTTATTACAAAAATATAACAATGATTCAATGTAATTTATCAATGATTTACCCATCTAACACAGCTATTTTATAACAGACTCTATTTCGAAACAAGCATTACGTCTTTTCGCTATAACGCGTGATATGTTTTATGGTAGTATTAGAATATCTGCAACACCATCAAATTTTACCACAGCATCTTGTCATCACTCTCACCAGACACCTCCCCGCCCCCCTCTTCCCACCAACCCATTGAGAGCTGTACATCATCTTTATGTTCTTGTGATATCATCTGAACACCATTAGATAAAATCGTGCAGTTTTCAACTCATGTCTTTGGAGATTTCCGCTTCGATGGCGTGACATCATCTTATAGTTCTAATCAACAGAAAGCAAAAACTTTTAATTTAAATAAATATTTGTATAGTTGTATATTTGTAAATTTGTATTTATATCAATACAATGAGGAAAAATTTCAAAATTCTCACACTAATTCTATTCAACATTCAAATACTCATGTGACCGATTGATATAGCAAATACTCATGTGACCGGGTGATGTAGCAACTACTCATGTGACCGCGTGGTGTAGCAAAAACTCATGTGACCGCGTAATGTAGCAAATATATGCTCAGATTAAAAATGAGAAACCATTACCTTTAATTAATAAGTAGTTATTATTAATAGTTAAAATTTACATTTTCTTCTCTCCCTTGATCTGCCATTTGTGAATTCAAGTCACAATCAATAAAAACTTGAATGAAAATGCGACTCAATGGAAGAAGTCCAACATTCCACTTCAAAAAAATTTGTTGAATTAACGAAAAGAAAACGTTGACTTGAACTTACTTGACGCCCAAATGTCCACAAATTGTTTGAATAACGCCCAAATGTCCACAACATTTTATTTTTCTTTATTAAAGTCAGCGGAGGAATGTATTTCTTTAAAATTCATTTTTAATTTATATTATAGTTGATCCACGAGTTAACAACATCTCATCATCACAATGGACCTTGAACTTACTTAAGACCATGGTGAGACAAAGACTTTCTAACATTGACCTTACATAAGACCATGGTGAGACAAAGACTTTCTAACCTTGACCTTACATAAGACCATGGTGAGACAAAGACTTTCTAACCTTGACCTTTCATAAGACCATGTTGAGACAATGACTTTCTAACCTTGACCTTACATAATACCACGTGACTACGGTATCCATACTTTGAACATTTTATCAACTCACCCTTGAGAACAACATTAACTGATATGTTGAACTGTTGATACAGAAAGGAGCAATAGCGAATTAATCGTCTTGGCTTTCGGTGTGGATCATTATTTTTCCACAGAAATTTAACTAAATAATAATTTGTAATTTTCTCGTAAATCCTTTACTTTTAACAGCAAACCTTTTGTCCTTTCAATTACTTTATCTCTCTGCCAACAAACTTAAATGTTGTATTACACACAATTGTATGAGTACACAGCCAGTTGTATTAAACACAATTGTAGGAGGACACAGCCAGTTGTATTACACACAATTGTATGAGTACACAGCCAGTTGTATTACACACAATTGTATGAGTGCACAGCCAGTTGTATTACACACAATTGTAGGAGGGCACAGCCAGTTGTATTACACACAATTGTATGAGTGCACAGTCAGTTGTATTACACACAATTGTATGAGTGCACAGCCAGTTGTATTACACACAATTGTATGAGTGCACAGCCAGTTGTATTACACACAATTGTATGAGTGCACAGCAAGTTGTATTACACACAATTGTATGATTGCACAGCCAGTTGTATTACACACAATTGTAGGAGGGCACAGCCAGTTGTATTACACACAATTGTATGAGTGCAGAGCCAGTTGTATTACACACAATTGTAGGAGGGCACAGCCAGTTGTATTACACACAATTGTATGAGTGCACAGCCAGTTGTATTACACACAATTGTAGGAGTACACAGCCAGTTGTATTACACACAATTGTAGGAGGGCACAGCCAGTTGTATTACACACAATTGTAGGAGGGCACAGCCAGTTGTATTACACACAATTGTAGGAGGGCACAGCCAGTTGTATTACGCAGAATTGTAGGAGTACACAGCCAGTTGTATTACACACAATTGTATGAGTGCACAGTCAGTTGTATTACACACAAGTTATCAAAATGTATTGAACTTAACCACACTTGTGTTATACCTAGAGAATTATATTTATTAATGCTATCTTTTCCAATGCTACATGAGTTTCCGGTTTCTTGACTCTGTTCATAAATTTCTATGTATACCTCTAAATGTCTTCATTGTCTTTGTTTATATTTGCAGCTGGTAGAAAACCGCCGAAACTAAAGCCAGGTAGGTCAACATAGCAACTCTAGGATTATGAGAGGAGTGGTTAAGGTAGTCATATTTGCGCATGACATTGTAGATAGCCTGACCTTGAAGGTGGGTTTACCTCTGTATGTGAATGACGTAGGATGTTGGAAGTGTTCATGAAGACAAACTACTTAAATTATATGTTAAATTTTTATGAATATCTTTTATTAATTTTTTAATGACACCAATGATACGAATGTGTCTTTGACTTGCCATGCCGGGTCTACTGGGTATACTAAGTGTACTGGGTATACTAAGTGTACTGAGTATACTAAAAGTACCGGGTATACTAAGTGTACTGGGTATACTAAGTGTACTGAGTATACTAAGTGTACCGGGTACACTAAGTGTACCGGGTATACTAAGTGTACTGAGTATACTAAGTGTACTGGGTATACTAAGTGTACTGGGTATACTAAGTGTACTGAGTATACTAAGTGTACCGGGTATACTAAGTGTACTGGGTATACTAAGTGTACTGAGTATACTAAGTGTACTGGGTATACTAAGTGTACTGGGTATACTAAGTGTACCGGGTATACTAAGTGTACCGGGTACACTAAGTGTACCGGGTATACTAAGTGTACCGGGTATACTAAGTGTACCGGGTATACTAAGTGTACTGGATAAACTAAGTGAACCGGGTATACTAAGTGTACCGGGTATACTAAGTGTACTTGGTATACTAAGTGTACCGGGTATACTAAGTGTACTTGGTATACTAAGTGTACCGGGTATACTAATTGTACTTGGTATACTAAGTGTACTGGGTATACTAAGTGTACCGGGCATACTAAGTGTACCGGGTATACTAAGTGTACCGGGTATACTAAGTGTACTTGGTATACTAAGTGTACCGGGTATACTAAGTGTACTGAGTATACTAAGTGTACTGGGTATACTAAGTGTACTGGGTATACTAAGTGTACCGGGTATACTAAGTGTACCGGGTACACTAAGTGTACCGGGTATACTAAGTGTACCGGGTATACTAAGTGTACTGGGTATACTAAGTGTACTGAGTATACTAAGTGTACTGGGTATACTAAGTGTACTGGGTATACTAAGTGTACCGGGTATACTAAGTGTACCGGGTACACTAAGTGTACCGGGTATACTAAGTGTACCGGGTATACTAAGTGTACCGGGTATACTAAGTGTACTGGATATACTAAGTGTACTGGGTATACTAAGTGTACTGGGTATACTAAGTGTACTGGGTATACTAAGTGTACTGGGTATACTAAGTGTACCGGGTATACTAAGTGTACTGGGTATACTAAGTGTACTGAGTATACTAAGTGTACTGGGTATACTAAGTGTACTGTGTATACTAAGTGTACCGGGTACACTAAGTGTACCGGGTATACTAAGTGTACCGGGTATACTAAGTGTACCGGGTATACTAAGTGTACTGGATATACTAAGTGAACCGGGTATACTAAGTGTACCGGGTATACTAAGTGTACTTGGTAAACTAAGTGTACTGGGTATATAGGTATACTAATTGTACTTGGTATACTAAGTGTACTGGGTATACTAAGTGTACCGGGCATACTAAGTGTACCGGGTATACTAAGTGTACCGGGTATACTAAGTGTACTTGGTATACTAAGTGTACTGGGTATACTAAGTGTACTGGGTATACTAAGTGTACTGGGTATACTAAGTGTACCGGGTATACTAAGTGTACTTGGTATACTAAGTGTACCGGGTATACTAAGTGTACCGGGTATACTAAGTGTACTTGGTATACTAAGTGTACCGGGTATACTAAGTGTACTGGGTATACTAAGTGTACCGGGTATACTAAGTGTACCGGGTATACTAAGTGTACCGGGTATACTAAGTGTACTTGGTATACTAAGTGTACCGGGTATACTAAGTGTACCGGGTATACTAAGTGTACCGGGTATACTAAGTGTACCGGGTATACTAAGTGTACCGGGTATACTAAGTGTACCGGGTATACTAAGTGTACCGGGTATACTAAGTGTACCGGGTATACTAAGTGTACCGGGTATACTAAGTGTACCGGGTATACTAAGTGTACCGGGTATACTAAGTGTACCGGGTATACTAAGTGTACCGGGTATACTAAGTGTACCGGGTATACTAAGTGTACCGGGTATACTAAGTGTACCGGGTATACTAAGTGTACCGGGTATACTAAGTGTACCGGGTATACTAAGTGTACCGGGTATACTAAGTGTACCGGGTATACTAAGTGTACCGGGTATACTAAGTGTACCGGGTATACTAAGTGTACCGGGTATACTAAGTGTACCGGGTATACTAAGTGTACCGGGTATACTAAGTGTACCGGGTATACTAAGTGTACCGGGTATACTAAGTGTACCGGGTATACTAAGTGTACCGGGTATACTAAGTGTACCGGGTATACTAAGTGTACCGGGTATACTAAGTGTACCGGGTATACTAAGTGTACCGGGTATACTAAGTGTACCGGGTATACTAAGTGTACCGGGTATACTAAGTGTACCGGGTATACTAAGTGTACCGGGTATACTAAGTGTACCGGGTATACTAAGTGTACCGGGTATACTAAGTGTACCGGGTATACTAAGTGTACCGGGTATACTAAGTGTACCGGGTATACTAAGTGTACCGGGTATACTAAGTGTACCGGGTATACTAAGTGTACCGGGTATACTAAGTGTACCGGGTATACTAAGTGTACTGGGTATACTAAGTGTACTGGGTATACTAAGTGTACTGGGTATACTAAGTGTACCGGGTATACTAAGTGTACTTGGTATACTAAGTGTACCGGGTATACTAAGTGTACCGGGTATACTAAGTGTACTTGGTATACTAAGTGTACTTGGTATACTAAGTGTACCGGGTATACTAAGTGTACTTGGTATACTAAGTGTACCGGGTATACTAAGTGTACCGGGTATACTAAGTGTACTTGGTATACTAAGTGTACTTGGTATACTAAGTGTACTTGGTATACTAAGTGTACTGGGTATACTAAGTGTACTGGGTATACTAAGTGTACCGGGTATACTAAGTGTACTGGGTATACTAAGTGTACCGGGTATACTAAGTGTACCGGGTATACTAAGTGTACTGGGTATACTAAGTGTACTGGGTATACTTAGTGTACTGGGTATACTAAGTGTACTGAGTATACTAAGTGTACTGGGTATACTAAGTGTACCGGGTATACTAAGTGTACCGGGTATACTAAGTGTACCGGGTATACTAAGTGTACCGGGTACACTAAGTGTACCGGGTATACTAAGTGTACTGGGTATACTAAGTGTACCTGGTATACTAAGTGTACCGGGTATAATAAGTGTACCGGGTATACTAAGTGTGCCGGGTATACTAAGTGAACCGGGTATACTAAGTGTACCGGGTATACTAAGTGTACCTGGTATACTAAGTGTACCGGGTATAATAAGTGTACCGGGTATACTAAGTGTGCCGGGTATACTAAGTGTACCGGGTATACTAAGTGTACCGGGTATAATAAGTGTACCGGGTATACTAAGTGTGCCGGGTATACTAAGTGTACCGGGTATACTAAGTGTACCGTGTATACTAAGTGTACGTGGTATACTAAGTGTACCGGGTATACTAAGTGTACCGGGTATACTAAGTGTACCGGGTATACTAAGTGTACCGGGTATACTAAGTGTACCGGGTATACTAAGTGTACTGGGTGTACTAAGTGTACTTGGTATACTAAGTGTACCTGGTATACTAAGTGTACCGGGTATACTAAGTGTACCGGTATACTAAGTGTACCGGGTATAATAAGTGTACCGGGTATACTAAGTGTGCCGGGTATACTAAGTGTACCGGGTCTACTAAGTGTACCGTGTATACTAAGTGTACCGGGTATACTAAGTGTACCGGGTATACTAAGTGTACCGGGTATACTAAGTGAACCGGGTATACTAAGTGAACCGGGTATACTAAGTGTACCGGGTATACTAAGTGTACCGGGTATACTAAGTGTACCGGGTATACTAAGTGTACCGGGTATACTAAGTGTACCGGGTATACTAAGTGTACCGGGTATACTAAGTGTACCGGGTATACTAAGTGTACCGGGTATACTAAGTGTACCGGGTATACTAAGTGTACCGGGTATACTAAGTGTACCGGGTATACTAAGTGTACCTGGTATACTAAGTGTACAAGTATACTAAGTGTACCGGGTATACTAAGTGTACCGGGTATACTAAGTGTACCGGGTATACTAAGTGTACCGGGTATACTAAGTGTACCTTGTATACTAAGTGTACCGGGTATACTAAGTGTACCGGGTATACTAAGTGTACCGGGTATACTAAGTGTACCGGGTATACTAAGTGTACCGGGTATACTAAGTGTACCGTGTATACTAAGTGTACGTGGTATACTAAGTGTACCGGGTATACTAAGTGTACCGGGTATACTAAGTGTACCGGGTATACTAAGTGTACCGGGTATACTAAGTGTACCGGGTATACTAAGTGTACTGGGTATACTAAGTGTACTTGGTATACTAAGTGTACCTGGTATACTAAGTGTACCGGGTATACTAAGTGTACTTGGTATACTAAGTGTACCGGGTATACTAAGTGTACCGGGTATAATAAGTGTGCCGGGTATACTAAGTGTGCCGGGTATACTAAGTGTACCGGGTATACTAAGTGTACCGTGTATACTAAGTGTACCGGGTATACTAAGTGTACCGGGTATACTAAGTGAACCGGGTATACTAAGTGTACCGGGTATACTAAGTGTACCGAGTATACTAAGTGTACCGGGTATACTAAGTGTACCGGGTATACTAAGTGTACCGGGTATACTAAGTGTACCGGATATACTAAGTGTACCGGGTATACTAAGTGTACCGGGTATACTAAGTGTACCGGGTATACTAAGTGTACCGGGTATACTAAGTGTACCGGGTATACTAAGTGTACCGGGTATACTAAGTGTACCGGGTATACTAAGTGTACCGGGTATACTAAGGGTACCTGGTATACTAAGTGTACCGGGTATACTAAGTGTACCGGGTGTACCAAGTGTACCGGGTATACTAAGTGTACCGGGTATACCAAGTGTACCGGGTATACCAAGTGTACCGGGTATACCTAGTGTACCTGGTATACTAAGTGTACCTGGTATACTAAGTGTACCGGGTATACTAAGTGTACCGGGTATACTAAGTGTACCGGGTATACTAAGTGTACCGGGTATACCAAGTGTACCGGGTATACCAAGTGTACCGGGTATACCAAGTGTACAGGGTATACCAAGTGTACAGGGTATACCAAGTGTACCGGGTATACCAAGTGTACCGGGTATACCAAGTGTACCGGGTATACCAAGTGTACCGGGTATACCAAGTGTACCGGGTATACCTAGTGTACCTGGTATACTAAGTGTACCTGGTATACTAAGTGTACCGGGTATACTAAGTGTACCGGGTATACTAATTGTACCGGGTATACTAAGTGTACCGGTTATACTCAGTGTACCGGGTATTCTAAGTGAACCGTGTATACTAAGTGTACTGGGTATACTAAGTGTACCGGGTATACTAAGTGTACCGGGTATACTAAGTGTACTGTGTATACTAAGTGTACTGGGTATACTAAGTGTACTGGGTATACTAAGTGTACTGTGTATACTAAGTGTACCGGGTATACTAAGTGTGCTTGGTATACTAAGTGTACCGGGTATACTAAGTGTACCGGGTATACTAAGTGTACCGGGTATACTAAGTGTACTGGGTGTGTCGGGTAATGGGCGTGACAAGCCCGTGTGTCAAGACAAGCCCGTGTGTCAAGACTTGACATGTTCTCGTCTCCAGAGATTAAAATTACGGGTACAACTTACGCAGATCAAGGGGACAGAATCAGACTCATCTGCAACGCCACTGGCGGGGTACAATCGGATGAGATTGACTGGTTCCGCAATGGGCAGAAACTAACCAGCGACAACAAAAAGGTTAGAGTTTATATATAGTTTATATATAGTTTATATATATTTTATATATAGATTATATATAGTTTATATATAGTTTATATATAGTTTATATATAGTTTATATATAGTTTATATGTAGTTTATATATAGTTCATAATTCATGTGATGTTCGTGAGTTTCTATTTCATATTAAATGTTTAGTTCATTAGTTTCTAGTTCAGAATACGACAAAAATCCTTTTCCTTGATATCCACGAACAATACAAGGATCCATACCATCTATTCCCCTTCCATTTATATTATTTACATGCCTGCTCTGTGCGTGTGTATCTGTCATTAATAACATCTTTAAATTCTTCATTTAGAAAAAACAAAATATGGGGAGGGCGGTAAAATGTTAAGTCAATTTCTATAATAAGATGTAGTCTTGATATGTAACGTAGTTTAAAGTATTTTACAAAGTTTATTGTTTGTTAAAATTGTTATTCAACCATTTCGTATTCTAAGATGTATGATAATAATAATAATTTGATAATTTATATAGCGCTGTACCCCAGTAAGGAACTGGGCTCACAGCGCTTTTAATACTTGAAGGTAATAACGAACATATAACTATTAAATAAACATTCATATCATAACAACCACATGAGTTACAGTACATTACACATAAGCTACGCCAATCAGTAAAAGAAATGTTATTTCATTAATTTTGGAAATAAATTTTGAAAAGATTTGTTTTAAGTGCCTTGTTGAAGGACTTGGTTGTTGGAATACTACGGATGTGTAATGGTAGAGAATTCCATTGTTTGGCTGCACAAAAAGAGAATGACCTTTCGCCAAATGTTTTAGTGCGTGTCTTAGGAACACAGAGAATACGTGTGTCTTCAGAAGAGCGAAGCTGACGTGTGGATGAGTAGACCGACTGAAGTTCAGTAGGATAGGAAGGAGAATAGTCAGAAAAGAAGTTGAGACAGAGAACGGCCAGTTTGTAATCATTTCGAGCTTGTATAGGTAGCCAATGAAGTGAGTAAAGTAGCGGAGTAACATGGCAATTTGTTTTTTGCTTTAAGGGCTAGTTTATTGTTAAAATTATTAGTCAACCATTTCCTATTATAAAACACATGATATTCAGAAAAGTTTATTGTTGTTAAAATTCTCCATCAAGTTTTACAATCATGTTATTTTGCACGCCATCTTGTTTTAAAAACCACGAATTAAAAATAAAAACTTTTCCCAGGTTTTAAAATAGTCCGGTTCCTCGAACTCTGTCTCTTACATATTTAGATAATTGAATTTCAGCTTTAATAACGGATGTAATGACATTCACCCAGCCAGCCCCGCCCCTAGATATGTACGTCATTGACTAGCCGTAATAAACCGGTCTGTCCATGTGGATTATGGGGTTCCGTTGACAGCTTGTTGATGGGAGCAAGCCACAAATTTTGTATTTTAATGGCGCCTGTTACTGACTTCGTCCGGATAGAGGAGGCCGCTAACCGAGTTGCATGCCCTTGATAGGGAATGTATGTAAGGGGGGGGAGGGATGTAAGGGGGAGGGATGCATCAGGCGTTGATGTAAAAGATGTGGCTGGAAGGAGCAAGGATGTAATAGATGTGACTGGTAGGAGCAAGGATGTAAAAGATGTGGCTGGTAGGAGCAAGGATGTATAAGATTTAGCTGGTAGGAGCAAGGATGTATAAGATGTAGCTGGTAGGAGCAAGGATGTATAAGATATGGCTGGTAGGAGCAAGGATGTATACGATGTAGCTGGTAGGAGCAAAGATGTAAAAGGTGTAGCTAGTAGGAGCAAGGATGTATAAGATGTAGCTGGTAGGAGCAAGGATATATAAGATGTGGCTGGTAGGAGTAAGGATGTATAAGATGTGGCTGGTAGGAGCAAGGATGTATAAGATGTGGCTGGTAGGAGCAAGGATGTATAAGATGTGGCTGGTAGGAGCAAGGATGCAAAATATGTGGCTGGTGGGAGCAAGGATGTATAAGATGTGGCTGGAAGGGGCAAGGATGTTTAAGATGTGGCTGGTAGGAGCAAGGATATAAAAGATGTGGCTGGTAGGAGCAAGGATGTATAAGATGTGGCTGGTAGGAGCAAGGATGTAAAATATGTGGCTGGTGGGAGCAAGGATGTATAAGATGTGGCTGGTAGGAGCAAGGATGTAAAAGATGTGGCTTGAAAGAGCAAGGATGTATAAGATGTTGCTGGTAGGAGCAAGGATGTATAAGATGTGGCTGGTAGGAGCAAGGATGTATAAGATGTGGTTGGTAGGAGCAAGGATGTATAAGATGTGGCTGGTAGGAGCAAGGATGTAAAAGATGTGGCTGGAAGGAGCAAGGATGTATAAGATTTGGCTGGTAAGAGCAAAGATGTATAAGATGTGGCTGGTAGGAGCAAGGATGTAAAAGATGTGACTGGTAGGAGCAAGGATGTAAAAGATGTGGCTGGTAGGAGCAAGGATGTAAACGATGTGGCTGGTAGGAGCAATGATGTATAAGATGTGGCTGGAAAGAGCAAGGGTGTAAATAGTTGGAAGGGAAAGTGGATATATTTAATGGAAACGTGTATTGTTCAGGGATATTAAGGATGTGGATCTCGGGAACATCTGTGTAATATGGATAAATGCAATACTGCTATAAACAAGAATCATGAAAAAAAAATCATTTTAAATAGCTTTTTTTTTATTTTAAAATTGTATTTACCTGCTATTCACATAAGTTCAATTCCATCTCAAGCAATATATAAATATTGACCGCTCCTTGTTGTCTGCTCTTTACTTGGCCTCTAGATGTCTGATGTCTGTAAACGTTAGTCCATCTCCTAAATCTCACACTTTGTTTCCAGGTATTCATCCACAAGCGAGTGTCCTTGATGGAGAAGAAGATTGACAGCATCCTGGAGATAGAGGATGCAGACATGGATGATGCAGGAACCTACGTCTGCAGGACTTCCGGTCTCCTCATAGACTCCAAACGGGTGGAAGTCCTCAACGGTACGCACTTCTGTACGTGTTCCATCATCTTCATAGCTTCCTTGTTGTTTGATGTACGTGTTCCTTTAACTTCATAGCTTCCTTGTTGTTTGATGTACGAGTTCCTTTAACTTCATAGCTTCCTTGTTGTTTGATGTACGTGTTCCATCATCTTCATAGCTTCCTTGTTGTTTGATGTACGTGTTCCATCATCGTCATAGCTTCCTTGTTGTTTGATGTACGTGTTCCATCATCTTCATAGCTTCCTTGTTGTTTGATGTACGTGTTCCTTTAACTTCATAGCTTCCTTGTTGTTTGATGTACGTGTTCCATCATCTTCATAGCTTCCTTGTTGTTTGATGTACGTGTTCCATCATCGTCATAGCTTCCTTGTTGTTTGATGTACGTGTTCCATCATATTCATAGCTCCCTTGTTGTTTGATGTACGTGTTCCATCATCGTCATAGCTTCCTTGTTAGATGTACGTGTTCCTTTAACTTCATAGCATCCTTGTTGTTTGATGTACGAGTTCCTTTAACTTCATAGCTTCCTTGTTGTTTGGTGTACGTGTTCCTTTAACTTCATAGCTTCCTTGTTGTTTGATGTACGAGTTCCATCATCGTCATAGATTCCTTGTTGTTTGGTGTACGTGTTCCTTTAACTTCATAGCTTCCTTGTTGTTTGGTGTACGTGTTCCTTTAACTTCATAGCTTCCTTGTTGTTTGATGTACGAGTTCCTTTCACTTCATAGCTTCCTTGTTGTTTGACGTACGAGTTCCTTTAACTTCATAGCTTCCTTGTTGTTTGATGTACGTGTTCCTTTAACTTCATAGCTTCCTTGTTGTTTGATGTACGAGTTCCTTTAACGTCATAGCTTCCTTGTTGTTTGATGTACGAGTTCCTTTAACTTCATAGCTTCCTAGTTGTTTGATGTACGTGTTCCTTTAACTTCATAGCTTCCTTGTTGTTTGATGTACGTGTTCCTTTAACTTCAAAGCTTCCTTTTTGTTTGATGTACGAGTTCCTTTAACTTCATAGCTTCCTTGTTGTTTGGTGTACGTGTTCCTTTAACTTCATAGCTTTCTTGTTGTTTGATGTACGAGTTCCTTTAACTTCATAGCTTCCTTGTTGTTTGATGTACGTGTTCCTTTAACTTCATAGCTTCCTTGTTGTTTGATGTACGAGTTCCTTTAGCTTCCATGCTTACTTGTTTTATGTACGAGTTCCTTTATCTTCATAGCTTCCTTGCTGTTTGATGTACGTGTTCCATTATCGTCATAGCTTCCTTGCTGTTTTTTTAAAACTTTGTTTCCTCCAGCTTAATCACTTACACACTCACTTGTTTCTTCAACTTATTAGTTTCAGAGTAAAATCACATTCATAAATGTACAATTACAGTAGTCTAATAAAGTTTAGTCAACATTAGCATTTGTTAGTCTAAAGTTTGTAAAATTCATATATTAATATTCCAGATGCTGTTTGTCATTTAGCCATTTAGTATATAGAGTAGCAAAGTATAGTTATAGTATTTAGAGTAACAAAGTATAGTTATAGTATATAGAGTAACAAAGTATAGTTATAGTATATAGAGTAACAAAGTATAGTTATAGTATATAGAGTAACAAAGTATAGTTATAGTATATAGAGTAACACATTATAGTTATAGTGTATAGAGTAACAAAGTATAGTTATAGTATATAGAGTAACAAAGTATAGTTATAGTATATAGAGTAACAAAGTATAGTTATAGTATATAGAGTAACAAAGTATAGTTATAGTATATAGAGTAACAAAGTATAGTTATAGTATATAGAGTAACAAAGTATAGTTATAGTATATAGAGTAACAAAGTATAGTTATAGTATATAGAGTAACAAAGTATAGTTATAGTATATAGAGTAACAACGTATAGTTATAGTATATAGAGTAACAACGTATAGTTATAGTATATAGAGTAACAAAGTATAGTTATAGTATATAGAGTAACAAAGAATAGTTATAGTATATAGAGTAACAAAGTATAGTTATAGTATATAGAGTAACAAAGTATAGTTATAGTATATAGAGTAACAAAGTATAGTTATAGTATATACAGTAACAAAGTATAGTTATAGTATATAGAGTAACAAAGTATAGTTATAGTATATAGAGTAACAAAGTATAGTTATAGTATATAGAGTAATAAAGTATAGTTATAGTATATAGAGTAACAACGTATAGTTATAGTATATAGAGTAACAAAGTATAGTTACAGTATATAGAGTAACAAAGTATAGTTATAGTATATACAGTAACAACGTATAGTTATAGTATATAGAGTAACAAAGTATAGTTACAGTATATAGAGTAACAAAGTATAGTTATAGTATATAGAGTAACAAAGTATAGTTATAGTATATACAGTAACAAAGTATAGTTATAGTATTTAGTGTAACAAAGTATAGTTATAGTATATAGAGTAACAAAGTAGAGTTATAGTATATAGAGTAACAAAGTAGAGTTATAGTATATAGAGTAACAAAGTATAGTTATAGTATATACAGTAACAAAGTATAGTTATAAATATTTCTGTCATCCAATTAGGTTAATTTATCGAGACACATATACTAGATATAATATAATATATGTTAAAATATGTTCTATGGGCACTGTATATCACATTGTGTAGCCTTGCACTGATAAACTAGAATACTATATAATGTAGAATAAAATATGTTCTATGGGCACTGTATATCACATTGTGTAGCCTTGCACTGATAAACTAGAATACTATATAATGTAGAATAAAATATGTTCTATGGGCACTGTATATCACATTGTATAGCCCGGCATGGCCAACCTTTGTTAGAAGTAACAATAAGTTATGTTACCGCTTGACTAGACATTTGTAATATTAAAATTGTGTAACACATTGGCAACAAACATTTTTTTCGTACATGTGGCAACAAACATTGTTTTCGTACATGTGGCAACAAACATTGTTTTCGTACATGTGTAAACTATTAGTCAGCAATCACATTGTAACCGGTTGTTTTTTTTTCTTTTTCTTTTTTTTTCTTTTTTATATTACATTTTAACAAATAGAAAATGACATTCTGAATTTAGATCTTTTGTTGTGCAAAGACTGGATTTGTTTATTACAGGTTAAATTATTCGTTGTGCAAAGACTGGATTTGTTTATTACAGGTTAAATTATTCGTTGTGCAAAGACTGGATTTGTTTATTACAGGTTAAATTATTCGTTGTGCAAAGACTGGATTTGTTTATTACAGGTTAAATTATTCGTTGTACAAAGACTGGATTTGTTTATTACAGGTTAAATTATTCGTTGTACAAAGACTGGATTTGTTTATTACAGGTTAAATTATTCGTTGTACAAAGACTGGATTTGTTTATTACAGGTTAAATTATTCGTTGTACAAAGACTGGATTTGTTTATTACAGGTTAAATTATTCGTTGTACAAAGACTGGATTTGTTTATTACAGGTTAAATTGTTCGTTGTACAAAGACTGGATTTGTTTATTACAGGTTAAATTATTCGTTGTACAAAGACTGGATTTGTTTATTACAGGTTAAATTATTCGTTGTACAAAGACTGGATTTGTTTATTACAGGTTAAATTATTCGTTGTGCAAAGACTGGATTTGTTTATTACAGGTTAAATTATTCGTTGTGCAAAGACTGGATTTGTTTATTACAGGTTAAATTATTCGTTGTGCAAAGACTGGATTTGTTTATTACAGGTTAAATTATTCGTTGTACAAAGACTGGATTTGTTTATTACAGGTTAAATTATTCGTTGTACAAAGACTGGATTTGTTTATTACAGGTTAAATTATTCGTTGTACAAAGACTGGATTTGTTTATTACAGGTTAAATTATTCGTTGTACAAAGACTGGATTTGTTTATTACAGGTTAAATTATTCGTTGTACAAAGACTGGATTTGTTTATTACAGGTTAAATTATTCGTTGTACAAAGACTGGATTTGTTTATTACAGGTTAAATTGTTCGTTGTACAAAGACTGGATTTGTTTATTACAGGTTAAATTATTCGTTGTACAAAGACTGGATTTGTTTATTACAGGTTAAATTATTCGTTGTACAAAGACTGGATTTGTTTATTACAGGTTAAATTATTCGTTGTGCAAAGACTGGATTTGTTTATTACAGGTTAAATTATTCGTTGTACAAAGACTGGATTTGTTTATTACAGGTTAAATTATTCGTTGTGCAAAGACTGGATTTGTTTATTACAGGTTAAATTATTCGTTGTACAAAGACTGGATTTGTTTATTACAGGTTAAATTATTCGTTGTGCAAAGACTGGATTTGTTTATTACAGGTTAAATTATTCGTTGTGCAAAGACTGGATTTGTTTATGACAGGTTAAATTGTTCGTTGTACAAAGACTGGATTTGTTTATTACAGGTTAAATTGTTCGTTGTACAAAGACTGGATTTGTTTATTACAGGTTAAATTGTTCGTTGTACAAAGACTGGATTTGTTTATTACAGGTTAAATTATTCGTTGTACAAAGATTGGATTTGTTTATGACAGGTTAAATTATTCGTTGTACAAAGATTGGATTTGTTTATGACAGGTTAAATTATTCGTTGTACAAAGACTGGATTTGTTTATGACAGGTTAAATTATTCGTTGTACAAAGACTGGATTTGTTTATGACAGGTTAAATTATTCCTTTTCTGTTTGGTTGAACATTTATTTACCGTTGTGTGTTAGATACAGATCAAGATGTTGGATATATTTGGAAAAGGTCTGATTGTCTCCCATGCTAACCTTAACTCACCATCTGAGCTATCCCCTGGTGAGCTATCCCCTGGTGAGCTATCCCCTGGTGAGCTATTGGGTGGCCGCAGTCTTTAAACCCTTGACATGGGTATAGTCCTGGGGCCAGTGGGGGAAACTGATCCATCTGTTTGACATTTTGCAAAAATAAAAATGATGAATCTCCGTGAATTAACGTGAGGAAAATGCATTCAGCATCTTCATCACACTGGAGCTAAGAAAATGTATTCAACAAACTTATATCACGGTGGAGCTAAGAAAATGTATTCAACAAACTTATATCACTGTAGACCTAAGAAAATGTATTCAACAAACTTATATCACGGTGGAGCTAAGAAAATGTATTCAACAAAATTATATCACGGTGGAGCTAAGAAAATGTATTCAACAAACTTATATCATCGTGGAAATCGTTCTCCTAATGATAATTGTACTCGTGTTCCCTGTGCTAATTGTTCTTGTGTTCCCTGTGCCAATTGTTTTTGTGTTCCCTGTGCTAATTGTTCTTGTGTTCCCTGTGCCAATTGTTCTTGTGTTCCCTGTGCCAGATGTTCTCGTGTTCCATGTGCCAATTGTTCTTGTGTTCCCTGTGCTAATTGTTCTTTTGTTCCCTGTGCTAATTGTTCTTGTGTTCCCTGTGCTAATTGTTCTGTGTTCCATGTGCTAATTGTTCTTTTGTTCCCTGTGCTAATTGTTCTTGTGTTCCCTGTGCTAATTGGTCTTGTGTTCCCTGTGCTAACTGTTCTTTTGTTCCCTGTGCTAATTGTTCTTGTGTTCCCTGTGCTAATTGGTCTTGTGTTCCCTGTGCTGATTGTTCTTGTGTTCACTGTGCTGATTGTTCTTGTGTTCCCTTTGCTAATTGTTCTTGTGGTCCCTGTGCTAACTGTTCTTGTGTTCCTTGTTCTAAGTGTTATTTTGTTCCCTGTGCTAATTGTTCTTGTGTTCCCTGTGCTAACTTTTCTTGTGTTCCCTGTGCTAATTGTTCTTGAGTTCCCTTTTTAATTGTTCTTGTGTTCCCTGTGCTAAATGTTCTTGAGTTCTCTGTGCTAATGTAAGATTTATTCGTTTGTTGATTTGAACCATGTACTATTATGTTGATTTACTTTTGGTTTTAAACTTATTGTTAGTATATTGATGTTATCTGTTTACATAGTTGTACACTTTATCTGTTAATTGATTATTGGTGTCAACTGTTTAGTTCATTATTGATGTTATATGTGTACTTGAAGATTGTTTAAGGCACGTACATGCAAAGTGATACATTTACGCACACTTTTTCTATGTTAAATATGATAACACGTGTAACGTAACTGTAACAATGATTGTTTACGTTATCTGTGTACATATGACAGTATCTTTAAGTTGTACAAGTGACATTAATTGGCTAGTCACGTGACTATACAAGCTCGCATTTGATCATGTCAAAAGATAATCAACAAACCTATAAAAAATTTATCTTCTTCTATTTTCAGCTGACACCATCAACAAGAAAAGGGGTGAGTCGGTCTGTTTGGACGTCAACATAAACATTGTCACGTGATCTTTGTCTAACTCTCAACCATTAAACAATTTAACTTTATCTCTAGAAATCTATTTTTAAAGTTGTTTGTTAGTTCAACTCGCCACGTCATCGCCCGCCAATCACAGCCCGGGTTATGACACAACCTAACATCTCTATCCATCTCACATCGGCGGGTTCATTAAAATGAGGGGTAGGGTTACCGTGGCACATGCCAAGCCCCGCGGTTTTTTGTTTATTGGGTAATCTGACACCATTAACACATTTGGAGCCCCCCCCCTTCCCTATTTATCTATAGGTTCATCCTCCTTAGTATCTAGTGATTTATTTTACGTTGGGCCATGCCTCCTCCGGTTTATAATTCTAACATTAGCTACTGCGCTATGATCTGCTTACGTCTGTAGGTGTCATTAAAGACGTGCAAATAAAAAAAAAGACAGAAAAGACTTCAAAACATGAGAATGGATACTCTTAAAGTCATGGTTTCTTAAAGTCATGGTTTCTTAAAGTCATGGTTACTTAAGGAAATACCAGACTATAAAACCTGTTAAAAATCAAGATTTTTGTTCGAGATATTCATCTCGTATTACCTATATTGATATCAAGTTTTCCGCTTTTATTTTGTTTTGTACTTATGTACTTCAATAAAATAGAGTTAACTGAGACAATAGCTTGGTGCGTGGGACAATAGCTTGGTGCGTGGGACAATAGCTTGGTGCGTGGGACAATAGCTTTGTGCGTGAGACAATAGCTTTGTGCGTGAGACAATAGCTTGGTGCGTGGGACAATAGCTTGGTGCGTGGTACAATAGCTTGGTGCGTGGGA
This sequence comes from Ampullaceana balthica, assembly GCA_944989445.1. Lineage (NCBI taxonomy): Eukaryota > Metazoa > Mollusca > Gastropoda > Lymnaeidae > Ampullaceana > Ampullaceana balthica. The sequence goes on along the minus strand of CALYLW010000590.1, from coordinate 97,148 downwards.
CAATAGCTTGGTGCGTGGGACAATAGCTTTGTGCGTGAGACAATAGCTTTGTGCGTGAGACAATAGCTTGGTGCGTGGGACAATAGCTTGGTGCGTGGGACAATAGCTTGGGCGTGGGACAATAGCTTGGTGCGTGGGACAATATAATTGTTTCAGAGGCAAGCTTGGCGGGATTGTGATTTGAGCCAGATTTTACCGGATTGTGTGACAACAGATTTTCCTTTATTTGACTGCAGTATAATGTTGTTTTTTACTTTGCAAACTTTACCCAGAGGTCTGATACATATTCTAGTTAGTAGAACTTTGGAACGTTTCATATTTATGTTATATGTCATCGCCATGTACACAGAGGTCTGATACATATTATTCTAGTTAATAGAACTTTGGAACGTTTCATATTTATGTTATATGTCATCGCCATGTACACAGAGGTCTGATACATATTATTCTAGTTAATAGAACTTTGGAACGTTTCATATTTATGTTATATGTCATCATATTTATGTTATATGTCATCGCCATCATCACCATTATAAGTGATCATCAAAATGAACATTTAATATTTGACAATCCTTTCATTTTTTTAAACGATCTCTTTCATAGTCTACTTAAATGTCTCTTTTATCAAGTAATGTCTTTCGTTTTGGAATGGTTATTGGACTAAATGCATGTTGTTGACGTGGACACCAGTGGCGGATTTAGGTTTGTCAGCGTGGGGGGGCCAGCAGAATTTCAAGGGGCGCCGCAAAAAAATTTTTTATTCACTTAGTATAAATATTTCTAGGTGCTGAAATAAAATGCATTTGTCTAAATGGCTGGTTCTGCAATGAAGATTAGAAATTTGATATGAGATTCACTCTTATTGCTATATTTTATGTTGAAAGAAACATTTTTGCTCACTTTAAATGTGAGATTTACTTTAATAAGTTTTCATCTTAAGAGACTGATGCAGTCTCAAATATGAAATCTAAGGTGTGTTGTTTATGTTCCATACATTTTCAGAGTTGCCCTGTGGCAACTTGCTAGACAAAAAGAAACATCTAGTCTTAAGTAGACATGGTTAATCAATTGAATTTATGAAAATGGTAGTTAATTTGGGAGCTGTTATATGTGACAAAATCTAAATATCTCATAATCCTTTGTGTTCACTTTCAATTGCTGAATATCCTAGCAGACTTTAACATAGAAAACTCAGCATAATAAGTTTATAGTCTTTGGGCTAAATAAAACATCTAAAATGTTTTGATAATGAGGTAGAATTTGATTAAATTTTTTATAGGCTTCCAATAGTTTGTTGTACTATCTGCAAGATTCATCAGTTTGTTCAGCTTGCCATAAATAGCAGTGACAGTAACTCAAACAAATAACTAAGTGTTAAATAATAAATGCTGCGTTGATCATTCAAAGTAAATTATTTAATATTCTTTTTGTTTACATCAAACCAATTCAATGAATCTCTTCAATATACAAACACTTGGTTTATATTCAGGAGAGTAATAGGTCACAAATGCAAACAAAATATAATGTATTTAAAAAAATGTTAATCCTTATATAATAAAAGACAATGTTCTGTCCGGTCATCGATAGCGATTGGTCCCTCAAACACATATGACTCATACAGCCAATCATATTGAAAACTTTTACGCGGACGTTCAAAACGAGTTATTTTTGGTGCAGTATTTCTTCCAAGACTTTATTTTTAGCTATGCGCGTTGGGATTTATAGTAAATCTGATGCTTCAAATAATGAAAAACAGAGACTTTGGTGGAGCGGATTAGTCAAGATTAATAACACACACACACAAAGAGTGCCAATAATATCATACTTATAAATAAACTAAACAATTTACTTCAGAATTTAAAAAAAATAATTCATGACTGCATGTTTGAGCATCAAACTTTGGGAAAATCAATGAACTTTACACAAACAATGATTGTAATTTCCTTAAATAAACATTTAAAACTCTAATAAGAATGCAGGACTAAACACAAACCATGGATAAGCATCGGACGCAATATTCTTTTGTATAGAAGGAGCATCTGTAACAGATAAGATAAGATACGATAAGATAGAGCCCTGAGCCCTATATAAATTGCTTTCTACGTGATTTCATTGAAGCAAAACGATTTCTTGTTGATTCAACGTCAACGTTCTCAGCTAGATCACATTCGATTGAAATTAATGCCAATCCAGACTGACGTTCGTTTGTCATTGTTGAGCGCAAATAATTTTTGACGAGTTTCAATCTACTGAAACTTCTTTCAGCAATAGCACTGCTAATAGGAAGAGTCAAATACATTTTATAGAGTTTTGACAATTTCGGGAGACCTGATGCCATTTGTTTTTCAGTCAAGAATGGCTGAACCTTTTTAAGTTGTAGTTCACTAGGTCATAATTGTTACGTTAGTGCATACAAATCTTTGAAGGTATCATATTTCCTGATTGCTTCTTCAAGAATAATGTCATGTTTGTAAATTTTGCATAAACTTCGAAAAGAATATTTATTTAATATTCTTCCGACATTTGTGATGGATCAATACAATAGAAATAAGTAACTGTGCCCCAAAAGTCATTAAATCGATTTTCTATTTGTATTTAAAGTGTATCCATGATAGTGAAGTACGTTTCAGATCCTTTATATTAACTCGTGGTGTCTGGTTGATTATTTGCTTGTCGAAAAAAAACTTTGGATCTATTTTAACCCACTTCCTCGTAAGCTAGCGAGCTGAAATTTTGCAGGCAGACTCGTGCCGATGATAAAAACGGTGTATCAAAATTTCAGATTGATCGCATGTACTGTATTTAAAGTATTGCATTTTTAAAAAATTATATTTATCTCTATGTATCATGATACATTTTTGAGATAGAGTGTCGCGGTGCGTATTATATTGAACAGCCTTTCCTGTCACGCAATAAGGTGCGTATTTTATTGACAAACCATTTTTATAAACATATTCCTGATCGGTGCGCATTATATTAAACATGTTTACGACACAACTACAACTTTGTATTTTTGGAAGGTCTTGCGCTGCGTATTATAATGAACATTCTTTTAGTTACGTCTCGTACATAAAGGATTTATAGTGAAAAACTTGGTTTTTTACGTTTAAAAAAAAATTAAATCCTTTATTTTAACTCGTGGTGTCTGGTTGATTGCTTGCTTGTTTGCTTTTTTGTCGAAAAAAATTTGGATCGATTTTTAACGCACTTCTTCGTAAGCTAGCGTGCTGAAATTTTGCAGGAAGACTCGTGCCGATGATATAAACGAAGTATTAAAATTTCAGATCGATCGCATGTATTGTAATTAAATTATTGAACTTCTAGATTATTTTATTGCAATTCACTTTTCTTTAGATTCGGATTTAGCAAAGGCGTTGCAAGTAGTTTGATAGCACGAAGATAATTTTTGTACAAATAGCATAAGAAAAACAAAAGAATATTTTTTAATTAAAACAGATAGTCCCACAGCTTCTGCTCTGACACTTCCTTTATATTCTGTTGATTTCCCTGAATCAAGTGTGGCTAGAATAGCAGAGAATGATCCAACAACTGCATGCTTACGGCTTGCACATCATGTATCAGAAAGTCGTTTCAGAGTATCTACTGTTGATTCATATTGAGATTTCTGATGTTCTTTAAAAGTATGTAGACGTGGTAAACTAGACGTAAAGAATGCATACAACCTTAAATCTGTGCCAAAAAACAACTGTACATCACTGTTTACAGACATTGCTTCGATTGTAACCAAATTCAAAACATGGGCACAACAATTGGGTGAAATTTTCTTTATCTGAGTTTGAAGGCCACTCTTAATTCCTGAGTATGCCTGTCCTCGACAGAGTGTAAAATCAATGTTTTGCTTTTTTAGTTCAGTTACAATCTTCTCAGCAAATGCGGTAGCATTTTTTATTTTTTTTATATATTTTGTGAAGTCCCATAAACGGTGGTCGTAGGGGGTCCTAATGTTTCCATTAGAACCTACTAGGGGCGGTGCTTGGTAGTCCTTGGTGGGCGCCCCATCTCCCTTCCAGGTCAGTGGAGGACTTTCTTAACATTTGTCATTCCATTTTTATTGTGACTTGAACGTGTAGGCTAATAGATCACACGCCCCTCAGCTGGTGAGGCGAGCGCACTATTCACTATACAGCCGCTGTTTACAAAAGTATAAAAGCCTATAAATCTTTCCACATGTCCCGATTTTTAAAAAAATTAACCTAAAGAAACTGACATCTGATCAATTCTAGATATATCAATGGTTGAATCAAAAATTAAAGAAAAGAATTGTGCAGACTTAACTTAATTATCAATTGTCGCCGATAATTCAGTTGCGAGTGATTGATTTAAACCAGATATTACAGTTTCGTCGTTTTAAATACGATATTTAGCAAGCAGTTTGGTGTTGATTAAAAGTTTCGTCTTAAGCAATCTTTTTTTCTGCTTTTGTGGCACCTTTTTGGTGTTAATCGAGGGCGGCTTTAGGGGGCGCCATTTCAGACCCAACAGGGGCGCGGGGGGGCAAGCCGCCCCCCTGCCCTATAGCTAAATCCGCCACTGGTGGACACGACACTCAGTCCAATAAAACTTGAGGCCCATTGTTGATGTGGACATGACACTCAGTCCAATAAAACTTGAGGCCCATTGTTGATGTGGACATGACACTCAGTCCAATAAAACTTGAGGCCCATTGTTGATGTGGACATGACACTCAGTCCAATAAAACTTGAGGCCCATTGTTGATGTGGACATGACACTCAGTCCAATAAAACTTGAGGCCCATTGTTGATGTGGACATGACACTCAGTCCAATAAAACTTGAGGCCCATTGTTGATGTGGACATGACACTCAGTCCAATAAAACTTGAGGCCCATTGTTGATGTGTATATGACACTCAGTCCAATAAAACTTGAGGCCCATTTTTGATGTGTATATGACACTCAGTCCAATAAAACTTGAGGCCCATTGTTGATGTGGACATGACACTCAGTCCAATAAAACTTGAGGCCCATTGTTGATGTGTATATGACACTCAGTCCAATAAAACTTGAGGCCCATTGTTGATGTGGACATGACACTCAGTCCAATAAAACTTGAGGCCCATTGTTGATGTGTATATGACACTCAGTCCAATAAAACTTGAGGCCCATTGTTGATGTGTATATGACACTCAGTCCAATAAAACTTGAGGCCCATTGTTGATGTGTATATGACACTCAGTCCAATAAAACTTGAGGCCCATTGTTGATGTGTATATGACACTCAGTCCAATAAAACTTGAGGCCCATTTTTGATGTGTATATGACACTCAGTCCAATAAAACTTGAGGCCCATGGTCGCCCCATACAATCAAAATTATCAAGGACCAAATCCTCGTCACAAAAATTTTATTTTAAATATTTTAATGAAGTGTGGGATATTTTTGTTATTTTTTCCATAGATATTTTCTAAAAATGTATTTGCAATTACTGAACCAAAGATGGAAGTAGTCATTAGACGACTAGTTGGTATCGATTAAAATCGATCGTTTCAATACATTCGTAAATTTAAGTATTTAAATCCAGAGAAATAATAAACAAGACATTTCGTCAATTTGAGAGATAGACTTCCAAGGATGTCGAGAACCGGAAGTAAAGCTTATACTATACTATTCTGGAGGCATTACTCCACTCCATTTCATCTCGCTAATCTATGTGACCTATCTAATCTATGTGACCTATCTAATCTATGTGACCTATCTAATCTATGTGACCTATCTAATCTATGTGACCTATCTAATCTATGTGACCTATCTAATCTATGTGACCTATCTAATCTATGTGACCTATCTAATCTATGTGACCTATCTAATCTATGTAACCTATCTAATCTATGTGACCTATCTAATCTATGTGACCTATCTAATCTATGTGACCTATCTAATCTATGTGACCTATCTAATCTATGTGACCTATCTAATCTATGTGACCTATCTAATCTATGTTACCTATTTAATATATGTGAACTATCTAATCTATGTGACCTATCTAATCTATGTGACCTATCTAATCTATGTGACCTATCTAATCTATGTGACCTATCTAATCTATGTGACCTATCTAATCTATGTGACCTATCTAATCTATGTGACATATCTAATCTATGTGACCTATCTAATCTATGTGACCTATCTAATCTATGTGACCTATTTAATATATGTGAACTATCTAAACTTTATGACCTATCTAATCAATTGTCCCGACTAATGACTTATGTATGCGACCTTTTTAATCTGTGATATATCTAATATGTGACACCCATCTAGTCCGTGTCACCAATCTGTGACATATCTAATATGTGACACCCATCTAGTCCGTGTCACCAATCTGTGATATATCTAATATGTGACACCCATCTAGTCCGTGTCACCAATCTGTGACATATCTAATATGTGACACCCATCTAGTCCGTGTCACCAATCTGTGATATATCTAATATGTGACACCCATCTAGTCCGTGTCACCAATCTATGATATATCTAATATGTGACACCCATCTAGTCCGTGTCACCAATCTCTGATATATCTAATATGTTACACCCATCTAGTCCATGTCACCAATCTGTGATATATCTAATATGTGACACCCATCTAGTCCGTGTCACCAATCTAAACCTCCTATGATATAATCAATCTAAAGGAACATAAATATCCCCCTCTAATACCTTCAGTCCTTTGTTACGGTATTTCCGATATTTTTTTTTAATAAACGTCTGCCACTAGTTTTGTTTCGTTTCATATGTCTCCGCCGGTCTTTGTTTTTACCATTAGTTTTGTTTCGTTTCACCTGTCTCCGCCGGTCTTTGTTTTCCTGTCATTTCCTCATCATATCCGCTATTTTGGGGAAAATATTGAAGTTCCTGTATCTTGTTTAAAATAAAGCCAGAACCTAGGGCGAGAGAGCAGAGAATCGATAACGTAAGGGTGCTATCGTCCAGGGCCATGAAATAAAGCTAATCTGTGTATGTGTGTTGTATAAGAGTGGTGGTGTAGAGAATTTTTTATATGTATTTTTCTTTATTGATTGATTTTAAAAAAATTTATCTTTTAGATTTAAGTCAAATGTAAGCATTTAATAACGGGATATTGATCTTGTAATGAAAACATGTCACATATCCTGTCAATGTCAATAATAATCTTTCATTAATGTCACATTATGTCCCAATGACAATCGTTTACTTGATGTGAGACAAACATCAAGTTGTTAGGTCAATGACAATCGTTCACTTGATGTGAGACAAACATCAAGTTGTTAGGTCAATGACAATCGTTTACTTGATGCGAGACAAACATCAAGTTGTTAGGTCAATGGTCAATGTCAAACTAATCGCCACGTCAGGAGTTTGGACTTTTTATATTCTTTATTTAAGTTAAGGCAACGATTATCTTATCTTATCTGTTTACAGACGCTCCTTCTATACAGAAGATTATTGCGTCCTACGCCACGCTTATCTATGGTTTGTCTTTTGTCCTGCATTTTTATTAGAGATTTAAATGTTGATAAAGTGTTGGTTTTCCTGGTTTCTTAAGGCAACCCATGCCACGCCCGAATTCCGGACGGGAAGAACGAAAATTTGTATGTGTTTGCTCTTGCATACGGAATAAGAAAGGTGTTTTTATCCTTATGTCTATCTGAGGGTTGTATTAAGTTATCTTTGTGTTGTATTTCTAAATTAGAATTAATTGCTTTATGTATGATTACTAGTTTACTCTTGGTTCTTCTATCCCCTAGTGTTTCAAGGTTTAATGATTTAACTAATGGTGTTATTCTTGTCAGTTTTGAATATTCTCCAGTAATGAATCTGGCAGCTCTTTTTTTAATTTGTTATAGTTTATCAATGTTTTCTTTGGTGGATGGGTCCCATACAGAAGATTCTAGTACAGGTCTCACCAAAGTGAGGTAGCATTTTAGTTTTATATCTCTACTAGCAGACCCGTCGTGCGTTGCAACGATCTCAGTAAAAAGGAATACATATAGATAAAAAAATAAATTACTTTAAGGGTCACCGGGCCCATCAGTTTAACATATGACGTTCGAAAATCTGTTCATTTTCATTACAAATATATAAATATATTTATCTATTTTGCTCAATATCGTGTAAAATTGAATGGGGAATACAATACATGTATACTAAAAGTTTAGTAAAAACAAATTTAGGCCCCCCAGTCCCGAGGAAATGGACATTAGGAGTTCAGTGCCCTATAGTAATTTAATATAGACTCTTAAGTTTTTATACACCGAGTTTAGTCAAAATCCAGTTATTTTCTCATTTTTTAACACTTACAATATTTTTTATATAGCTAATATAAGGAAAAAATATATTAACCTGTTCATTTAAATTCAGTTTCATCATGGATATTTTTCTCAAGATCGTTAAAAATAGAATGGCAAATATCTCAAACATATTAGAAAAAAAGACATTTGGGGCCCCCAGTCCTAAACAATTGGATATTAGACGTGCAATGGCCTTTTTATTTTAATATGGGCTACCAAGTTTTTATATACAAAGTTTGGTTAAGATCCATTCATTTACTCAGTGGCTATCTCATAAACTAATTTTTATCAAGCTCATATAAGCAAAAAACGACATTAAGTACCCCAGGGCCCAATATAGCAAGATATCAAGTTCAAAAGACCTGTTTATTTCAATCTATTTCATAGCGGATATATTTCTCTATATTTATCTAGATATTTAATACTTGAATGGGGAATAAAATCTTAAAATTTTATGAAAAAAAGACATTTTGGGCCCCAGCCCCAAAGAAATGAACATTAGGAAATTAGTGCTCTATAGTAATTTAATATAGGCTCTTAAGTTTTTATATACCGAGTTTAGTCAAAATCCAGTTATTTTCTCATTTTTTAACACTTACAATATTTTTTACATAGCTAATATAAGGAAAAAATATATTAAGGGGCCCCCGAGCCCATTCGGTTCAAGGTGTATATTTTGAAAACCTGTTCATTTAAATTCAGTTTCATCATGGATATATTTCTCAAGATCGTTAAAAATAGAATGGCAAATAATATCTCAAACATATTAGAAAAAAGACATTTGGGGCCCCAGCCCTGAACAATTGGATATTCGACGTGCAATGCCCTTTTTATTTTAATGTGGGCTACCAAGTGTGTATAAAAAAAGGTTGGTTACGATCCATTCATTTACTCAGTAGCTATCACTTAAACGAATTTTTATATAGCTCATATAAGCAAAAAACGACATTAAGGGCCCCAGGGCCCAAATAGTGCAAGATGTCAAGTTCAAAACACCTGTTTATTTCAATCAATTTCATAGCGGTTATATTTCTCTATATTTATCTGGATCTTTAATAATTGAATGGGGAATAAAATCTTAAATGTTTATGAAAAAAGACATTTTGGGCCCCCAGCCCCAAAGAAATGAACATTAGGAAATTAGTGCGCTATAGTATTTCAATATTGGCTACCAAGTTTTTATATACAAAGTTTGGTTAAGATCCCTCAATTTACCTAATTATTTTTATAAAGCTCATATAAGAAAAAAATCATATTATGGGCCCCCGCGCCCCATGAGTGTTAAAAATTGCAAAAACAGTTGCCAGTTACTATCCCATGAGCGTACTCAAAAGTCTCCAAAAGTTACATGGCTATCAGATGAATGGTTTAGTCGGCTATAAAGGACATACATACATACATACATACATACATACATACATACATACATACATACATACATACATACATACATACATACATACATACATACGTACGTACGTACGCACGCACGCACGCACGCACGCACGCATACACACATACATACATACATACATACATACATACATACATACATACATACATACATACATACATACATACATACATACATACATTAATACATCATATAGAATGGGACTGCAATAAAGCTTTTAAATAAAATACAAAATACACAAACAAATTGTGCAATGAAAACAATAAATTTGAGCTTTATTTTTAGACTGATACGACATTAAACGTTTCGGCTAATGCCTTCATCAGTACAACATAAAATACATTCTTACAATACTTACATAAGTAATACTAATATTCTTAAAACATATTGTATTTTAAAATATTTATGTTAAATAAAAAGAAAGGAAAAACAAAAACAAACATGGACACAGAATATAGCAAAAAGAGGGAAGTATCCAAAGTTACAGTAAAAACCACAACGGGAACAAGATCATAATCATACATACATACATACATACATACATACATACATACATACATACATACATACATACATACATACATACATACATACATACATACATACATACATACATACATACATACATACATACATACATACATACATACATACATACATACATACATACATACATACATACATACATACATACATACATACATACATACATACATACATACATACATACATACATACATACATACATACATACATACATACATACATACATACATACATACATACATACATACATACATACATACATACATACATACATACATACATACATACATACATACATACATACATACATACATACATACATACATACATACATACATACATACATACATACATACATACATACATACATACATACATACATACATACATACATACATACATACATACATACATACATACATACATACATACATACATACATACATACATACATACTTTGATTTATATATATATATATATTACATTTGTAAAAGTTTCCCTTGTATAAAGCCTAAGGTTTTGTTTGATTTTTTAATAACTTCATTGACTTGGGGATGCCATGACAGTTTCTCATTTATTAAGACTCCTAAGTATTTTGCATCTTTATTTTGGGTCAGTTCTTTTCCATGAATGAAATATTTTGAATTTATTTGTTTCTTTTTCTTAGTTACTCTTAATAGTTGACACTTTTCTGGGTGGAAAGACATACTCCAGTTAGGTTCCCATTTTATCAATTCATCTAAGTTTTTTTTTAAATTTTACTATCTTGTTCTGATTTAATTGTTCTATAGATTATACAGTCATCAGCAAGTAACCTAACTTTTGTTCCTGTTGAGATGTTGTTGGGTAAATCATTTATATAAATTAAAAAGAGTAAGGAACCTAGCACAGTTCCCTGTGGAGCTCCTGAGTTAACCTTTATTGGTGCAGATTTAGATCCATTAATTATTACAGTTTGCTCCCTACCCAAAAGGAAGTCTTGGCTCCAGTGATGTAAGGCCTAGAAGACTAGAACTAGAATGGTCAGGGGCGATTGACCAACACCAATCGAACAATTATATCAAACATAAAACGTTTTTAATTCTATCAAATAGATTCCCTTCCCCCCCCCCTTTTTTTTAAAGAAAAAGGATATTCCGTGTCGTTTTCACTTAAAATATCTACACATAATCCTATTCAGATCATTTTTAGACACTTGTCATGCTTGTAAAACTGACCAGTAGCATTTTCGGGGTGGGGGGCTAACGACGCTCCCCCAAATCCCCGAGTCATGTGAACAGGACCTAGAGTCGGGGGGAGGGGGTAACGCACACATAAACGTGTATATTTTGGAGTAACGGGCAAAAACGTTTTACGACTCCTGCCATGAGAGAACCAAACGGAACTGCGGTTACATCACATATGTTTTGATGTCAACATCAAACGACGCAGTGTAACAATTTCATGTTATCTTGTGGATTCTCAAACTTAAGGATTATAATTAGATTTAATTTTCTTGTCTTGATAGCATACGCCAACCATCGTCTGATGGCCTACCGATCGGAACGTTGAGAATCGTTGATTGTTTTTTTTTAAAAAAGGTTTTTAAAAAAGTCATTAAATAAATTGTAAGCGACCAAATATTTCAGTGGAATTTTATTTAAAGCTACCCTTTTGATGTGACGTCACATTTCTTCAACCCCCCTCCCTCCCCTCGTCACGCATCGTCGCAAAAGTGTGACCCCCCTCCCCCCCCTAGTTGCGTGACGTCATTTATGGACGGCCCCAATGACGTTTTAAGACCTTTGCAGTGTACCGAGAAATAAAAGTGAAGGGAAAAAAATCCCAACGTTTACATCCGCTCAAAACAGTGATAGGGTCACCAGAAGCCATATATCTGACGTATTTGATGACAAAATTAAATTATTTTTAAGAAAACTGTGACGTAAAACACGAAATTCCGAGGAACACGTAGAGCGAACCGTTCATTTTGCGAAAAAGTTTTTCCGTCAATTTTCGACATGCGCAGAACGATGCGCGGACGAGTACCTATCAGAAAGGTTGTATATGGGCGCCCTTTGACGCGGCATAAATGGCTTATGGTTTACATTTTAAGATTATGAGTTTTTCTTTCTTGTTTTTCCTTTTTTTTTCTTCCTCTTTTTCTTTTTTTTCCTCTCTAAATGGTTCATGCACCCCCTGGAACCTTTGGAGTGCATGCACCACTGGTTAGGAACCCCTGAACTATGATATTTGATTTGATTGCAAGCAGCACTCCTCCATAATTGTCTGGTCTATCTTTTCTAAAAATATTATAATTGTTGTTAAATATTTCTGAGTTATATATGTTGGGGGTTTAACCAAGTTTCAGAGCCAGCAATTATGTCTGGTTCTTCTGTTTTTAAGAAAGTAAAGTATATAAGCTCTTACTTTTCTCTCCTTACTTTATCTCTACTGGACTACTTGGATTTCACCGCAGCTAAGTGTTTTTATTATTTCGTTATATTCTTTTTATTTGTGTACTATTTGTCCGTTGAGGAAGGCTCTTTGCCGAAACGTTCGCTGTTGTGTTACGTCCTGTCAGGCTAACCAATACCATGTTTATATGTTATACATTTACTGTATTTATAAGTAGATCTAAATCTGGAATTTTATTTTTAATACTTCGGAAATTAATTATTATTGACTTGAGAATTGGGATTGTTTTGATTATTATTATTATTAGATTTTGTATAGATATTTTTATGGGTTTGTGTGGCAGGTTTGATTTTATCTAGTGGGTTATTTATAAAAGGATTAGCCAAAACACTGTAAGAGTTTGTGGTGATCAGGTCCCTGTATTTAAACAAATCTGAACTGAATTGCTGATAGTGAAAGCTGTGAGAATAATTAAATTCATTTAAGTAAGAATTTGAACATTAGATCGTTGCCCAACTAATGAATGCTGGTATGTTTACCAGATCTAACTATTGTATACCGATGAATGCTGGTATGTTTGCCAGATCTCAATAATTATATCATAACTTATGGCTGGGTTCTGGACGTATGGCTTAGGTATGGCTGTGGTATGGTTGTACGGCTGTGGTGTGGTTGTATGGCTGTGGTGTGGTTGTATGGCTGTGGTATAATTGTATGGCTGTGGTGTGGTTGTATGGCTATGGTATGGACGTATGGCTGTGGTGTGGTTGTATGGCTGTGGTGTGGTTGCATGGCTGTGGTATGGTTGTATGGCGGTGGTATGGTTGTATGGCTGTGGTGTGGTTGTATGGCTGGGGTGTGGTTGTATGGCTGTGGTGTGGTTGTATGGCTGTGGTATGGACGTATGGCTGTGGTGTGGTTGTATGGCTGGGGTGTGGTTGTATGGCTGTGGTGTGGTTGTATGGCTGTGTTGTGGTTGTATGGCTGTGGTATGGTTGTATGGCTGTTGTATGGCTGTGGTGTGGTTGTATGGCTGTGGTGTGGTTGTATGCTGTGGTGTGGTTGTATGGCAGGGGTGTTGTTGTATGGCTGTGGTGTGGTTGTATGGCTGTGGTGTGGTTGTATGGCTGTGGTGTGGACGTATGGCTGTGGTGTGGTTGTATGGCTGTGGTCAGGGTGTGTGGCTGTGGTGTGGTTGTATGGCTGTGGTGTGGTTGTATGGCTGTGGTGTGGTTGTATGGCTGTGGTATGGACGTATGGATGTGGTGTGGTTGTATGGCTGTGGTGTGGTTGTATGGCTGTGGTATGGACGTATGGCTGTGGTGTGGTTGTATGGCTGTGGCGTGGTTCTATGGCTGTGGTGTGGTTGTATGGCTGTGGTGTGGTTGTATGGCTGTGGTGTGGTTGTATGGCTGTGGTGTGGTTGTATGGCTGGGGTGTGGTTGTATGGCTGTGGTGTGGTTGTATGGCTGTGATATGGATGTTTGGCTGTGGTGTGGTTGTATGGCAGGGGTGTGGTTGTATGGCTGTGGTGTGGTTGTATGGCTGTGGTGTGGTTGTATGGCTGTGGTGTGGTTGTATGGCTGAGGTGTGGTTGTATGGCTGGGGTGTGGTTGTATGGCTGTGGTGTGGTTGTATGGCTGTGGTGTGGTGTGGTTGTATGGCTGTGGTTTGGACGTATGGCTGTAGTGTGGTTGTATGGCTGTGGTGTGGTTGTATGGCTGTGGTGTGGTTGTATGCGTGTGGTGTAGTTGTATGGCTGTGGTATGGACGTATGGCTGAAATACAGTATCTTATATGCCACGTTTACGTACATGACTTAAGTGGACATTAGCCTCCCTCCCAGTAGCCTCCCTCCCAATAGCCTCCCTCCCAAAAACCTCACTCCCAATAGCCTCCCACTCAATAGCCTCCCTCTCAATAGCCTCCCTCCCAATAGCCTCACTCCCAATAACCTCCATCCCAATGAACGCCCTCCAACTAACCACCCCTCTCACATCTACTACCAACCTTCCAACATCCACGCTCCTAACATCTCCCCTCCCACCACCATCCCTGTACCCGTGTATTGTTCCGTAGCTGGACGGCGATGTTAAGTAGGAGTCACGTCTACCCTCGTATGTCCTCGGCTGTGAACACGAGGCGGTGTATAGGAAACGTGTCATCAGGTCGATGGGTCGTAGGGGCCCTCAATCACTGGACCCCACAGATGTCATTGATCCGCTCACGAACAATGCTCCCAAGTCAACGCTCCCATTGTAACGTTGGGGGAGGGCGTGGGGATGGGGCGCACGTGTAATGTTAAAATGTAGTGTTTTCGATAATTTAATGTTGTAAAGTTGTCTATTTGATAATGTATTGTTGTTTGTAAATGGAGTTTCATACTAGTAGTGCTTTAAAAGTGTTGATGAAATAGTGCGCATGGTGTAGTACCATTGACGTAGATGATGTAGTACCATTGACGAAGATGATGTAGTACCATTGACGTAGATGATGTAGTACCATTGACGTAGATGATGTAGTACCATTGACGTAGATGATGTAGTACATTGACGTAGATGTCGTAATTTCCTTGTGATTTCCACGCATTGTCGAGAGGAACATGCCATCAGTGCCACGACGTAACACGAGACGTATGAGTGCCGCGACGTAACACGAGATGTATGAGTGCCACGACGTAACACGAGACGTATGAGTGCCACGACGTAACACGAGACGTATGAGTGCCACAACGTAACACGATACGTATGAGTTCCACGACGTAACACGAGACGTATGAATGCCACAACGTAACACGAGACCTCAGCATAAATGTTGTATTTCATCCCAGGATCTTGCGGCGACTCTTGTTATTGTTTAAAAACGTCGTCACCTCCTCCTACAAGACGGACACGAGCAGTGGTCAGACTAATCCCCGGCGTACTTCTCCAGATACAAACTCCAACCGGAATAACAATGTCACGTGGTCAGTTTTGATGGACCTCTAAGCCGTGCATGCTCGAGTGAAAAGATTTTCTCCATTGAAGCTCGTTTTTATATGGTATCTGTGACTTTTATAGGTCGGTAGTACCAGGATGTACAGTAGGGTGGACCATGCCAGTGCACACAGCCTTGCGTCTACTAGTCGTAGAACTACTCAAGAGATAGAATGAAAACATGACAACAACGGTATTTCGTGTCTCTATTTTATTCCCTGCTCCAGACTGCAATCTAATGTGACGACACTCTATCACGTCTCAGACATCAGATTAGTCGTTAGATGGAGACAAGACACATCATAAACACGTTAGATGGAGACAAGACACATCATAAACACGTTAGATGGAGACAAGACACATCATAAACACGTTAGATGGAGACAAGACACATCATAAACACGTTAGATGGAGACAAGACACATCATAAACCCGCTAGATGGAGACAAGACACATCATAAACACGTTAGATGGAGACAAGACACATCATAAACACGTTAGATGGAGACAAGACACATCATAAACACGTTAGATGGAGTGGAGACAAGACACATCATAAACATGTTAGATGGAGACAAGACACATCATAAACATGTTAGATGGAGACAAGACACATCATAAACACGTTAGATGGAGACAAGACACATCATAAACATGTTGGCGTTATGACATGTAAAGACAAGATATGAATTGTAATAATTTACGCGACACCCCCCTTTTCTCTGATAACCCCCACGATCACCATCGTGACACCCCAATACATATATCACTTTCACACATCACTTTCACATATCATTTTCACTCATCACTTTCACACATCTCTTTCACATATCACTTTCACATATCACTTTCACATATCACATTCACACATCACTTTCACATATCACTTTCACATATCACTTTCACATATCACTTTCACATATCACTTTCACATATCACTTTCACTTATCACTTTCTCATATAACTTTCACACATCACTTTCACACATCACTTTCACACATAACTTTCACACATCACTTTCACATATCACTTTTACATATCACTTTCACATATCATTTTCACACATTACTTTCACACATCACTTTCACACATCACTTTCACACATAACTTTCACATATCACTTTCACATATCACTTTCACACATCACTTTCACCTATCACTTTCACATATCACTTTCACACATCACTTTCACACATCACTTTCACATATCACTTTCACATATCACTTTCACATATCACTTTCACACATCACTTTCACCTATCACTTTCCCATATCACTTTCACAAGACACATCATAAACATGTAAGATAGAGACAAGACACATCATAAACACGTTAGATGGAGACAAGACACATCATAAACACGTTAGATGGAGACAAGACACATCATAAACACGTTAGATGGAGACAAGACACATCATAAACACGTTAGATGGAGACAAGACACATCATAAACACGTTAGATGGAGACAAGACGCATCATAAACACGTTAGATGGAGACAAGACACATCAATCATAAACACGTTAGATGGAGACAAGACACATCATAAACACGTTAGATGGAGACAAGACACATCATAAACACGTTAGATGGAGACAAGACACATCATAAACACGTTAGATGGAGACAAGACACATCAATCATGAACACGTTAGATGGAGACAAGACACATTATAAACACGTTAGATGGAGACAAGACACATCATAAACATGTTAGATAGAGACAAGACACATCATAAACATGTTAGATGGAGACAAGACACATCATAAACACGTTAGATGGAGACAAGACACATCATAAACACGTTAGATGGAGACAAGACACATCATAAACACGTTAGATGGAGACAAGACACATCAATCATAAACACGTTAGATGGAGACAAGACACATCATAAACACGTTAGATGGAGACAAGACACATCATAAACATGTTAGATGGAGACAAGACACATCATAAACACGTTAGATGGAGACAAGACACATCATAAACATGTTAGCGTTATGACATGTAAAGACAAGATATGAATTGTAAGACTTTACGCGACACCCACCTTTTCTCTGATAACCCCCACGATCACCATCGTGACACCCCAATACATATATCACTTTCACACATCACTTTCACACATCTCTTTCACATATCACTTTCACATATCACTTTCACATATCACTTTCACATATCACTTTCACATATCACTTTCACATATCACTTTCTCATATAACTTTCACACATCACTTTCACACATCACTTTCACACATCACTTTCACATATCACTTTTATATATCACTTTCACATATCATTTTCACACATTACTTTCACACATCACTTTCACACATCACTTTCACACATCACTTTCACATATCACTTTCACACATCACTTTCACCTATCACTTTCACATATCACTTTCACACATCACTTTCACACATCACTTTCACATATCACTTTCACATATCACTTTCACATATCACTTTCACACATCACTTTCAACTATCACTTTCCCATATCACTTTCACACATCACTTTCACCTATCACTTTCACCTATCACTTTCACACATCACTTTCACACATCACTTTCACATATCACTTTCACACATCACTTTCACACATCACTTTCACATATCACTTTCACATATCACTTTCACATATCACTTTCACTAGTGATCACAGAACAAAAAAAATATTTTAAAAAACATTATTTTAAAACGACACGCTTGTATTTACATTTAGAAAGTACACTAAAAAAGGAAAAAAAATGTTGTATGATAATTGATAACAGGTGAATTCCGTGAACCTATCGACTGCACATAAAAGCGAGGGGTGCCCATCACAACTCATTTCTATTTGAAACTATTCTTTTGCATATATATAAATATTTCTAATTATTATAATAGTAGCATGTATTTGATCAAAGATGTGAAACTTTGAATGTTTCTTTAAATGTTTACCATTACGAAATTAATCTTTTTACCTGAATGAGAGTGTCGGATTGGGGCGGGGGGAGGGATCATCCCTCCACTCAAGATTGAAAGCAGCTGCCTCATTCCACCCCACCACCCCCCTACCTGGCATGGCGCCCCGATCATACAGGGTGGGCGGATACAACAATAAACACCTTTAAGTATGTTGGCTGTGTGGGCAGATCTAAGGTTGGTACAAGAGAACGGAGAGGACCGCGGGATATATGCAACCACATATCAGGGCCTACCTACATCGAGCGGTGGGTTACTGCCCTTGTAAACATTTGTCCAGCTAATAATGACCTCAAGTCAATTCTTAAATTTGTTGAGTATGACGAGGTCAAAGCTGATTATTACAAAGTGACCACGAGAAGATTCAAGTTTCTAAAAGAAAGTTTTGTCTCCATGAATATCTTGGTCAGTTTGGGCTGGTCACTAGAGTCAAGTCAATGCAGGATATATTGAGTCCTTTCATTAAAACGAAGAAATGGATAAACCTGCAAAGATATTCAGTTTCATTCAATGAAATCTAATTTAATGAAAATACAACATTTGAATTTGAAGGAGAGAAAAGCTCGACGACTTTCTTCATTCAGCCAGACGGGATCTCTGAAATATGATCCTGGGAAATGAAATCTGTGAGATGACAAAATAACAAGCCTGGGAGATTTTTAAACATCGAGTGTTATTGGTGGCCACACATAGACAGGGGCGGCGTTAGTGTAGGGATTGAACAGAATTATAACAGGAGCGTAGAGACAAAATTTAATGGCCACAGTGGCGTCCATGGCATTTATTTCACTGTCAGATACCTTAATTGGATCCACATTCTTGTCATTTTAGACTTAAGACAGGACCGCCCCATAAAGGTGATGCCACACACCTGGATTGTCAGTCTTTAAGTGTGTGGGTGGGTTGGTGAATTTGTTTTTAGTGTTTGTGTGACTGTATACTGCATATCGACATGTTTTGTAAATGAAATCCAAGGGAAAAAATATTTGAAGATACGTTTTTATTTGTGAACTCTGAATTATTGGATCGATTCGTATTTGAGTTTTTAGGAAGAAGGTTCAAGGCTCTTCTGTTACATGAACTGTAAACCTGACTTATGGACTACTGTAAACTAGGGCTGCGGAAATTAACGATTAATTTCTCGATTAATCGTTAAAAAATTGTATCGATTAAAATTATTTTAATCGATAAAAATTCGATTAAAATTAAAGAAAACATTTATAATATTTTTTTAAAAAAAATTATTAATAAATAATTAGTTATTAAAATGTATAATAATTGATGTATTTTTTATGTACAAACTTCTCCCGCGTAATATTATAATTTATTTTATTACTTTATGTGGACCGGCAGACGTCAACTAAAAAATGGCTGACAGCATCAGCGCAGTTAAATTTAAACATATAACTAGAAAGTTGAGCAAAAATTTTGTTTTTAAGCTAACTGCGGATGGCACTGCCATAAACAAAATTTTCTTTTAAAGGATCAAATACATCGCTGACGTACCACCTTCAGCACAAACATCCGATCAAGTATCAACACATTGTCATAAAATTTTGTTCAAAATATTCTTAATTTTCAATGTCCGTGAGAAATGTTCAGTTTAATGACGTCATACATTTCTATTTTTGGCTTTAATCGAAATTATCGATTAATTAATCGATAATTTTTCAAAAGTTAACGATTAAATTTAAATTAATCGATAACAGCCCTACTGTAAACCTGACTTATGAACTACTGTAAACTTGACTTATGAACTACTGTAAACCTGACTTATGAACTACTGTAAACCTGACTTATGAACTACTGTAAACCTGACTTATGAACTACTGTAAACCTGACTTATGAACTACTGTAAACCTGACTTATGAACTACTGTAAACCTGACTTATGAACTACTGTAAACTTGACTTATGAACTACTGTAAACCTGACTTATGGACTACTGTAAACCTGACTTATGAACTACTGTAAACCTGACTTATGAACTACTGTAAACCTGACTTATGAACTACTGTAAACCTGACTTATAAACTACTGTAAACCTGACTTATGAACTACTTTAAACCTGACTTATGAACTACTGTAAACCTGACTTATGAACTACTGTAAACCTGACTTATAAACTACTGTAAACCTGACTTATGAACTACTGTAAACCTGACTTATGAACTACTGTAAACCTGACTTATGAACTACTGTAAACCTGACTTATGGACTACTGTAAACCTGACTTATGAACTACTGTAAACCTGACTTATGAACTACTGTAAACCTGACTTATGAACTACTGTAAACCTGACTTATGAACTACTGTAAACCTGACTTATGGACTACTGTAAACCTGACTTATGAACTACTGTAAACCTGACTTATGAACTACTGTAAACCTGATATTTTTCTAACGTTCTTTTTTATATTTATTTTAGGGCAATCAAATCAATTTCATTTTAAAAAATTGATAATAAATATGTTAAACCCACCAAATTTCCTGCAACCTATTGAGAGTATAGTATAGAGTATAGTATAGAGTATAGTATAGAGTATAGTATAGAGTATAGTATAGAGTATAGTATAGAGTATAGTATAGAGTATAGTATAGAGTATAGTATAGAGTATAGTAGAGAGTATAGACATTCACAGACCTATAGAATCACTTTATACACTATGACCTGTTTGGGGTCAATGACCGCTGTGACAGATGTGTGCTCAATGAACATCTCCCTACAATACTCTGCTTAGACTTAGAGTGTGTTCACATTTAAACGGCATCAAACACAGGCTGTCATTGAAGGTACATTGTGGGAGGCTGTCATTGTGGGAGGCTGTCATTGTGGGAGGCTGTCATTGTGGGAGGCTGTCATTGTGGGAAGCTGTCATTGTGGGAGGCTGTCATTGTGGGAGGCTGTCATTGTGGGAGGCTGTCATTGTGGGAAGCTGTTATTGAAGGTACATTGTGGGAGGCTGTCATTGTGGGAGGCTGCCATTGAGGGAAGCTGTCATTGTGGGAGGCTGTCATTGTGGGAGGCTGTCATTGTGGGAGGCTGTCATTGTGAGAGGCTGACACTGCGGGAGGCTTTCATGGTGGGAGGCTTTCATTGTGGGAGGCTTTCATTGTGGGAGGCTGTCATTGTGGGAGGCTGTTATTGTGGGAGGCTGTCATTGTGGGAGGCTGTCATTGTGGGAGGCTGTTATTGTGGGAGGCTGTCATTGTGGGAGGCTTTCATTGTGGGAGGCTGTCATTGTGGGAGGCTGTTATTGTGGGAGGCTGTAATTGTGGGAGAAGATTTAAATTATTGGGGGGGGGCAAAGGGGAGTTTTCAAGTCAGTAGCAGAGTTTTTTAGGGATGGGTGTAGCACTAACCCTTGCTACGCCACTGACTGAAGGGTGCAGCACTAACACTTGCTACGCCACTGACTGAAGGGTGCAGCACTAACACTTGCTACGCCACTGACTGAAGGGTGCAACACTAACACTTGCTACGCCCCTGACAGGAGGGTTCAACACTAACACTTGCTACGCCCCTGACAGGAAGGTGCAACACCAACACTTTCTACGCCCCTGACTGAAGGGTGCAACACTAACCCTTGCTACGCCCCTAACAGGAGGGTGCAACACTAACACTTGCTACGCCCCTGACAGGAGGGTGCAACACTAACACTTGCTACGCCCCTGACTGAAGGGTGCAACACTAACACTTGCTACGCCCCTGACAGGAGGGTGCAACACTAACCCTTGCTACGCCCCCGACTGAAGGGTGCAGCACTATCCCTTGCTACGCCCCTGACTTAAGTGTGCACTACGATGAATCTGCAGACGACCTTTGCAATGAGTAACCCCAACCCTCCCCCCACCCCCCACCCCCGTCCATGTTCTCGATGGTGTGACCAAAACGTGACAGAAAGAGAAAAAGACAAATGTCAAATTTTGTCAAGTGGACCACTGGGTTGGATTTAATTACGTAATGATAATAATTACACCAGATTTTACGCAGTAGTTATTATATAAGCTTATCAGAGCCGGGGCGTATACTGCTCTAATAGTCTTAGCAATAGCTAATTAAACCGTACGGAAGTTTCACAACGTTAATAAATTTTA
Organism: Ampullaceana balthica; assembly: GCA_944989445.1. Taxonomy (NCBI): domain Eukaryota; kingdom Metazoa; phylum Mollusca; class Gastropoda; family Lymnaeidae; genus Ampullaceana; species Ampullaceana balthica. Next base: position 74,435 of record CALYLW010000590.1, on the reverse strand, counting down.
GCATTGTTTTAAGATTGTAGTTATTTAACTACATCCAAAGGTTAAGATCGACCAATGGATTCATTTAAGTACATTTGTCCAACCTCGCACGTGAATGGGTCAGATTTCTTGACGTGGACATTGGTCTGAAGTTTGACTAGGCGAGACTAAGGGTAGGCGTATGTAGTTAGTAACATCGGTTACTTTGTGGTGTTTTTGTGTCAAACTCACATGGCAAGTTTTTTTTACCGACTCCGCGTAGCAGTTTAAAATAACCACGCAGTAAACTTTGATGAGGATAATATTATATCTGTATTTGTGAAGTGTAACATTTTACACAAATGGTTACATTATTTTAAGTTTACTGGCAGGCAATATAAAAATCCACTTAGTGGGCCGCATGTGGCCCGCGTGCCGTGTGTTTGAGACCCCATAAGTCTTATGGGTAACTTTGCTTGTGGTTCTTGTTTGTTCTGATCAAGTTTAAACTGCAGTCAGGCAGCTACACCAAATAGTTATTATACGGGCTGTGGGTAATACTGAAAAGACGCATCAACACATGTATCTGCAAAACGCCTACTATTCTAACAACCATAAACAGAAATGAATCACAAAAATAAAGCAAAACTTATCAGCATGGTTTTGCTTTATTTTTGGGTTTTTTTTCAGCTCAATCATTATTCAATAATTAGATCTAATTAGTTACTAATTACTAAGACCTTCTATTTATAATCTCCTCATTTTAGTTCTTAAGAGAAATTATCAATCATAAATGAAATTATAAATCACATAGAAGACTTCTGAACAGATTCAACCTGGTTGAACTCAACTGTGAAACAACATGAACACATTCAAAAACAGAAACTCTCTTCTAAAGGACATCAACTCTATTTCATCTGCCCCTACTTTCGATCAATATTAGAGGGAATTATCACTAAATTAAAATTCTATGAAACAATAATAATTGTAGCGATGAGAAATATTAACTGTGCTACACATTGGATTCAATCTTTAAAGCTAAAATAAAAAATTGAACAGAAATATAGAGAATAAAGATTTTCTTATCTAACTTAACATTTGTGTATATCTGTGCGTGCGTGCATGATGGTGTGCGTGTGTATGTGTGTGTACCTGTGTCTGCATGTGTCTAAGTGCGTGGAGGAGGTGTTAATTTCATAAATCCCTAGAGATCCGTCACGTGACCAGACAGTCTCAATGACTCTCACGTTGATAGTTTGAAGTAACACTTCCTGTGGTCAGCACCGCGGCTTGACCCCCCCCCCACACACACGAGTCGTCCACTTCTGCATTAATTCCATTCCATCGAATGATAAACGTCTGTCCGAGCTGATTATCTTGTGCCGCCATCTTGTTCGTGGTCTGGCATTGCGAGCTGGCCTCTGGCTCATTGTAATGAGTTCTCTACCCTTGGTTCACTATAATGAGTTCTCTACCCCTGGTTCATTCAATGTCAGGAGTTCTCTTCCCCTGGCTCAGTGTAAGGAGTTCTCTACCATTGGTTCACTATAATGAGTTCCCTACCCCTGGTTCATTCAATGTCAGGAGTTCTCTTCCCCTGGCTCAGTGTAAGGAGTTCTCTACCATTGGTTCACTATAATGAGTTCTCTACCCCTGGTTCATTCAATGTCAGGAGTTCTATGCCCCTGGTTCAGTGTAAGGAGTTCTCTACCATTGGTTCACTATAATGAGTTCTCTACCCCTGGTTCATTCAATGTCAGGAGTTCTCTTCCCCTGGCTCAGTGTAAGGAGTTCTCTACCCTTGGTTCACTATAATGAGTTCACTATCCCTGGTTCATTCAATGTCAGGAGTTCTCTTCCCCTGGCTCGGTGTAAGGAGTTCTCTACCATTGGTTCACTATAATGAGTTCTCTACCCCTGGTTCATTCAATGTCATGAGTTCTATGCCCCTGGTTCAGTGTAAGGAGTTCTCTGCCTAAGTGTAAAGAGTTCTCTCCCCGGGCTGAGTGTATGGAGTTCTCTCCTCCTGGCTCAGTGTAAGGAGTTCTCTCCCCTGGCTCAGTGTTAGGAGTTCTCTCCCCCTGGCTCAGCGTATGGAGTTCGCTGCCCCTGGACACATGACTTCTAAGCGTCACCTCTGCTTAGACTTAGACTTAAATGCACGTAATGTGCTAACTAGGGTTTGTCTTCTGGCCTCGAGGCTAAACAATCGACCGTCGAGCTATACACAGCTAACCGTCAGTGCTGTTAACTAAAGGTGCCAAATTTTGCCAGGCAGGAGTAAAAAAATTCCCAAATTGGACTAAAAATTCCCACATGCATTAAATTCTGTTGGCGAAGCAATCTCAAATATTCCCATATTTAAGGACAAATCCTCATAAATTCCCATTTCTATAAATTTAGCTAAAATAAATTCCCAGGATTTAACAGCACTGCTAACCGTCCAGTTTGGAACAATAGGCTGTCCATTTTGGAACAATAGGCCGTCCAGTTTTGAACAATCGGCCGTCCAGTTTTGAACAATAGGCCGTCCAGTTTTGAACAATAGGCTGTCCATTTTGGAACAATAGGCCGTCCAGTTTTGAACAATAGGCCGTCCAGTTTTGAACAATAGGCCGTCCAGTTTTGAACAATCGGCCGTCCAGTTTTGAACAATAGGCCGTCCAGTTTTGAACAATAGGCTGTCCATTTTCGAACAATAGGCCGTCCAGGTTGGAACAATGAGCCGTCCAGTTTAGAACAATAGGCCGTCCAGTTTAGAACAATCGGCCGTTCAGTTTAGAACAATGGGCCGCCCAGTTTAGAACAATAGGATGTCCAGTTTAAAACAATAGGCTGTCCAGTTTAGAACAATAGGCCGTCCAGTTTGGAACAATAGGCCATCCAGGTTGGAACAATAGGCCGTCCAGTTTAGAACAATAGGCCGTCCAGGTTGGAACAATAGGCCGTCTAGTTTAGAACAATCGGCCGTCCAGTTTAGAACAATAGGCCGCCCATTTTAGAACAATAGGCTGTCCAGTTTAAAACAATAGGCTGTCCAGTTTAGAACAATAGGCCGTCCAGGTTGGAACAATAGGCCATCCAGGTTGGAACAATAGGCCGTCCAGTTTAGAACAATAGGCCATCCAGGTTGGAACAATAGGCCGTCCAGTTTAGAACAATAGGCCGTCCAGTTTAGAACAATAGGCCGTCCAGTTTAGAACAATAGGCCGTCCAGTTTAGAACAATAGGCTGTCCAGTTTAAAACAATAGGCTGTCCAGTTTAGAACAATAGGCCGTCCAGGTTGGAACAATAGGCCGTCCAGTTTAGAACAATAGGCCGTCCAGTTTAGAACAATAGGCCGTCCAGGTTAGAACAATAGGCCGTCCAGTTTAGAACAATAGGCCGTCCACTTTAGAACAATAGGCTGTCCAGTTTAAAACAATAGGCTGTCCAGTTTAGAGCAATAGGCCGTCCAGGTTGGAACAATCGGCCATCCAGGTTGGAACAATAGGCCGTCCAGTTTAGAACAATAGGCCGTCCAGTTTAGAACAATAGGCTGTCCAGTTTAAAACAATAGGCTGTCCAGTTTAGAACAATTGGCCGTCCAGGTTGGAACAATCGGCCATCCAGGTTGGAACAATGGGCCGTCCAGTTTAGGACAATAGGCCGTCCAGTTTAGAACAATAGACTGTCCAGTTTAAAACAATAGGCTGTCCAGTTTAGAACAATAGGCCGTCCAGTTTAGAACAATCGACCATCCAGTTCGAGACCATCGAACTACCAGTATATGACAACCAACCGTCCGATTTGGAACAATAGACTGTCCATTTGTAAACCATAGAACTTTCAGTTTGGAACAAAAGACCGCCCCGTTCTAAACGTCTTATATTTACTAGGTTGTGCTGGGGCGCCCACTTTTTTTAGGGCGCCTACTGCGCCAACCTTTTTCAAAAGCCCAACTAACTTGTCCTTGTATGATAAATACGTAAAATTAAACTTCCTGAAATGTACACAAAGTATTTTATAATAGGGGCTGTTTTAACTGCACGTCCCGTCTGTCCTGTCCGTGACGTTACTAATTTTAGAAAGCAGCGCACCAAATTACTGCACCAAAAAATAACTCTTTGAGTCAGTCAGCACTGTGTACAACACAAATGCTGACGTCAAAGGTTCGTGCGTTGTTTGGCTAATGTTAATCTGGAAACCAAAATGATTATGATTTTTAAGTATATATTTTCAATTTAAAAAAAAACAGAGTGATGTCCCTTAGCGTTACGGCATGAGTTTGTCATAATTGAGGGTGTTTATATAATAGATTGAGTCGTCATCATTGGTCATTTCATAAATGCATTATTCGATTTCTAAAAAGTTCTCAGTCTCTAATATAACGTGTTAGTGTAAGACAGGCTACCATAACACATGCTACCATAACACATGCTACCATAACACAGGCTACCATAACACATGCTACCATAACACAGGCTACCATAACACAGGCTACCATAACACATGCTACCATAACACATGCTACCATAACACATGCTACCACAACACATGCTACCATAACACATGCTACCACAACACATGCTACCATAACACATGCTACCATAACACATGCTACCATAACACATGCTACCACAACACATGCTACCATAACACATGCTACCACAACACATGCTACCATAACACATGCTACCTTAACACATGCTACCATAACACATGCTACCACAACACATGCTACCATAACACAGGCTACCATAACACATGCTACCATAACACATGCTACCATAACACATGCTACCATAACACATGCTACCACAACACATGCTACCACAACACATGCTACCATAACACAGGCTACCATAACACATCCTACCATAACACAGGCTACAATAACACATGCTACCATAACACATGCTACCATAACACATGCTACCACAACACATGCTACCATACCACATGCTACCACAACACATGCTACCATAACACATGCTACCATAACACATGCTACCACAACACATGCTACCACAACACATGCTACCATAACACATGCTACCATAACACATGCTACCATAACACATGCTACCATAACACATGCTACCATAACACATGCTACCATAACACATGCTACCAAAACACATGCTACCATACCACATGCTACCATAACACATGCTACCATAACACATGCTACCATAACACATGCTACCATAACACATGCTACCATAACACATGCTACCATAACACATGCTACCATAACACATGCTACCACAACACATGCTACCATAACACATGCTACCACAACACATGCTACCATAACACATGCTACCACAACACATGCTATCATAACACATGCTACCATAACACAGGCTACCATAACACATGCTACCACAACACATGCTACCACAACACTCGCTTCCATAACACAGGCTACCATAACACATGCTACCACAACACATGCTACCATAACACATGCTACCACAACACATGCTACCATAACACATGCTACCACAACACATGCTACCATAACACATGCTACCATAACACAGGCTACCATAACACATGCTAAAACAACACATGCTCCCACAACACATGCTACCACAACACATGCTACCACAACACTCGCTTCCATAACACAGGCTACCATAACACAGGCTACCATAACACATGCTACCACAACACTCGCTTCCATAACACAGGCTACCATAACACATGCTACCATAACACATGCTACCATAACACAGGCTACCATAACACATGCTACCACAACACATGCTACCACAACACATGCTACCACAACACATGCTTCCACAACACATGCTACCACAACACTCGCTTCCATAACACAGGCTACCATAACACAGGCTACCATAACACATGCTACCACAACACTCGCTTCCATAACACAGGCTACCATAACACAGGCTACCATAACACATTATACCACAACACTCGCTTCCATAACACAGCCTACCATATCACAGGCTACCATAACACATGATACCACAACACTCGCTTCCATAACACAGGCTACCATATCACAGGCTACCATAACACATGATACCACAACACTCGCTTCCATAACACAGGCTACCATATCACAGGCTACCATAACACATGATACCACAACACTCGCTTCCATAACACAGGCTACCATATCACAGGCTACCATAACACATGATACCACAACACTCGCTTCCATAACACAGGCTACCATAACACATGCTACCACAACACTCGCTTCCATAACAAAGGCTACCATAACACTGGCTACCATAACACTGGCTACCATAGCACTGGCTACCATAACACTGGCTACCATAACACTGGCTACCACAACACTGGCTACCACAACACTGGCTACCATAACACTGGCTACCATAACACTGGCTACCATAGCACTGGCTACCATAACACTGGCTACCATAACACATGCTACCATAACACTGGCTACCATAGCACTGCCTACCATAACCCAGGCTATCATAGCACTGGCTACCATAACACTGGCTACCACAACACTGGCTACCACAACACTGGCTACCATAACACTGGCTACCATAACACTGGCTACCATAGCACTGGCTACCATAACACTGGCTACCATAACACATGCTACCATAACACTGGCTATCATAGCACTGCCTACCATAACCCAGGCTATCATAGCACTGGCTACCATAACACTGGCTACCATAACACTGGCTACCATAGCACTGGCTACCATAACACTGGCTACCATAACACTGGCTACCACAACACTGGCTACCACAACACTGGCTACCATAACACTGGCTACCATAACACTGGCTACCATAGCACTGGCTACCATAACACTGGCTACCATAACACATGCTACCATAACACTGGCTACCATAGCACTGCCTACCATAACCCAGGCTATCATAGCACTGGCTACCATAACACATGCTACCATAACACTGGCTACCATAACACTGGCTACCATAAGAATGAATTCCTCAAACAGTTTTACTTGAAACTGACTTCCTTGAGGCTGACTATTTTTATTTAATTTCGTGAACATTTATCATTTGCTTAGTTGTGAATAAAATTTAAGTCAATTAATTTCGTTTGATTTTTACTCACGTGTTTACTGCGATAAAGACTAAACAAGGCCATGTTTTTGTTTTAAATACATTTGTTGAATTTGTTGCACTTTTTAAAAAAATATTAAGTTGTCAGGTAATCATTTTAACATTTTAAAACAAGAATAACACCATTAGTTAAATCATTAAACCTTGAAACACTAGAGGATAGAAGAACCAAGAGCAAAGTAGTAATCATACATAAAGCAATTAATTCTAATTTAGAAATACAACACAAAGATAACTTAATACAACCCTCAGATATACATAAGGATAAAAACACCTTTCTTATTCCGTATGCAAGAACAAACACATACAAGTTTTCCTTCTTCCCATCCGGAATTCGGGCGTGACATGGGTTGCCTTAAGAAACCAGGAAAACCAACACTTTATCAACATTTAAATCTCTAATAAAAATGCAGGACTAAACACAAACCATAGATAAGCGTAGGACGCAATAATCTTCTGTATAGAAGGAGCGTCTGTAAACAGATAAGATAAGATAATGTTGCCATTCCTAATTCACCGAGACAAATCAAACTATATTGTTGCGTTTTTTAGATAATTGACTTCTTTTTTCTTGTCTTTCTTCTGACAAGGTTTCGCAGGTCAAAATGACACGCCCATTTAAGTGCAAAACTAGACCTCTCGACTCCGCCACTGAGCAGTTTTAATTATAATCATCTTAAGTAGTTTTGTGCCTCTACCTTTAAATAATTCTTTATTTTTTAATTTTTGTTTAAATCTTTGATTTTTTTCTATGCAGCTATAGGCGGAGGCAAATTATCTAATGTTGTTTTAATGTGTTCTATCTGTTCCTAGTCTACATATATCAGATGTCAATAATCAGTCCGACTTATTTCTGTCATTAGCTTTGACAACGTCCATACGATTCTATTGGTACTTCAAGAAAAGAATTAGACCGTCTGTTTGAAATTGGCATGTTTCCCACTAATGGAAGCACCATCAGAGTAATGGTGTTTTGACCTCGGCAAAAGGGAAATAAGCAACAATTTACTAGTAACAAGCCTGACATGACCTCAGCCCAGACACAGTGTGGGCCTGGAATCTTGCTCAGTCTCTGAGATAATTCTGTCCTTTTAAGTCAATTTGTGCCTTATAAGAAACCAAAACTAACGTAATAGAAGGTGACAGGCAGACATTACAGGCAGACATTACAGGCAGACATTACAGGCAGACATTATAGGCAGACCTGAGATTACTGACATTACAGGCAGACCTGAGATTACTGACATTACAGGCAGACCTGAGATTACTGACATTACAGGCAGACCTGAGATTACTGACATTACAGGCAGACTTTACAGGCAGACATTACAGGCAGACATTACAGGCAGACATTACAGGCAGACATTACAGGCAGACCTAAGATTACTGACATTACAGGCAGACATTACAGGCAGACATTACAGGCAGACATTACAGGCAGACATTATAGGCAGACCTGAGATTACTGACATTACAGGCAGACCTGAGATTACTGACATTACAGGCAGACCTGAGATTACTGACATTACAGGCAGACCTGAGATTACTGACATTACTTAACAGTGTCGAATTCTAAAGGCGACTATTGCACTTTTGTTCCTTTATATTTTTTTATTTATTTTACCATTACCGATATCAATTAATTCAATTAGGAATATTTTACACTTACACTCAGACATTTATTGCGACTGCAGTTTAATGTTATAAGAGTCTAAAATTAGTGGTAATCAATGATCACTTTAAGCTGCGTGGCCGCGCAGATAGGTGACCGACGCCGCGTGGCAGTTTAGAATTACCGTGCAGCAAATTTTGTAAAATACTGCACAAGTTATGGATGTTGTGCACAAGTAATGGATGTTGTGCACAAGTTATGGATGTTGTGCACAAGTTATGGATGTTGTGCACAAGTTATGGATGTTGTGCACAAGTTATGGATGTTGTGCACAAGTTATGGATGTTGTGCACAAGTTATGGATGTTGTGCAAAAGTTATGGATGTTGTGCACAAGTTATGGATGTTGTGCACAAGTTATGGATGTTGTGCACAAGTAATGGATGTTGTGCACAAGTTATGGATGTTGTGCACAAGTTATGGATGTTGTGCACAAGTTATGGATGTTGTGCACAAGTTATGGATGTTGTGCACAAGTTATGGATGTTGTGCACAAGTAATGGATGTTGTGCACAAGTTATGGATGTTGTGCACAAGTTATGGATGTTGTGCACAAGTTATGGATGTTGTGCACAAGTTATGGATGTTGTGCACAAGTTATGGATGTTGTGCACAAGTTATGGATGTTGTGCACAAGTTATGGATGTTGTGCACAAGTTATGGATGTTGTGCACAAGTTATGGATGTTGTGCACAAGTTATGGATGTTGTGCACAAGTTATGGATGTTGTGCACAAGTTATGGATGTTGTGCACAAGTTATGGATGTTGTGGAACTTTGTACAAACAAAGACCAACGTTCTTTAGAGGGAAATTTGGTGGTAATAGGGTAATAGGGTAATATGGTAATAGGGTAATAGGGTAATAGGGTAATAGGGTAATATGGTAATATGGTAATAGGGTGATGGGGTAATGGGGTAATATGGTAATATGGTTATAGGGTAACATGGTAATATGGTAATATGGTAATAGGGTAATATGGTAATAGGGTAATAGGGTAATATGGTAATAGGGTAATATGGTAATATGGTAATAAATTGGTGGTAATATGGTAATAAATTGGTGGTAATATGGTAATAAATTACGGTACTAGAAATCTACTTGAAAGTAAAAGTTCGGGTTTAGGAACCCATCTTGGCAGGGTTAAATTGAACACTTCTCTTTGGCAGGGTTAAATTGTACACTTCTCTTTGGCAGGGTTAAATTGTACACTTCTCTTTGGCAGGGTTAAATTGTACACTTCTCTCTAAGGCTCACATTTTTTTAAGGGAGTATTTCTTTTATTTTATATTTCATTGGATGTGTTTAGATTTGTTGAATTAAATTAGAAACACAAAGTTTGAAAACTTTTATACACCACCAAACAATGAATTTCTTAGTTCAAACATTTTAACGGGTTTTTCTCTTGACATTTCTTCCTAGGAACAGGGAAAGACTCAGTGTCAGACGGTAACCTAGGTTCTAAACAGGAGAGCCTCAAAACTGACCGGAACCTAGCAGTCAACAACCATCTGCACGTCCGATACTTTTTTCTGGTATTCGTCATCACCCTGATACTACCACGATTACTGCACAATAATCGACTCCCGACGTGAGCCGATACCCCGTCCTGGTGACGAGTTCTTGTGGTAGTGTTGAATTTGATCAGCTTGAAAGATTTCAACATGTAAGGATGTATTTCTCGTTTACAGAACATCATCGTTGGAACTCTACAAGGCAGAATAATTCTGTTTTGTTTTATTTCCCTAATGTCAACAATTTTTACGGTGACTTTTGTGAGGAAATTGTGTTGTTATATACATGAAGGTACCACCCCTCCTGCCCCGCACAGTGAACCAGACTATCTCTTGTGTCAGAGCGGTGCATCATGGGTACAATTCTCCATAGGAGAGTATCGCCTGCCCCGCACAGTGAAACAGACTATCTCTTGTGTCAGAGCGGTGCATCATGGGTACAATTCTCCATAGGAGAGTATCGGACAACAAGACCATTTCATGTGTGGATTTATTCTTTAAGAGTGCGCCATGATGGACGTGAGGACATCATATATCAAGAAAGTGATTATCATCTCATCTTCTGGTGTCCAGTAAAATACAAACTTTGAATGGCCCCTCCCCCCCCTATATTTATTTAATCCTCCATATTTATGTGCAGCATTTATCACTTGGTTTGGTGGACGTCTAAATTTGGGTCAAATAAAATGTGCTTGCCTCCACTTTGATTAGTGGAGGAGGGAGGAGCTGAAGGCTTAAAGTTATCGCCCCTTCTGTTCAATTTATGAATTTCTCCAGTCAAACAAAGTTTACTTAAAATAGCATCAATTTTTGGCTTTTCTTGTCATTCAAATCTGTACCAACATTTTGAAATTATATGAGTTTTAACTGGCAATACAATCGTAAACTCGATTTGACATGTTCATTTTTCTGGGGAAGAAATAAATTATTTGGGCTAAAAGTTGGAATCATTTGTTATCAACGTCAATGTCAAAAATGTTTTATTTATTTATAGCTGAGGATGATTTGTGTTGCCTTGTGGATGATTTGTGGTTGACTTGTGGATGATTTGTGGCTGACCTGTGTTGACAGGACTGGTCAAATGACGACTCAAGCTATCACGCGGATATATTCTAGGAACCACTCACGTGATAGCGTTAAAATGTGACGTAAACGAGACGGCAATTTAGTCACGTAACTAAAGCCCCCCTCCCTTTTTTTCCACACACCAAATATCAATAATTTTTTGGAGATTAAATTTGACCTTGATAACTTAAACAGGTTCTTGAAAACAGACTTAATTCAAGTCAAACCAAATTTTGTTTAAATACGTGTGCAAAAAACTTTTTTAGCTGACAAAATCGTTGTATGTGAAACTTTTATAAACTATTCCCAACTATCATTACAGATCACTGCCTTTATAACCACAGGCCCTTGTCACTTTATGTCACTTTCACTACAGGGTATGTCACTTAATGCCAGTGATATGACTGTCAATGTGACATTAGTGTATAAAGTCGTGAGATTTCCAATAAAGAAAATATTTATAACTTATTTTATTAAGACAAAGACTGGAAGCGAAGTTGGTAAATTCAATATTTATCAACATTTTAGATTGATCAAATTCTTGCCCGGTCACACCAGGTCTTTTCTCTATAAGGTCAATGTCAATCCTCCACCGAAGTGGCTGCCCCCTCCCACTAATGTCACATCTCCTGAGCCCTTATCTTAAGGGTGCTTTACATCTTTACCCACCGATTTACCATTTGACCCCGCCTAAAAATGCACTTTGGTCTGTCTCAATGGGCAGTATGTTCAACCACTTGGGTCAGCCATTTCAACATCACGTGACTTGAGAAGTTGAGAGAAAAATGGCGCCCAAGCTATCTGGGAAAGATAACTGCTACACTCCTCCTAATGGAATAAACTTGGTCTCAGTAGAGGAAATTTAAATCAATAGTATATGGGTGCCCCATCTTTGAATTAATAGAATATGGGTGCCCCATCTTTGAATCAATAGAATATGGGTGCCCCATCTTTGAATCAATAGAATATGGGTGCCCCATCTTTGAATCAATAGAATATGGGTGCCCCATCTTTGAATCAATAGAATATGGGTGCCCCATCTTTGAATCAAAATAATATGTGGGCGCCATCTTTGAATCAAAATAATATCTGGGCCCCATCTTTGATCTGACCTGGAATATTTAACTGTTTGATGGCTGAGTGACAGTTGGGTTTGTGACATTACGTTGTATGACAGCTAGGTTGTATGACAGCTAGGTGCGTGACATTAGGTTGTATGACAGCTAGGTTATATGATAGTAGGTTGTATAACAGCTAGGTTGTATGACAGCTACGTGCGTGACATTAGGTTGTATGACAGCTAGGTGCGTGACATTAGGTTCATGACAGCTAGGTTGTATGACAGCTAGCTGCGTGTCATTAGGTTGTATGACAGCTAGGTTGTATGACAGCTAGGTGCGTGACATTATGTTTTATGACAGCTAGGTTGTATGACAACTAGGTTGTATGACAGCTAGGTTGTATGACAGCTAGGTGCGTGACATAAGGTTGTATGATAGCTACGTTGTATGACAGCTAGGTGCGTGACATTATGTTGTATGACAACTAGGCTGTATGAGAGCTAGGTGCTTGACATTAGGTTGCATGACAGCTAGGTGCTTGACATTAGGTTGTATGACAGCTAGGTTGTATGACAGCTAGGTTGTATGACAGCTAGGCTGTATGACAGCTAGGTTGTATGACCGCTAGGTTGTATGACAGCTAGATTGTATGACAGCTAGGTTGTATGACAGCTAGGTTGTTTGACAGCTAGGTTGTATGACAGCTAGGTTGTATGACAGCTAGGTTGTATGACAGCTAGGTTGTATGACAGCTAGGTTGTATGACAGCTAGGTTGTATGACAGCTAGGTTGTATGACAGCTAGGTTGTATGAAAGCTAGGTTGTATGACAGCTAGGTTGTAGGACAGCTAGGTTGTATGACAGCTAGGGTGTATGACAGCTAGGTTGTATGACATTAGGTTGTATGACAGCTAGGTTGTATGACAGCTAGGTTGTATGACAGCTAGGTTGTATGACAGCTAGGTTGTATGACAGCTAGGTTGTATGACAGCTAGGTTGTATGACAGCTAGGTTGTATGACAGCTAGGTTGTATGACAGCTAGGTTGTATGACAGCTAGGTTGTATGACAGCTAGGTTGTATGACAGCTAGGTTGTATGACAGCTAGGTTGTAGGACTGTTATGTCTATTATACAAGAGTTGGTTATAGTGAAAAAATATCAAAGGATAAATGATAAACAAATATTTACATTTTTGATACTTTGATAATTGTGAGGTACAATGAATGAAAATGATTGAATGATGTAGTCTACTGGAGTTATTATGACTGAAGATAATTTGATGATAAATATTGTCATTGGAGGAATGTGATGGCACTGCTAGGCAAGGATAGGGAAAGTATAATATCTAACAAACTAACAGATCTGGCTTAACTTAAATGACCCCTTGATTTTAGGGGCGGGTGTATCATGTCCTGGGAGGTATGTGATGGGCAGGTTTATAAACAAATTGTTGAGTTCCCCTGGCTGTTCGATCAACTAATGTGGAACATATGGCGCGATGTTTGGAATTGATCTACATGTAGCCTAGTGTTTTATTTCCACTTTAAAATAGAAGATGATGCAAGGTTCAAATTTTGTTCACATGAATGCAGTCAAAGTTAACCATATGAAGATGCCTGGCTGTGTTCAGTAATGGAAAGGAATGACTGTCAAATGTAATGAAACAATCCAGACGACAAGTTCAAGTTTCAAAGTACGCCATAAATAGTGTGAGGTGTGACCGAGTTTTTAAGGATCTGGTTTACTCCAGTGGTGATCGCTCCTCTTTAATATAGTCGCCATTGCTTCTTACAACTGTTCTGTGTTTCAACGGGACCATCACTGTACTTATGTTTCAATGACGTCATTTGTCGCTGTGTTTTTTCAGGACTATCAATGTACTCTTTTTTCAATGACGTCATTTGTCGCTGTGTTTCAACAGGACCATCAATGTACTCTTTTTTTAACCACTTTTTTAGTAACTCGCTTTCGTTCATGTGGCATTGTTTGTTTGTTGGTGGTTTGTCTGTCCACAATTTTTCAAATCTGCCAACGTAAAATTAAACAACTTTTGATGGCCTAGAGAGCTCAAAATTTTACCACAGTTAGATCTTGGATGACAATACATTGTATCAAAATTTCAGATCGATCGAATGTACCGTAATTAAATTAATGCATTTCTTAGTTTATCTTTATATAAGCCTCTTTACCCGCCTGCCGTAGTGTAATTGCACGTGGCGAGTTCACTCCGTGACCTCATCGCTTTGTTATTAAACTTTGGGCGGGCGCTGATGATGTGTTTGGTAAAATAAATAGAGGTAAAAAAAGATTTTTAATAAAACAAACCCGTAAAACAAAGTTTTTGACTATAAATCCCTTATATATGAGTCATAATTAAAAGTATTGATCATCTTCAAACGCGACAAACATTTACAGACTGTATCTGCCTTAACTCCTGCTGTATAACGGGGGGGGGTGGGAGAGGTGAAATGTCTGGTCACCGATCGCTCGACCGAGCTCAGCGTGACACGTAAAATGTAAACAAAAGCACGCCGTTACTTCGATGGGTCGCGTCTATGCGCGAACTGAGTTCTCACGTGAAAAAAAAACAATAACAAACTGTGAAATTGAATTACTTACGTCGTATAGAGATAAAATAAAAATGAATTAATTTAATTACGGTACGTTCGATCGATCTGAAATTTTAATACGATGGATTGTTAGGTGACACGGGTCCGTGTGCCAAATTTCAGCTCAATGGCTTCACGGGAAGTGGGTCATTTTTTACTTTTGTTTTTTTCCGCCCGACCGACGTACGAAGAGATTACGACAAGATTTTGAATTTAATATAAGGGATTTAAAAACCACGTTTTTATTAGTGTACTAAAAAGAAGAACATAATTTAAAACTAATAAGTTCAAGTACTTTCATATGACTAAAAACGTGGGGCGGGTATTTGGTATAAAAATTAAAGATTTATAATTAAGAAGGCAAAAAAGATATCTATAAGTGAGAGAATGAGTGAACCGCATATGTAAAACCTCATCAGCGCCCGCCCAACGTTTTTAGTCATATTATATAAAAGTACTTGAACTTATTAGTTTTAAATTATTTTCTTCTTTTTAGTACACTTATAAAAACGTGGTTTTTATAAAAAAAATCTTTTTTTAACCTCTATTTATCAAAGATGTCATTTGTCATTATGTTTGTTCATCTTAACAACGCAGTGTCATCTTTAGTTCAACCAACCAATGAGAAAATATTTGTGATCTACGTCATCTTTTCTACGTCATTGCTTTCTGTCTAAAGGAGATTTAAAGTAGGGTTGTTAAAGATAACAGGAAATCAAATTATCGGTTTTGAAAGCCATTATCGTTTTTAAATTTCCCAAACCGATAATCGAATTTAATCCTGCCGGATTTATAAAGTGAAATCCGTCCGAAGCCGGATTTGTAAAAATTGCCGGATTTTGGTTTTGCCGGAGCCGAAGCTATTATATTTATATACATTTTATCACAAAACCAGCCAGCCGGATTTGGCCGGATGTATGAAGTAAATTTCTGCCGGAGCCGGGTTTGTAAAAATGGCCGGATTCCGGATTTGCCGGAGCCGAAATACGGTACACCCCTAATTTCTAGGAAGTCATCGGTAAAACGATAATCGGTTTAAAATCGGATTCACATAACCGATAATCGGTTTGCCAAAAAATAACCTATGTCAAAAATTGAGTTAGATCCCTTACATTCTCCTCACCTCACATAAGATGAAACATGTTCAACTACCGTCAAACCAAACCCTAGAATAACCTTTGCGTTAATTCCTTTATCCTAAACGATTCTTTAGTTTCATATATTTTTTGTTATTATTTTTGTTTGTGTGTGTGTGGGGGGGGCGTTTGGGGAGGGTAAAAATTTTAAAAAAATTATGTGTGTTTGTGTGTGTTTTTATATTCGTTTTTTCCGTGGTGTTTGTGTTACTTTGACATGTGATGTCAAACGTGAGAGGAAGACGGGTGCTGAGATAAGATATATGCTTGAGAACCACCGTTCTCAACCTTGCGTTTATTGTCGTCAGTGTGTGATGTTTGTTTGTGACTGCGTTTATTGTCGTCATTGTGTGATGTTTGTTTGTGACCGTGTTAATTGTCGTCATTGTGTGATCAGTGGCGTAACAACGGCTTGGCATTGGGCAGTTGCAAAAGGCCGCCGGCCTTAGCCAGTTCAAATGAGCGCTGCTTAATCTTTATTTTTAAATTTTTATTTAGGCAAAGGGCGCCGAAAATAAATTAGCCAAGGGCGTCAAAAACCCAGTTACGCCTCTGTGTTTGATGTTTGTTTCTGACCTTGAACTTGAAGGACGTGCGTTGAGACCAGCCGGGAGGGCGAGAGGCTAAGATTCCATAATTGTGTTTGTAAACATTACTGAGAAACGGGTATACGAGTTTACTTGATACGTCACTGCAATTATTATAGTCTTTTTTATAGTTGGAATGTTTCATTTAATCATGACCTTTAAACTTTCATTGGTAAATACTATGTTAGAAATGTCTCCGAGTATGTTGTCATTATGTCAAGAATATCCCAGCTTCGTATACCAGCTTAATTTTTGTCTTTTCTTATATACGAATTCATTTTGTAATTATTGATGTAGAAACATGTAATGTGTAATTTACTGTACATGAATGTGTTAATTATCCGCAGACGATGGGCAGTAATTATGATGCGTGTACAGGAATGTGTTAATTATACGCAGACGATGGGCAGTAATTATAATGTGTGTACAGGAATGTGTTAATTATACTCAGACGATGGGCAGTAATTATGATGTGTGTACAGGAATGTTTTAATTATACTCAGACGATGGGCAGTAATTATTATGTGTGTACAGGAATGTGTTAATTATACGCAGACGATGGGCAGTAATTATGATGTGTGTACAGGAATGTGTTAATTATACTCAGACGATGGGCAGTAATTATGATGTGTGTACAGGAATGTGTTAATTATACGCAGACGATGGGCAGTAATTATGTGTGTCGCTAGAAACTGTAGGAGTACATGGATTGCCGTAAAGGAACGTATAAAAGCAAATATCAATGATATGGTCTTTATCTGAGGACCGCATACCTTCACTGACAAAATCTCAAAGTTACGACACTGTTGGGCATAGGCGTTAACAATAATTTATTCCGATAAGGCTGAAGACAGTGCTATTATATAGGCATGTGTAATATAGATAAATGTACTATAAGCCATATGGAAGAGGAGAGTATTCAGCACCTCTGCTACCTCCATTTGACGTCATTCGTGTGTGACATCACATCCTGTGCCAAAGGTCACAAGTCTGTGTCGTCTCATTGTTGGTATGGAGGAGCTTTGGTGTTCAAGTTCTAACTTTGGTGTTCAGGTCCTAACTTTGGTGTTCAGGTCCTAACTTTGGTGTTCAGGTCCTAACTTTGGTGTTCAGGTCCTAACTTTGGTATTCAGGTCCTAACTTTGGTGTTCAGGTTCTTACTTTGGTGTTCCGGTCCTAACTTTGGTGTTCAGGTCCTAACTTTGGTGTTCAGGTCCTAGCTTTGGTGTTCAGGTCCTAACTTTGGTGTTCAGGTCCTAACTTTGGTGTTCAGGTCCTAACTTTGCATGAACTTCCGTCTGAGTGTACTATTATTGGTTCATTATTTAATTGAATGATATCAACAGCCGGCTGTTACAGTCGGGAATAAAACATGACACAGGCGGGAGAGAGAGAAAGGAAGGAGTTAGAGAGGGAGAATAAAAAAGTCGTGATTTCAATTTTACCTCATTATCCAATCCGCTTGTTACGTCAGCATGCCTAGTTGTTTGTGTAATAAATTATCAGTTACCTTATTATTCGTTTGCGCATATCTGTATGTTGTACATAAATACATGGATCATCATTTACATTATAATGTATTTAATTTGTTTGATGAAAGTATTTAGTGTTAGAAAGTTATTTCATGAAAAAATCTTAGGCAATTTGTTTTCACTGTAAATAAAATTCAATTTTGAACGGAGCTGTCGTTCAATAAGATATTTTGTCTTTATTATAGTAGGACGCAATAATCTTCTGTATAGAAGGAGCGTCTGTAACAGTTAAGATAGTCTCTCGGATGAGTGTCCGCCATGTTTGTTGATGGTCTTCAAGGAACGAAACAACAGAACTGACATGTGACCCAGCATGCAAGTCGGACGTGCATGACGACGTCACTACTTCCGGTATGAACTTTATGAAACTTTCATCACAAGATTATCAGAAGAAATCCCCAAAAAATGGTTTATCAATAATATAAAAAAAAGAAAGCCAGTTACTGTGTGCACTTTCAAGGTATTATATCTAAACTTCAACTCAAGAAGACACGAAATCTGAAGCTCCAAGCAGAAAAATCGATGACATGAAAATTAAATCAAACTGCCACTTTTTTGCCGGACATTTGCTAACTGTGTCTTAGACCGTTTGATGTGTCTGTGAGTTGATGTAGTCTGAACTCTTGTATTTTTAAAATCATTCAACATTGATGATTGATGAACCAGTTTCATGTTTGTATCTGATCCAAACAATGTATACTTTGATTGTAGCGATGTTTGTA
Organism: Ampullaceana balthica; assembly: GCA_944989445.1. Lineage (NCBI taxonomy): Eukaryota > Metazoa > Mollusca > Gastropoda > Lymnaeidae > Ampullaceana > Ampullaceana balthica. The sequence continues at coordinate 55,486 of CALYLW010000590.1, read as the reverse complement.
TCTGATCCAAACAATGTATACTTTGATTGTAGCGATGTTTGTATCTGATCCAAACATTGTATACTTTGATTGTAGCGATGTTTGTATCTGATCCAAACAATGTATACTTTGATTGTAGCGATGTTTGTATCTGATCCAAACATTGTATACTTTGATTGTAGCGATGTTTGTATCTGATCCAAACATTGTATACTTTGATTGTAGCGATGTTTGTATCTGATCCAAACATTGTATACTTTGATTGTAGCGATGTTTGTATCTGATCCAAACAATGTATACTTTGATTGTAGCGATGTTTCTATAAATATACCAACTTTACGTTTCCTCATTCTCTCTGCGTTGACTTCAAACTTTGTGTTCAGTTTTTGTTGTGTTCAATCTATTTTTGGCAAAATCTTACATGACGTTATAGTTAGTTGTAACACTGATATGTGTTTTAATCTATAAAACTATAACTAACAATACAAACTTTAATAGTGCGGACTAAACAATGAATTTAAGCTTAAATTTACATCTGATTATTTATGTGTAGATACAATGTTCCCTTAAAACCTGCGAGGCTGCTCAGATATCTGAACGTCTCCGCACAGAATTTAGAAGTGTAGAGAGGCAAAGGATACTATAATGTATGTGCGAGGTGGGAGGGAGGGAGGAGGAAGGGGGGAGGGGGTAAATTTTTCACAAGAAACTGATGCTGTTCAAATTTGTCTACAGGTTTATTATTTTACACACATACCAAGGAATCTTTGAGAGAACATTGAATAGAAATTTCCTTGAACTTAAAAAATAAATAATCTAATTTAAAAAAAGAAACACATAGTATCAAAACTTGCAATCGTGTAAAATAATTTCATCTAACTGTATCAGAACACGCCAAGTGTACAACTATGTCAATAACACGTCATCTTACGGTGTTCAAACAAATCTTTCACGCATTTGTGTCAAACAATGAAATCCTGAATATCGCTTGTGATGTGACACATAACATCAAACTATAACGTAATATATAACGGTATAAAACACATAACATCAAACGATAACGTAAGATATAACGGTATATAACACATATTAATCAAACTATAACGTAAGATATAACGGTATATAACACATATTAATCAAACTATAACGTAAGATATAACGGTATATAACACATAACATCAAACGATAACGTAAGATATAACGGTATATATCACATATTAATCAAACTATAACGTAAGATATAACGGTATATAACACATATTAATCAAACTATAACGTAAGATATAACGGTATATAACACATAACATCAAACTATAATGTAAGATATAACGGTATATAACACATTACATCAAACTATAACGTAAGATATAACGGTATATAACACATATTAATCAAACTATAACGTAAGATATAACGGTATATAACACATATTAATCAAACTATAACGTAAGATATAACGGTATATAACACATAACATCAAACTATAACGTAAGATATAACGGTATATAACACATATTAATCAAACTATAACGTAATATATAACGGTATATAACATAACATCAAACTATAACGTAAGATACAACGGTATATAACACATTACATCAAACTATAACGTAAGATATAACGGTATATAACACATAACATCAAACTATAACGTAATATATAATGGTATATAACACATAACATCAAACTATAACGTAAGATATAACGGTATATAACACATAACATCAAACTATAACGTAAGATATAACGGTATATAACACATAACATCAAACTATAACGTAATATATAACGGTATATAACACATAACATCAAACTAGAACGTAATATATAACGGTATATAACACATTACATCAAACTATAACGTAAGATATAACGGTATATAACATAACATCAAACTATAACGTAATATATAACGGTATATAACACATAACATCAAACTAAAACGTAAGATATAACGGTATATAACATAACATCAAACTATAACGTAAGATATAACGGTATATAACATAACATCAAACTATAACGTAAGATACAACGGTATATAACACATTACATCAAACTATAACGTAATATATAACGGTATATAACATAACATCAAACTATAACGTAAGATATAACGGTTTATAACATAACATCAAACTATAACGTAATATATAACGGTATATAACATAACATCAAACTATAACGTAAGATATAACGGTATATAACATAACATCAAACTATAACGTAATATATAACGGTATATAACATAACATCAAACTTTAACGTAAGATATAACGGTATATAACACATTACATCAAACTATAACGTAATATATAACGGTATATAACATAACATCAAACTTTAACGTAATATATAACGGTATATAACACATAACATCAAACTATAACGTAATATATAACGGTATATAACACATAACATCAAACTATAACGTAATATATAACGGTATATAACACATAACATCAAACTATAACGTAAGATATAACGGTATATAACATAACATCAAACTTTAACGTAAGATATAACGGTATATAACACATAACATCAAACTATAACGTAATATATAACGGTATATAACATAACATCAAACTTTAACGTAATATATAACGGTATATAACATAACATCAAACTATAACTTAAGATATAACGGAATATAACACATAACATCAAACTATAACGTAAGATATAACGGAATATAACACATAACATCAAACTATAACGTAAGATATAACGGTATATAACACATAACATCAAACTATAACGTAATATATAACGGTATATAACACATAACATCAAACTATAACGTAATATATAACGGTATATAACACATAACATCAAACTATAATGTAAGATATAACGGTATATAACATAACATCAAACTATAACGTAAGATATAACGGTATATAACACATAACATCAAACTATAACGTAAGATATAACGGTATATAACACATAACATCAAACTATAACGTAAGATATAACGGTATATAACACATAACATCAAACTATAACGTAAGATATAACGGTATATAACACATAACATCAAACTATAACGTAAGATATAACGGTATATAACATAACATCAAACTATAACGTAATATATAACGGTATATAACACATAACATCAAACTATAACGTAAGATATAACGGTATATAACACATTACAACAAACTATAACGTAAGATATAACGGTATATAACACATAACATCAAACTATAACGTAATATATAACGGTATATAACACATAACATCAAACTATAACGTAAGATATAACGGTATATAACACATAACATCAAACTATAACGTAAGATATAACGGTATATAACACATAACATCAAACTATAACGTAATATATAACGGTATATAACATAACATCAAACTATAACGTAATATATAACGGTATATAACACATAACATCAAACTATAACGTAATATATAACGGTATATAACATAACATCAAACTATAACGTAATATATAACGGTATATAACATAACATCAAACTATAATGTAATATATAACGGTATATAACATAACATCAAACTATAACGTAATATATAACGGTATATAACACATAACATCAAACTATAACGTAATATATAACGGTATATAACATAACATCAAACTATAACGTAATATATAACGGTATATAACATAACATCAAACTATAATGTAATATATAACGGTATATAACATAACATCAAACTATAACGTAAGATATAACGGTATATAACACATAACATCAAACTATAACGTAAGATATAACGGTATATAACATAACATCAAACTATAACGTAATATATAACGGTATATAACACATAACATCAAACTATAACGTAATATATAACGGTATATAACATAACATCAAACTATAACGTAATATATAACGGTATATAACATAACATCAAACTATAATGTAAGATATAACGGTATATAAATGTAAAACTAATGAGCCTAAATATCGGGTTAAAATGAAGCATCAAAAAAAGATGTCAAATATCTTGTCATTGTGATGTCAACAATGTAATATAACAAGTTAGATAAAGATGTTTAAATTATCAGGCAACGTGTTTAAAAGTAGCGTACTACAGTAACACGTTCAATAAAAGTGTAAAATAACGGGTCAAGTTACAATTTTAAAACAATATACGTAACATCACATTGTAAAATAAAGGGCCTAGGAACAATGTTAAAACAATATACGTACATCACAGTGTACAACAACGGGTCAAGTTAGAATGTTAAAACAATATAGGTAAAATCACAGTGAAAAATAACGGGTCAAGTTACAATGTTAAAACAATATACGTAACATCACATTGTAAAATAAAGGGCCTAGGAACAATGTTAAAACAATATACGTAACATCACAGTATAAAATAAAGGGCCTAGGAAAAATGTTAAAACAATATACGTAACATCACAGTGTAAAATAAAGGGCCTAGGAACAATGTTAAAACAATTTACGTAACATCACAGTGTAAAATAACGGGCCTAGGAACAATGTTAAAACAATATACGTAACATCACAGTGTAAAGTAAAGGGCCTAGGAAAAATGTTAAAACAATATACGTAACATCACAGTGTAAAATAAAGGGCCTAGGAACAATGTTTAAACAATATACGTAACATCACAGTGTAAAATAACGGGCCTAGGAACAATGTTAAAACAATATACGTAACATCACATTGTAAAATAAAGGGCCTAGGAACAATGTTAAAACAAGATACGTAAAATCACAGTGTAAAATAACGGGTCAAGTTACAATGTTAAAACAATATACGTAATATCACATTGTAAAATAACGGGTCAAGTTACTATGTTAAAACAATATACGTAATATCACATTGTAAAATAACGGGTCAAGTTACTATGTTAAAACAATATACGTAATATCACATTGTAAAATAACGGGTCAAGTTACTATGTTAAAACAATATACGTAATATCACATTGTAAAATAACGAGTCAAGTTACTATGTTAAAACAATATACGTAATATCACATTGTAAAATAACGGGTCAAGTTACTATGTTAAAACAATATACGTAATATCACATTGTAAAATAACGGGTCAAGTTACTATGTTCAAACAATATACGTAATATCACATTGTAAAATAACGGGTCAAGTTACAATGTTAAAACAATATACGTAAAATCACAGCGTAATATAACGGGTCAAGTTACAATGTTAAAACAATATGCGTAATATCACATTGTAAAATAACGGGTCAAGTTACTATGTTAAAAAATATACGTAATATCACATTGTAAAATAACGGGTCAAGTTACAATGTTAAAACAATATACGTAAAATCACAGCGTAAAATCACAGCGTAAAATAACGGGTCAAGTTACAATGTTAAAACAATATACGTAATATCACATTGTAAAATAACGGGTCAAGTTACTATGTTAAAACAATATACGTAATATCACATTGTAAAATAACGGGTCAAGTTACAATGTTAAAACAATATACGTAAAATCACAGCGTAAAATAACGGGTCAAGTTACAATGTTAAAACAATATACGTAAATTCACAGCGTAAAATAACGGGTCAAGTTACAATGTTAAAACAATATACGTAAAATCACAGCGTAATATAACGGGTCAAGTTACAATGTTAAAACAACATAGCACTTAATAGAACAGTTTGTTCCATTACTAAATCAAAAGAACACAAAGAAATTCAGGAAATATCTTATTTTCATGATATCTCAATTTGAAGCTTATAAACAATAAATGTCTTGTGACACTTTGTTTCTGAAACTGTAAGAAGTGAATATGAGGTATCGGGTGAAACTTTCAGTTTCCTATGCTGTCATCTGTCATTCAGTTGTCACCATAGTTTGAGCTAAAGTGAGTCGACATTATAATTTGTAAGTATTAAATTTATTTTGGTTTTTCAGGCTATTAAACTATTCCTATGTGTTTTCATGAATAGTCTACAAGTCACGGAGTTTGAACTTCTAGACTTTAAAATCAAAATTCATACAATGTATATGTTTACCAGTTTTGTATAACATAATTATATATTTTACTATGTGTAAAACAACTCGCCTGTCCAAAGATATAAATAAAATAAGTTGAATCATCTTTTCCTTCAAGCAGTTGTCAAACTGACAGCACCTAAAACTAGCGAACTGCCTCCCATAAACCAAATGTCATTAAAGGCAACAGTTACCAGACTATCACTGACTCTTGCTGTGGAGATGTTCAATATGTTGCCATGGTTATGACGAACTTATTGATCCTGTCAAATTCAATCACTCCGGTTAATATAATACATCCAACATCCCCCCATCCCAAATAACGTTGACTAAACTACGGCCAAACACCATCCTTTATTTCCGAGGTGGGTTATTTGCACTCTTCTGGTGTTCAGTTAAAGGGTTGATCGGGAGGAACATCCGGGAAATGTCAAGACTAATTTGAATTTACAGCTGAAAGGAAATGGATCATCAGGACACGGCACTGCTGTACTTGACACCAGGACATGGCATTACTGTACTTGACACCAGGTCACGTCACTGCTGTACTTGACACCAGGACATGGCCCTGCTGTACTTGACACCAGGACATGGCACTGCTGTACTGGACACCAGGACTTGGCACTGCTGTACTTGACACCAGGTAACGTCACTGCTGTACTTGACACCAGGACATGGCACTGCTGTACTTGACACCAGGACATGGCACTGCTGTACTTGACACCAGGACATGGCACTGCTGTACTTGACACCAGGACATGAACCTGCTGTACTTGACTCCATGACATGGCACTACTGTACTTGACACCAGGACATGGCACTGCTGTACTTGACACCAGGACAGGACACTGCTGTACTTGACACCAGGACATGGCCCTGCTGTACATGACAACAGGACATGGCACTACTGTACTTGACACCATGACATGGCACTACTGTACTTGACACCAGGACATGGCACTACTGTACTTGACACCATGACATGGCACTACTGTACTTGACACCAGGACATGGCACTGCTGTACTTGACACCAGGACATGGCACTACTGTACTTGACACAATGACATGGCACTACTGAACTTGACACCAGGACATGGCACTGCTGTACTTGACACCAGGACATGGCCCTGCTGTACTTGACACCATGACATGGCACAACTGTACTTGACACCAGGACACACGGCACTGCTGTACTTGACACACTGACATACGGCACTGCTGTACTTGACACCAGGACACGGCACTGCTGTACTGGACACCAGGACACGGCACTACTGTACATGACACCAGGACACTGCACAGCTGTACTTGACACCAGGATATGGCACTACTGTACTTGACCCCAGAACACGGCACGGCTGTACTTGACGCCAGGACACGGCACTACTGTACTTGACACCAGGACACACGGCACTGCTGTACTTGACACCAGGACACGGCACTAATGTACTTGACACCAGGACACATGGCACTACTGAACTTGACACCAGGACACGTCACGGCTGTGCTTGACACCAGGACACAGCACAGCTGTACTGGACACAAGGACACGGCACTACTGTACTTGACACCAGGACACACGGCACTAATGTACTTCACACCAGGGCACGTCACGGCTGTACTTGACACCAGGACACGGCACTACTGTACTTGACACCAGGACACACGGCACTACTGTACTTGACACCAGGACACAGCACTACTGTACTTGACACCAGGACACATGGCACTACTGTACTTGACACCAGGACACGTCACGGCTGTGCTTGACACCAGGACACAGCACAGCTGTACTGGACACAAGGACACGGCACTACTGTACTTGACACCAGGACACAGCACCTCTGTACTTGACACCAGGACACGGCACTGCTGTACTTCACACCAGGAGATGGCACTACTGTACTTGACACAAAGACACGTCATGGTTGTACTTTACACCAGGACACAGCATGGCTGTACTTGACACCAGGACATGGCACTGCTGTAATTGACACCAGGACATTGCAATACTGTACTTGACACCAGGACATGGCACTGCTGTACTGCTGTACTTGACACACATTAAAAAAACTGAATTGTTTGCCATTTCCATCTTCTAGTGGAGAATCAGTTACTTGAAATAGTGTCTACTTTTAGAATTTGTTCTAAGTGTGTGTGGTGGTACTGATTTATTAAAGTGTTCTAAGTGTGTGTGGTGGTACTGATTTATTAAAGTGTTCTAAGTGTGTGTGGTGGTACTGATTTATTAAAGTGTTCTAAGTGTGTGTGGTGGTACTGATTTATTAAAGTGTTCTAAGTGTGTGTGGTGGTACTGATTTATTAAAGTGTTCTAAGTGTGTGTGGTGGTACTGATTTAATAAAGTGTTCTAAGTGTGTGTGGTGGTACTGATTTAATAAAGTGTTCTAAGTGTGTGTGGTGGTACTGATTTAATAAAGTGTTCTAAGTGTGTGTGGTGGTACTGATTTATTAAAGTGTTTTAAGTGTGTGTGGTGGTACTGATTTATTAAAGTGTTCTAAGTGTGTGTGGTGGTACTGATTTATTAAAGTGTTTTAAGTGTGTGTGGTGGTACTGATTTATTAAAGTGTTCTAAGTGTGTGTGGTGGTACTGATTTATTAAAGTGTTCTAAGTGTGTGTGGTGGTACTGATTTAATAAAGTGTTCTAAGTGTGTGTGGTGGTACTGATTTAATAAAGTGTTCTAAGTGTGTGTGGTGGTACTGATTTATTAAAGTGTTCTAAGTGTGTGTGGTAATACTGATTTAATAAAGTGTTCTAAGTGTGTGTGGTGGTACTGATTTAATAAAGTGTTCTAAGTGTGTGTGGTGGTACTGATTTAATAAAGTGTTCTAAGTGTGTGTGGTGGTACTGATTTAATAAAGTGTTCTAAGTGTGTGTGGTGGTACTGATTTATTAAAGTGTTTTAAGTGTGTGTGGTGGTACTGATTTATTAAAGTGTTCTAAGTGTGTGTGGTGGTACTGATTTATTAAAGTGTTTTAAGTGTGTGTGGTGGTACTGATTTATTAAAGTGTTCTAAGTGTGTGTGGTGGTACTGATTTATTAAAGTGTTCTAAGTGTGTGTGGTGGTACTGATTTATTAAAGTGTTCTAAGTGTGTGTGGTGGTACTGATTTAATAAAGTGTTCTAAGTGTGTGTGGTGGTACTGATTTAATAAAGTGTTCTAAGTGTGTGTGGTGGTACTGATTTAATAAAGTGTTCTAAGTGTGTGTGGTGGTACTGATTTATTAAAGTGTTTTAAGTGTGTGTGGTGGTACTGATTTATTAAAGTGTTCTAAGTGTGTGTGGTGGTACTGATTTATTAAAGTGTTCTAAGTGTGTGTGGTGGTACTGATTTATTAAAGTGTTCTAAGTGTGTGTGGTGGTACTGATTTATTAAAGTGCTCTAAGTGTGTGTGGTGGTACTGATTTATTAAAGTGCTCTAAGTGTGTGTGGTGGTACTGATTTAATAAAGTGTTCTAAGTGTGTGTGGTGGTACTGATTTAATAAAGTGTTCTAAGTGTGTGTGGTGGTACTGATTTAATAAAGTGTTCTAAGTGTGTGTGGTGGTACTGATTTAATAAAGTGTTCTAAGTGTGTGTGGTGGTACTGATTTAATAAAGTGTTCTAAGTGTGTGTGGTGGTACTGATTTAATAAAGTGTTCTAAGTGTGTGTGGTGGTACTGATTTAATAAAGTGTTCTAAGTGTGTGTGGTGGTACTGATTTAATAAAGTGTTCTAAGTGTGTGTGGTGGTACTGATTTATTAAAGTGTTCTAAGTGTGTGTGGTGGTACTGATTTAATAAAGTGTTCTAAGTGTGTGTGGTGGTACTGATTTAATAAAGTGTTCTAAGTGTGTGTGGTGGTACTGATTTAATAAAGTGTTCTAAGTGTGTGTGGTGGTACTGATTTAATAAAGTGTTCTAAGTGTGTGTGGTGGTACTGATTTATTAAAGTGTTTTAAGTGTGTGTGGTGGTACTGATTTATTAAAGTGTTCTAAGTGTGTGTGGTGGTACTGATTTATTAAAGTGTTTTAAGTGTGTGTGGTGGTACTGATTTATTAAAGTGTTCTAAGTGTGTGTGGTGGTACTGATTTATTAAAGTGTTCTAAGTGTGTGTGGTGGTACTGATTTAATAAAGTGTTCTAAGTGTGTGTGGTGGTACTGATTTAATAAAGTGTTCTAAGTGTGTGTGGTGGTACTGATTTATTAAAGTGTTCTAAGTGTGTGTGGTAGTACTGATTTAATAAAGTGTTCTAAGTGTGTGTGGTGGTACTGATTTAATAAAGTGTTCTAAGTGTGTGTGGTGGTACTGATTTAATAAAGTGTTCTAAGTGTGTGTGGTGGTACTGATTTAATAAAGTGTTCTAAGTGTGTGTGGTGGTACTGATTTATTAAAGTGTTTTAAGTGTGTGTGGTGGTACTGATTTATTAAAGTGTTCTAAGTGTGTGTGGTGGTACTGATTTATTAAAGTGTTCTAAGTGTGTGTGGTGGTACTGATTTATTAAAGTGTTCTAAGTGTGTGTGGTGGTACTGATTTATTAAAGTGTTCTAAGTGTGTGTGGTGGTACTGATTTATTAAAGTGTTCTAAGTGTGTGTGGTGGTACTGATTTATTAAAGTGTTCTAAGTGTGTGTGGTGGTACTGATTTAATAAAGTGTTCTAAGTGTGTGTGGTGGTACTGATTTAATAAAGTGTTCTAAGTGTGTGTGGTGGTACTGATTTAATAAAGTGTTCTAAGTGTGTGTGGTGGTACTGATTTATTAAAGTGTTTTAAGTGTGTGTGGTGGTACTGATTTATTAAAGTGTTCTAAGTGTGTGTGGTGGTACTGATTTATTAAAGTGTTTTAAGTGTGTGTGGTGGTACTGATTTATTAAAGTGTTCTAAGTGTGTGTGGTGGTACTGATTTATTAAAGTGTTCTAAGTGTGTGTGGTGGTACTGATTTATTAAAGTGTTCTAAGTGTGTGTGGTGGTACTGATTTAATAAAGTGTTCTAAGTGTGTGTGGTGGTACTGATTTAATAAAGTGTTCTAAGTGTGTGTGGTGGTACTGATTTAATAAAGTGTTCTAAGTGTGTGTGGTGGTACTGATTTATTAAAGTGTTTTAAGTGTGTGTGGTGGTACTGATTTATTAAAGTGTTCTAAGTGTGTGTGGTGGTACTGATTTATTAAAGTGTTTTAAGTGTGTGTGGTGGTACTGATTTATTAAAGTGTTCTAAGTGTGTGTGGTGGTACTGATTTATTAAAGTGTTCTAAGTGTGTGTGGTGGTACTGATTTATTAAAGTGTTCTAAGTGTGTGTGGTGGTACTGATTTATTAAAGTGTTCTAAGTGTGTGTGGTGGTACTGATTTATTAAAGTGTTCTAAGTGTGTGTGGTGGTACTGATTTATTAAAGTGTTCTAAGTGTGTGTGGTGGTACTGATTTATTAAAGTGTTCTAAGTGTGTGTGGTGGTACTGATTTATTAAAGTGTTCTAAGTGTGTGTGGTGGTACTGATTTATTAAAGTGTTCTAAGTGTGTGTGGTGGTACTGATTTATTAAAGTGTTCTAAGTGTGTGTGGTGGTACTGATTTATTAAAGTGTTCTAAGTGTGTGTGGTGGTACTGATTTATTAAAGTGTTCTAAGTGTGTGTGGTGGTACTGATTTATTAAAGTGTTCTAAGTGTGTGTGTTGGTACTGATTTATTAAAGTGTTCTAAGTGTGTGTGGTGGTACTGATTTATTAAAGTGTTCTAAGTGTGTGTGGTGGTACTGATTTATTAAAGTGCTCTAAGTGTGTGTGGTGGTACTGATTTATTAAAGTGTTCTAAGTATGTGTGGTGGTACTGATTTATTAAAGTGTTCTAAGTGTGTGTGGTGGTACTGATTTATTAAAGTGCTCTAAGTGTGTGTGGTGGTACTGATTTATTAAAGTGTTCTAAGTGTGTGTGGTGGTACTGATTTATTAAAGTGTTCTAAGTGTGTGTGTTGGTACTGATTTATTAAAGTGTTCTAAGTGTGTGTGGTGGTACTGATTTATTAAAGTGTTCTAAGTGTGTGTGGTGGTACTGATTTATTAAAGTGCTCTAAGTGTGTGTGGTGGTACTGATTTATTAAAGTGTTTTAAGTGTGTGTGGTGGTACTGATTTATTGAAGTGTTCTAAGTGTGTGTGGTGGTACTGATTTATTAAAGTGTTCTAATTGTGTGTGGTGGTACTGATTTATTAAAGTGTTCTAAGTGTGTGTGGTGGTACTGATTTATTAAAGTGTTCTAAGTATGTGTGGTGGTACTGATTTATTAAAGTGTTCTAAGTGTGTGTGGTGGTACTGATTTATTAAAGTGCTCTAAGTGTGTGTGGTGGTACTGATTTATTAAAGTGTTCTAAGTGTGTGTGGTGGTACTGATTTATTAAAGTGTTCTAAGTGTGTGTGGTGGTACTGATTTATTGGAGTGTATTCTGTATCGTGTCTCACATCCCTGGTAGGACTCAGTTGGCAGAGATCGTGTCCAGTTTCAGGTTGCTGCCTGGAAGTGTTTTATGGCGAGTGTTCTGGTCTGAGACATCTCGTCTGTGTGTGAAGCTGCCTCGCGATGTCGTAACTGGATACACAAGAAAGCGGGCAAGGGAAGCGCTCAGAATTGTTAATTAACTTATGAGGCGTCTACACAAATTTGGACAGTATTGGCCAGGAATGTTGGTCCAGAAACAATGAGTGGTGAGTGGTCGACACAATGAGGGGTGAGTGGTCGACACAATGAGGGGTGAGTGGTCGAGACAGTGGGGGGTGATTGGTCGACATAATGAGGGGTGAGTGGTCGACACAATGAGGGGTGAGTGGTTGAGACAGTGGGGGGTGATTGGTCAACACAATGAGGGGTGAGTGGTCGACACAATGAGGGGTGAGTGGTCGAGACAGTGGAGGGTGAGTGGTCGACATAATGAGGGGTGAGTGGCCGAGACAGTGGGGGTCGAGTGGTCGACACAATGAGGGGTGAGTGGTCGAGACAGTGGGGGGTGAGTGGTTGACACAATGAGGGGTGAGTGGTCGACACAATGAGGGGTGAGTGGTCGAGACAGTGGGGGTGAGTGGTCGACACAATGAGGGATGAGTGGTCGAGACAGTGGGGGTGAGTGGTCGACACAATGAGGGGTGAGTGGTCGAGACAGTGGGAGGTGAGTGGTCGACATAATGAGGGGTGAGTGGCCGAGACAGTGGGGGGTGAGTGGTCGACACAATGAGGGGTGAGTGGTCGACACAATGAGGGGTGAGTGTTTGACACAATGAGGGGTGAGTGGTCGAGACAGTGGGGGGTGAGTGGTCTACACAATGAGGGGTGAGTGGTCGACACAATGAGGGTCGAGTGGTCGACACAATGAGGGGTGAGTGGTCGAGACAGTGGGGGTGAGTGGTCGAAACAATGAGGGTTGAGTGGTCGACACAATTAGGGGTGAGTGGTCGACACAATGAGGGGTGAGTGGTCGACACAATGAGGGGTGAGTTGTCGAGACAGTGGGGGGTGAGTTGTCGGCACAATGAGGGGTGAGTGGTCGAGACAGTGGGGGGGTGAGTGGTCGACACAATGAGGGGTGAGTGGTCGACACAATGAGGGGTGAGTGGTCGACAAATGAGGGTTGAGTTGTCGACACAATGAGGGGTGAGTGGTCGAGACAGTGGGGGGTGAGTGGTCGACACAATGTGGGGTGAGTGGTCGACACAATGAGGGGTGAGTGGTCGAGACAGTGGGGGTGAGTGGTCGACACAATGAGGGGTGAGTGGTCGACACAATGAGGGGTGAGTGGTCGACACAATGAGGGGTGAGTGGTCGACACAATGAGGGGTGAGTGGTCGACACAATGAGGGGTGAGTGGTCGACACAATGAGGTTTGAGTGGTCGAGACAATGAGGGGTGAATCAAGGGGAGATCAGTCATTACCAGTCTGTAAATGTTTGTCGGGCAATGCGTATTATATTTGAACATAATCAATACTTCAAAACTCACCATAGCATACACTTAGACTAAAAAGAATAAAATAAATAGAAGTAAAAAAAGATTTTTAAAAACCACGTTTTCATAAGTGGACTACAAAAAGAAAATAATTTAAAACTTATAAGTTCAAGTACTAATTAAATATGACTAAAAACGTGGGGCGGGTGTTTTGTATAAAAATTAAAGATTTATCATTTAGAAGGCAAAATAGAGATCTATAAGTGAGAGAATGAATCAACTGCATATCTTATCTTATCTTATCTTATCTGTTTACAGACGCTCCTTCTATACAGAAGATTATTGCGTCCTACGCTTATCTATGGTTTGTGTTTAGTCCTGCATTTTTATTAGAGATTTAAATGTTGATAAAGTGTTGGTTTTCCTGGATTCTTCAGGCAACCCATTCCACGCCCGAATTCCGGACGGGAAGAAGGAAAACTTGTATGTGTTTGTTCTTGCATACGGAATAAGAAAGGTGTTTTTATCCATATGTTAAACCTCATAAGCGCCAGCCCAACGTTTTAGTCATGTGAAATTAGTACTTGAACTTATAAGTTTTAAATTATTTTCTTCTTTTAGTCCGCTTATAAAAACGTGTTGTTTTTTTTTAAATCTTTTTTACTTCTATTTATATTCAAGTTAAATCATTCTAGATTATATTAGAAGTCATTTCAGATCAGTAATTAAAAACTAAACAAAATATGACGTCATATCCCCTCACGCTACATCACACCAAGAATGTGTGAAAATAATGCGGAACGCATTCACAAAGCGGGAAAATCCGAATAAACTATCATTCTAGATTAAATTAAAAGTCATTTCAAATCAATAATTTTGAAACAAAACGAAATAATTGCTTTAAAAAATTGCTGCTAAAATTACAGGAGTCGAACGAAAAGACATTTTTTTTAAAAATTCCTTCTCAAACAAAATTCTAAATATCATTAGCTATCGTTTTCCGTTTGTTTCAAGCCGATAGATGTAATGATTGGCGAGAAATTGACAAAATACTGATATTTTTTCGGGTTTTTTTATTTTCCAGGAAATCCATTTAAACCTTTTCCATATTTTTTTTTGGCCGTTGCACATCCTTGGGACCTCCTTAGCATATTTGCAAAAGACCCGAACCCTGTATCTGGTATTGTTCAGGAGGAGTTGCATGTGCAAGCTCGACATACATTTTAAAAAATATATATACATAATTTATCCCATTGGAAATTGCGTTAAAAATCGAGCAGCGCAAAATTCATTTTATCGAACTGCGAAGGAACGATCTAAAAAATCAATTCTTTCAAAAATAACTCCCAAAAATGAGTCCATAAATACTTTCTATAACAGTCTTTGTATAAAATGATCCTTTTCAAAAATGTACGATTCATAAATATTATGTTCCTAGGTTGTTCTGGGGCGCCTACGGCGCCCACTTTTTTCAAAAGCCCAAGTAACTTACGTGAATGTTATTGCATGCGTTCGAATCAGTGTGTCCGACAACCAACAATTGGTATGTGAATGTTCGAATCAGTGTGTCCGACAACCAAAAATTGGAATGTGAATGTTCGAATCAGTGTGTCCGACAACCAAAAATTGGTATGTGAATGTTCGAATCAGTGTGTCCGACAACCAACAATTGGTATGTGAATGTTCGAATCAGTGTGTCCGACAACCAAAAATTGGTATGTGAATGTTCGAATCAGTGTGTCCGACAACCAACAATTGGTATGTGAATGTTCGAATCAGTGTGTCCGACAACCAACAATTGGTATGTGAATGTTCGAATCAGTGTGTCCGACAACAAATAATTGGTATGTGAATGTTCGAATCAGTGTGTCCGACAACAAACAATTGGTATGTGAATGTTCGAATCAGTGTGTCCGACAACAAACAATTGGTATGTGAATGTTCGAATCAGTGTGTCCGACAACAAACAATTGGTATGTGAATGTTCGAATCAGTGTGTCCGACAACAAACAATTGGTATGTGAACGAGTTCAATAAAAAGAGTGAATAATTAAATTTTAATTCATTAAAATGATTTATTTTTCACATAATTTCTCTGTATATCCCTTTTCCAAAATTAAAATATAAGCTCAAACCATGACGTCATATAAATATTTTACGTCGAGAAACACCACACGCTCTGTTAATATCGAAACCAAAATGATTTTGATTTTACGTCTATATTTTCAATTTTTAAAAATATGCTGATTATGTCCCTTAGCGTTACAGAATGAGTGACCTTGGCTTTTATTTTGTTTATTAAAGCAAAATTTGAATTAAACACGGGCCGCGGTGAGTTTCATGATGTGAGATTAAACCGTACTTCCTACGACGCCAGTGGTGTAACTAGGGTATCATGCGACCGAGTGCAAACTTTAATTTATAATATATATAATTGGCACTCAGGCCCTTCCTTTTTAATCAACTTTTACTAAAATGTAACGTTGTAATCCTCATTTTGGCGCCCCTGTACCTCGGCGACATATTTACTCCAATTCTCCACATTGACCGGGACACAGCCCAAACTGTTCTAACTGAACCATTTTGATTGTTCTAACTGAACCATTTTGATTGTTCTAACTGAACCATTTTGATTGTTCTAACTGAACCATTTTGATTGTTCTAACTGAACCATTTTGATTGTTCTAACTGAACCATTTTGATTTCCCTTCTGATAAGAGAGGACGTAGGTTCACATGACACAACTACTCAAGACATCTTAGCAATGGAGAGAACACTCACCGAAATTGGTTGGTGTATTCTGTAGCCATAGATTCAGTTTTTTACTTATCTCAAAATTTTTGTAAGGGTTACATATTCTTTATTAGCAAACAACGGGTTCAAAAATTGGAAGCATGTAGTACAAATCCTCAAAAATCATTAAACTAAAAAAAAATATATATATAAAAAAAAATAATAAATAAAATAATAATAATATTAAAAAAAACAACATTTTAAAGCCAAAGTTTCTGGCTTGAACTGAGTACTCATTAAAAAAAATTCGCCAAAAATAGATTATACTTGTAAACAAATTTGGACTGCAGAAACCCAACATTGAATTACGTGTATTTTGATCGTCAAACTTTTAGGCGAAAGCTGCTGGTGTTTAGTGGTAGCCATGAGAAAGCGGCTGGTATATAGTGGTAGCCATGCGAAAGCTTCTGGTATTTAGTGGTAGCCATGAAATTTTATAGAACGTGATAAAGAAATATTTTTAAAACTAGTCCAACTATTAAGTGACTTTGATCCTGCCATGGAGGAACATGTGAGGGGGGCTTTTAATAAACAACTTTTTAGTAAGACCATTCAAAATGACGTCATTCGCCTTATTTCTTGTAATGTCAAAAGTCACATATTAAATTAAGTGAAAAATTTAAAAATGATACTGATTACTCTATTATATAGATTATTTTAGATTGAAGACCTGACTTCAGTAAAACAGAACAAATGACCTTCATTTTTAAGGTGTGTGTCGATTGAAGAAGAAAACATCAGAATTCATGAACAATTTTGTGACTTTCTTCTGATTGAAAGATTGCCTTTGGAGAACGTCCTACACCTGTCACACTTATGTCCTACACCTGTCACACTCATGTCCTAAACCTGTCACACTCCTGTCCTACACCTGTCACACTCCTGTCCTACACCTGTCACACTCATGTCCTACACCTGTCACACTCCTGTCCTACACCTGCCACACTCATGTCCTACACCTGTCACACTCCTGCCTTACACCTGTCACAGTCCTGTCCTACACCTGTCACACTCCTGTCCTACACATGTCACACTCCTGTCCTACACCTATCACACTCTTGTCCTACACATGTCACACTCCTGTCCTACACCTGTCACACTCCTGTCCTACACCTGTCACACTCCTGTCCTACACCTGTCACACTCCTGTCCTACACCTGTCACACTCCTGTCCTACACCTGTCACACTCCTGTCCTACACCTGTCACACTCCTGTCCTACACCTGTCACACTCCTGTCCTACACCTGTCACACTCATGTCCTACACCTGTCAGACTCCTGTCCTACACCTGTCACACTCCTGTCTTACACCTGTCACACTCCTGTCCTACACCTGTCACACTCATGCCCTAAATTTGTCCCACATATTTAAAAGATCTGTCCAATTCTTGTTCTGCAACTTTCCCTTACCGGTTCATATCATATATAACTCCAATGAACTCATCTGCGGCGATAATCGTATTTACAAAAGGCTCAAGTTCCAACTACGAATGTATCAATGCCGGCCAGTTCCGAAAGAATTGGGACCACCAACTACGTCATCAGGAAATATTATCTCCGGCCCACGGCTCGGATAACTTTACTCTCAACCACCACGGCAGAAACGCCTACTTCTGCACTCAGAACAATGGAGGTCAAGGGTAACACGTACTCGCATATCAACTCTAAAAAAATTGATAGTGTATTCGAATACTATTAACTACTTATGTTGGGAATCTGTTGGTTCCAGCTTTATTCGGTCTATTCACATATCGATACATTTGTGGTCACACAATCAAAGAAATCCAAGATGTTTCACTGTAACAAGATTACAGGTACTATGAAAAAATTCTGACAACGAGTAATTGACTCCAATACCTCGTTTGAGAATACAATAAGTACTCTTATAAATTCAGACGTGTCTCCATTGTGTGTGGTGTTTAGACAGATATTCGGTTTCTTCCACAGGGATACTTTGCCTCTCTGAGAAAAGTTTCAACAACTGGAATTTTTTTTACAGGCTATTTAAAGATCTACCAAAATAACTGGCGTTGTGATTGCCTGTGATTCAGTAAGTCAGGCTCAGGTAGTAGTAAATAAATGTGGTGTATTATATTATTTATGGGGTAGTTTTTGAAACATTATTTCACAGATTTTCCTACACTGTATTTTTGCTACGCTCAGACTTAAGTCAAAAAGGGCACGGTGGGCGAGTGGCATACGCGCTCGGCTGACGTATAGATTGTTAAGGGTTCGAATCCCCGTGAAGGCTGGGACCTGTTCCCGGGGCCAAGGGTGTCCCTAAGTCCACCCAGCTCCGAATGGGTACCTAACACTAAACAAATTCGTGGAACTCTCATAGTGTCATAGCCATGGCCTGTGAACGCTGCCTCACTTATGGACGCAATAATTCAATGTATAGGAGGAGCGTCCGTATAGATTAGACATCCAGGCAGTGTGTATCGTATCATGCCATTTCAAATCAGTCTCTTTGTTGCGCTAGTGAGCGGAAAGTAATGGCGGCGTTTCTTCCATAAACTATAAAATCAATCCGCTGTTGACTGACGAAAGTGTCAAACTCTCAAACAATCATGTATAGATTGAACATTGAACATTTAATTCTTATGCTTGCAATTATTGTAAGTGATCGTAAATATTTCACACATTGCTCTGAAAGGTGACACTTTTTTACAAATGAAGTGAAACGTTTCTACAATTATAGTGCTAACTTCGGCCTTAAATATAATAATTTTTAATCAAATATCTCTATATATATAAGCCGCATTTGTTGTCTGTCTGTTCCCTAATAACTCAAGATCCAGAAAACCAAATAACGTGAAATTTGGTACACGTACACAAAATTATACCGGAAAGGTTATTAAACAGGTTTCGTTCCATATATATAAGATACTGGGGCCCGGGGGCCCAAAATGTAGTTTTTCCCTATATGAGCTATATAAAATAAAAATTATTGAAAATTAAGACGTAAAATAATGACGCAAATTAATAAACATTTTGGTGTCGAGATTAACAAGAAGGCGATTATCGCCATAAAATAATTTTTTTTGTTGTTGTTGCTTTTGTTGTTGTAGTTGTTGTTTTGTTGTTGTTGCTTTGTTGTTGTTGCTGTTGTTGTTGTAGTTGTTGTTTTGTTGTTGATGTTTTTGTTGTTGTTTTGTTTTTGTTGTTGTTGCTGTTGTTGTTTTTGTTGTTTTTGCTGTTGTTGTTGTTGTCCACATCCCTTGCCCTGCGACGACAATGTCCTTCATGTTGTTGTTGCTTTGTTGTTGTTGTTGTTGTATTTGTTGTTTTGTTGTTGTTGCTTTGTTGTTGTTGCTGTTGTTGTTGTAGTTGTTGTTTTGTTGTTGTTGTTGTAGTTGTTGTTTTGTTGTTGTTTTGTTTTTGTTTTGTTGTTGTTTTTGTTGTTTTGTTTTTGTTGTTTTGTTGTTGTTTTTGTTGTTTTTGTTGTTGTTTTGTTTTTGTTGTTTTGTTGTTTTTGTTGTTTTTGTTGTTGTTTTGTTTTTGTTGTTTTGTTGTTGTTTTTGTTGTTTTTGTTTTGTTGCTGTTGTTGTTGTTGTTGTTAAACCCGGGCGGGAGCCGGGTACTTGCCCCTAGTAATATATAAAGATGAAAGTTTGTGTGTTTTTTTGTGTGTTTGTTTGTTACCAATGGAATTCCACACCGTTGGACCCAGGATGCTGAAATTTTGCATGGGGCTCTCATTCGACCCTAGACAGGTCGTAGGCTATGTTTCTTATCTTATCTTATCTTATCTTATCTTATCTGTTTACAGACGCTCCTTCTATACAGAGGATTATTGCGTCCTACGCTTATCTATGGTTTGTTTTTAGTCCTGCATTTTTATTAGAGATTTAAATGTTGATAAAGTGTTGGTTTTCCTGGATTCTTCAGGCAACCCATTCCACGCCCGAATTCCGGACGGGAAGAAGGAAAACTTGTATGTGTTTGTTCTTGCATACGGAATAAGAAAGGTGTTTTTATCCTTATGTCTATCTGAGGGTTGTATTAAGTTATCTATGTGTTTTATTTCTAAATTAGAATTAATAGCTTTATGTATGATTACTACTTTGCTCTTGGTTCTTCTATCCTCTAGTGTTTCAAGGTTTAATGATTTAACTAATGGTGTTATTCTTGTCAATTTCGAATATTCTCCAGTAATGAATCTGGCAGCTCTTTTTTGAATTTGTTCTAGTTTATCAATGTTTTCTTTGGTGGATGGGTCCCATACAGAAGATGCATATTCTAGTACAGGTCTCACCAAAGTGAGGTAGCATTTTAGTTTTATATCTCTATTACATTTGTTAAAGTTCCTTTTTATAAATCCTAAGGTTTTGTTTGATTTTTTAATAACTTCATTGACATGGGGATTCCATGATAGTTTCTCATTTATTAAGACTCCTAAGTATTTTGCATCTTTAGTTTGGGTCAGTTCTTTTCCATGAATGTAATATTTTGAATTTATTTGTTTCTTTTTCTTTGTTACTCTTAACAGTTGACACTTTTCTGGGTGGAAAGACATACTCCAGTTAGTTTCCCATTTTATCAATTCATCATGTTTCAACCCCAGGTGACCACCCCTAGGGTAAGGGGGCCCATAATCAGAAAATGTGGAGCCAAATAAAGACAAAATAAATTCTCATTTCGATATTGAACAGCTTCATGCGGGCATTCAAAACGAGTTCATTTTGGTGCGTTTTTTTTTAATACTTTATTTTGAGCTGTGCGCTTTCAAAAATCTTTTATTGTCAAATTACGGTGCGCACCTTTTCGTGTACGCGTCTTAAATTGAGCAGTGTAATTTTATTATAATAACATTCATATTTGTTTTGGCCTTGCGGTACAAAACAGTGGCCTTTTATACAAATACTTTCTTTATATTATAGATCTGTCAAAACTATTTCATTACATTTGTCACACGATGTATGGTATTTATTTTTAAATTAAGAGTTTTATTATGTTGTTTCTAATAACTCAAATTTTAATTTAAACAAATACTAATTATGTGAGGGTATTTTATGTGGAAAGAAATTGCCCAAGTCAAAAAATCTTAATCGTAATTTAGAGGAACTATACGTTTTGTTTTTCTTAAAATTTGTTGCGTGTTCTTTATTAATTTTTCTTGCTTATTTTACTGGCTCAATCCCTTAAATTTACTTATTAAAGTTAATCATCAATGATTATTACATGCATATAAAAGCCTACGACCAATGCTGTGTTTTTTTTATTACATAAGCTCTATAAATTTACAATTTAAACCTTTCTACCGGACTTATAAATAGAAGTATATTAAACTCAATACAAGTGAACCTAAAATCAATTAATTAAGTTGGGCGGCGAATTGAATATGCCATGGTCATTACGCTGTAGCGGAATAACAAAAGCCATTTTAAAAATAGATTTTTAGTCAAACCTATCGTCTTTTTTATTTTTCAATTTCGTAAATAATTTATTTATTTTTCAGAAACTAAATCTGGTGTTTGAAATATAATTTACAAACTATTATGTCCTATCGGGAAAGATGATCCAAAACATACTTGAAATCGTTTTAAAATTATACCAATTACATAAAAGACGTAAATTAAAATCGTATAACATAGACACAAATATATAAAAGAATTATATATCATTTCCATATTAAAACACTAATTAATAAAGACTATCAAAAAGTATACAATTTATTTTTGGAGCAGTATTTCATTACAAGATTTCATTTTAGCGCCCGCCTTTAAATTAACTTTCATTGACTAAAAATGGTGCGCAAATTTTATTGCAAGCTTTTTAAAAAAGATTGAGTTAGTTTTTTTAATTCTTTTGGAAACTTCATTACACTTACAACATTTATAATTTACTTTAGGGGCGGTCCATAAAGTACGTGACGCTCCAGTGGGGGGGGGGTGTAAGAAAGTGTTACAGTTTGTGACAGGGGGAGGGGGGGGGTCTGGCCATGTGTGACGTCACGGTTTTTTTATATTAAATTTTAATTATTTTGTTAATAAAAAACAAAATTTTTGTTCGAAAGTGTTACATACTTTAGGGGGGGTCCCAGATGTGTGGCATTTTGTGACAGGGGGGAGGGGGGAGTTAAAAATGGTCAAAAATAGCGTGACGTATTTTATGGACGGCCCCTTATTAGCACTTAAGTATAAGCAGCTATTGCCTTTTAGAGAGAAGATGGGAGCGTAGTTCCTTAACTTACACCTGCTGTTAAAAATATTTCATTACTTTGAATAGTTTAACGATGTGGGGTCATAAATAAAATAAGTTTTTTACGTGACGGCAGTTGTCGTCAATTTTTTTAAAAAAAACTGGCTGTTAACCTTATTTAGTACCCTTAAAATTGTAAGTGAGTTTTATGAGAAAACCAATTCTCTAAGACAAATCAACTCATTAGTAATGAACATTAGAAGTTGAATTTTCTTTTCTTATAACAATTTTTTAAATTTCAGATATATAGGAATAACATTATAAAAATATATCCACTCTAAAAAAGTGTGTTTAAAGTTTATAAAGAATGAGAGACTTTCTTAATATTTTTTTATATCTCTTGATTAACTTCATTTAGTGCCTACTAATAAAACCTAAGCCCCCTCTCACTAATGGTCCAACTTCCTATTTGAATAAAAGTCTGTAAATTTTCAGGCTCATACTATAATAAATTAAGCACGATCGAACTCTGATCTAAAAGTAATGTTGAGTAAAAATTGCCTTTTCTTATATCAGCTTAATTATTACAGTATAATATTTGACTGCTGGATCAATGGATATATCTATACTAAACTTAAGTTATCATAAATATCATACCTAATTTGAATTTTTACCTCAATGGGAAGTGAAAATGTCCACTCATTTCTTTCCAGGATTCCAAAATATTTTTTTTAAAATTTATATCTTCGTTCCACATACGTTTTTAAGCGAATGGATCAATATTAAATATACTTGACAAATAAATTATCTAATTTCCAGGGAAAAAAACAGGGAAAAAGGGAGCCTGGAAAGAGAAAAAGTGGGCTTAATGATATACTTTACAAAATATAATGTCTTATCTGAAAACGGAAATCAACAAAGAATTGAATCCCTTGGTGAAACAGCAACATATAATATTTGGAAAACAATCGCTAAATGGGACCGTTTTGATGAAGGGGACAAATATGAAAAAATTATAAAAATAAGTTTGATGTATTTTAATTTGGTTTTTTATTGATTCATTTTACCTTCTTCCCTTCAGTTCTATTAGCGTATTAAAAGCTACATGAGTTTCATTCCGAATGTAATCTCTTGATACGTTGAATCTATAGCAATGAGAAATGTTTGCTTGCAGGATTTTAAATTAAATTAATGCCCTTTTCAAATCGTTTGTTACGTTTCAAAGCTCCATTTATTATTAGGTAAAATTGTCTCAGAATTAGAGAATTACATTTTTCATAAGTATATTTCTGAGCAACTGAAAGTTTCATTCCAAAGAGTAAGCACAACATTTAGTTATATTATAACCAGAAGGCCGAACTTAAATCGTCGCGTACACATATATACTTAACATATAGTTATTGGCATATTTTCAACTACGTATTCAACCTTATAGGGCAGTACACTCCCGCTGCAAAAGTGCGGGTACATATTACATATAAAAAATACGCCGCGTATGGTTGCCTTATGGGGTCTTAAACAGCATCCGGATAAAAAAAATATGAAGGAAAAAACGTAAAAACAAAGTTTTTGACTATAAATCCCTTATATATGAGACATAACTAACAGTATTGATTATGTTCAAACGCGACAAACATTTACAGACTGAATCTGTCTTAACTCCCATTTGCTTTGTAACGCGAGAGTGTGGGAGAGGGGAAAAGTCTGGTCACCGATCACTGGACCGAGCTCAGCGTGACACGTAAAATGTAAACAAAAGCACGCCGGTACACCGACGGGTGGCGTCAACGCGCGAACTGAACTGTCACGTGAAAAAAAACAATAACAAAATGTGAAATTGAATTACATACGTTGTATTGAGATAAACTAAAAAATGCATTAATTTAATAACGGTACGTTCGATCGATCTCAAATTGTGATACGATGCATTGTTAGGTGACACGGGTCCATGTGCCAAATTTCAGCTCGATGGCTTCACGGGAAGTTGGTCATTTTTTACTTTTGTTTTTCCGCCCGCCCAAGACAGAGGGACAGAGACCGCGGTGAAGTTAATATAAGGGATTTAATAATAAAACAAAGCCGTAAAAACAAAGTTTTTCACTATAAATCCCTTATGTATGAGACATAACTAAAAGTATTGATTATGTTCAAACGCGACAAACATTTACAGACTGAATCTGTCTTAACTTCCCTTTGCTTTATAACCCCTGGGGCGGGTGGGAGAGGGGAAAGGTCTGGTCACCAATCGCTGGACCGAGCTCAGCGTGACACGTAAAATGTAAACAAAAGCACGCCGGTACACCTGGTTAAAACACGAGATGTGTTCACCGATGGCTGGCGTGAAGTCAAGTGACCCGTAAAATGTAAACAATAGTGACTTCTACATATAGTTTTATATAGATAAACTAAAAATGCATTAATTTAATTACGGTATGTTCGATCGATCTAAAATTTTTATACGATGCATTGTTAGGTGACACCGGTCCGTTAGCCAAATTTCAGCTCGATGGCTTCACAGGAAGTGTGTCATTTTTTACTTTTGTTTTTCCGCACGCCCGACGACGAACGACAGAGAGAGATGGCGGTGAAGTTAATATAAGGGATTTTTAAAAAAAACGTAAAACAAAGTTTTTGACAATAAATCCCTTATATATGAGACAGAACTAAAAGTATTAATTATGTTCCAACGTGACAAACATTTACAGAATGACACCGAGTGACGTCCCCTGTCTTTAATAATGGGGGATGGGACGTGAGGGGGTGTCGGCACGACGGTTGACGTCAACGCGTCAACTCAAACTCTCACTTGGAAAAAAAACAATAACAAACCGTGAATTTGAATAACATACGTTAATAAGGATAAACTAAAAATGCATTAATTTAATTACGGTACATTCGAACGATCTGCAATTTTAATACTATGCATTGTTAGGTGAGACGGGTCCATGTGCCAAATTTTAGCTCGATCGCATCACGGGAAGTGGGTCATTTTTTACTTTTCTTTTTCCGCCCGACCGACGTACGAAGAGATGACGGCAAGATTTTGAAGTTAATGTAAGGGATTTAATAAAACAAACCCGTAAAAACAAAGTTTTTGACTATAAATCCCTTACATATGAGACAGAACTGAAAGTATTGATTATGTTCCAACGCGACAAACATTTACAGACTGAATCTGTCTTAACTTCCCTTTGCTTTATAACCCCTGGGGCGGGTGGGAGAGGGGAAAGATCTGGTCACCTATCGCTGGACCGAGCTCAGCGTGACACGTAAAATGTAAACAAAGGCACGCCGGTACTTCGATGGGTCGCGTCAACGCGTGACTGAACAATCAGGTAAACAAAAACAATAACAAACAGTGAATTTGAATTACATACGTTATATAAGGATAAACTTAAAATGCATTAATTAAATTACGGTACGTTCGATCGATCTGAAATTGTGATACGATGCATTGTTAGGTGAGTCGGGTCCGTGTGCCAAATTTCAGCTCGATCGGATCACGGAAAGTGGGTCATTTTTTACTTTTGTTTTTCCGCCCGCCCAAGACAGAGATGACGACAGAACGACAGAGACAGAGACGGCGGTGAAGTTAATATAAGGGATTTAAAAACAAATCAAGCCTTTCGAAGAAAATAACTCAAGATAAGCATTTGATGATAGGATTCAATAAGATTTTTTTAATAATAAAAATATGATTTTAAAAATTCGTGCTTGTCATTTTGGTAGTAAATTTATTTGCATGTTCCATTAAGGTCTTATAAACTTGTTAGCTCATAGTTAAGTTTAGCAGCAAAGCAGAATCAAAGCAAATAATTCTTTCTCAGTGAAATGGTTCTTAAAATCTATTCAAAATGTTGGTTAGTACTGAAAGAGTCATTTTACACTCTTTTATTTAGATTGCTTAATCTGTATTCGTGTCTGCTATTAGCGTCAATTCTTGCAAGGTCATTTTGATGCACTTTGCATCGCTCGATTGAGCTGAAATTTAGCAGACGCCTGTATCTCCAGTGAAATACAATATTCCAAAATGTCATTTAATTTCCACAGACGTCTGTCAAGTTATTTCCTTTTTGATCTAATTTTGTTTACCGTTAACTCAATTTTCTTCGAAGTAATCAAAGGGAAATAATAAATTTAAATACATTTTTAGAAACTGTCTTTGAAAAGTGACCTCTTATTACAAATTGTAATTATTATTGTTACACCCTACAATGTTGTACATATAACAATTATTATTGTTACACCCTACAATGTTGTACATATAACAATTATTATTGTTACACCCTACAATGTTGTACATATAACAATCAGTTGATTAACAAATGATAATTTACATTATAAATTGTAATTATTATTGTTACACCCTGCAATGTTGTACAAATAACAATCAGTTGATTAACAAATGATAATTTACATTTAAAATTGTAATTATTATTGTTACACCCTGCAATGTTGTACATATAACAATCAGTTGATTAACAAATGATAATTTACATTTAAAATTGTAATTATTATTGTTACACCCTGCAATGTTGTACATATAACAATCAATTCATTAACAAATGATAATTTACATTATAAATTGTAATTATTATTGTTACACCCTACAATGTTGTACATATAACAATCAGTTAATTAACAAATGATAATTTACATTTAAAATTGTAAAATAAAAAAATGGGGAAAATAAAAGGATTTTTAAAAAGAAAATAACTTATTCGCAAACCTCAATAAGTACACAAAGATAAAAGCGTTGGCGTCATGCACATTAGTTGTCGAGATGAGTGTGTGACACATTTTCAGGATTGTTCAGTGGGATTTCATCTCCCTGAATATTTGTAGTACAAATAACATTTTCTGTGTACTCTCAATCATTGTGCTTTGGAAACATACTGTTTATGCCTTGCGCATGGCTGTATGTTTACAGAGATTGACACATAGTTCTTACAATTATGAGTCCACATGGAGCTTCATAACAAGTACCCATACCATTGATTTTACATGCTGAGCACCCACGATATTTTTTTATTTTTGCCTGTTAATTAGTGTGTGCGAATAATTTATTTTGTCTTTTTCAAAACATTGGGGGGTGAAAATTCCTTTTTTATCCATTTTTAAAAATAAAATTGTAGATCTGATAGTAGGCCAATGCCTACCTCAAAAAAGGTTAGGGCCGTCCATAAATGACGTCACGCAATTTTTGCCGATTTTTGACCCCCTCCCTCCCCCCTCGTCACGCGTCGTCAAGAAAACTTAGACCCCCCCCCCTCTAAAAATACGTCACACTTTATTTTTGTTTGAAAATAACTATGTTTCAAATCACTTTTATTGTCATTTAACTTTTTATTATTTATTTAGTGAAGATCTACATTGTAATATCGTAACTCGCGTGAAGCATTTTTTAAAAACGTTTAACCGGCCTTCAAAAAACGAAATGTGTTAACATCCTTAGCTTATATTTTATTTTAATGCATACAAATTAAACATTGACTATTGATCATCACGGTTAACGTCTTTGTTTAGAAATAAAATCATTTAAAAATAACATTTTTAAAATGTATTTTTTTTAAATCCCTCAATTGACTGACGAGCATCCCTTAAGAAAGAGGTCGGCGAACTGAGGTAAATAACCTCATCTGGGGTCAAAAAGGGAATTCTTGGGGGTAATACAGACTCATTTGGGACATATAACATCCACTACAATCTGCTAGATATATTAAAATACGTCAAGTGCACCTGTACGCTGGGAACATATGCCCATTATTAAACCGGTTCCTTCCAGAAAATGCATTTTTTAAAAATTTGACAACTTGTAGATTTCTTACCAACGCACTATATGAAGACACTTAAATCTACCCTACTAACATTTATATTGACACGAGTGACAATAATCTTAATCCACATGACAACATTTTATCACGTATCATTTCTGTGATATTTAAAATGAATGCCTTAAAACTGAGCTAAGAAGAAAAGTTGTTTTGTGCTCCTCTCGAATTGCGATGTCAAGAATTTGATGCTTTCAATAAAGTAAAAAAAGTAAATGAATACTTCAATTATTTTAAATGGGCTCATTTACCATTATATATAGAACAGTGCTTCTCAAACGTTTTAGTATTGCGGATCAGCAGGAATTTTTTCCATTGCACCACGGACCGTGCACTATTTTCCCTGCACTGACAATTGTTTCTGTCCTTTTTTTGAGAACATCTGCGGACCGGCAGCGGATGGCCCGCGGACCGGAACCGGTCCGCGGACCACCACTTTGAGAAGCACTGATCTAGAAGACTAGAATGGCCAGGCGCGTTGGACCAAAAACCAATCAAACAATTATATCAAACTTAAAACGTTTTTAATTCTATCAAATAGATTCCCCCCCCCCTTTCCCCTTTTAAAGAAAAAGGATATTCCGTGTCGTTTTGACTTAAAATATCTACACATAATCCTATTCAAATCATTTTTAGACACTTGTCATGCTTGTAAAATTCACCAGTAGCATTTTCGGAAAGGGGGGGGGGCTAAAGACGCTCCTCGAAATCCCCGAGTCATGTGAGCAGGGCCTATAGTCTGGGGAGGGGGGTAACGCATACATAAACTTGTATATTTTGGGGTAACGGGCAAAAAAGTTTTACGACTCCTGCCATGAGAGAACCAAACGGAGGTGCGGTTACATCACAAATGCTTTGATGTCAACATCAAACGACGCAGTGTAACAATTTCATACGTTATCTTGTGGACTCTCAAACGTAAGTATTATAATTAGATTTAATTTTATGTCTTGAAAGCATACGTCAACCAGCGTCTGATGGCCTACCGACCGGCACATTGAGAAGCACTGATTTTTATTTATTTTTTTTAAGAAAAAAAAGTCATTAAATAAATTGTAAGTGACCAAATATTTCAGTGGAAGTTTTATTTAAAGTTACCCTTTTGATGTGACGTCACATTTCTTCAACCCCCCTCCATCCTCCTCGTCACAAAAGTGTGACCCCCCTCCCCACCTAGGTGCGTGACGTCATTTATGGACCCCCTTACGACTAATTTGAATTTGATGAGTGACAAGTCCGGCCCGCGGGCCAAACTCGGCCACGTTAAAATTTAAAGTGGCCAGCACAATCATCTCTATTAATTTATAATTAGCTAATTCGTGAATGATTTCTGTAACGATAACATCATATTGTTTTAAAATATTTTAAATTCAAAGATGTTTTGAGTACGCTGAGGTCGAATGATGTCAAAAATCGATGACACCTTATTGTTAACCAACATGAGTAACTTTTTAAAAAGACGTGAGGTTGTATGATGTTATGTGTAAGAAATTTGAGAACGTCTGATGACACAAAATTTGAGAACGTCTGATGACACAAAATTTGAGAACGTCTGATGACACAAAATTTGAGAACGTCTGATGACACACAATTTGAGAACGTCTGATGACACAAAATTTGAGAACGTCTGATGACACACAATTTGAGAACGTCTGATGAACCACAATTTGAGAACGTCTGATGACACACAATTTGAGAACGTCTGATGACACACAATTTGAGAACGTCTGATGACACACAATTTGAGAACGTCTGATGACACACAATTTGAGAACGTCTGATGACACACAATTTGAGAACGTCTGATGACACACAATTTGAGAACGTCTGATGACACAAAATTTGAGAACGTCTGATGACACAAAATTTGAGAGCGTCTGATGACACACAATTTGAGAACGTCTGATGACACACAATTTGAGAACGTCTGATGACACAAATTTGAGAACTTCTGATGACACAAAATTTGAGAACGTCTGATGTCACAAAATTTGAGAACGTCTGATGACACACAATTTGAGAACGTCTGATGACACAAAATTTGAGAACGTCTGATGACACAAAATTTGAGAACGTCTGATGTCACAAAATTTGAGAACGTCTGATGACACACAATTTGAGAACGTCTGATGACACAAAATTTGAGAACGTCTGATGTCACAAAATTTGAGAACGTCTGATGACACACAATTTGAGAACGTCTGATGACACAAAATTTGAGAACGTCTGATGACACAAAATTTGAGAACGTCTGATGACACACAATTTGAGAACGTCTGATGACACACAATTTGAGAACGTCTGATGACTCAAATTTGAGAACTTCTGATGACACAAAATTTGAGAACGTCTGATGTCACAAAATTTGAGAACGTCTGATGACACACAATTTGAGAACGTCTGATGACACAAAATTTGAGAACGTCTGATGACACAAAATTTGAGAACGTCTGATGTCACAAAATTTGAGAACGTCTGATGACACACAATTTGAGAACGTCTGATGACACAAAATTTGAGAACGTCTGATGTCACAAAATTTGAGAACGTCTGATGACACACAATTTGAGAACGTCTCATGACACAAAATTTGAGAACGTCTGATGACACACAATTTTATGTTTTCTACCTGGTATCAGAATATGAATGTGGTTTTGGTGTACCTAAAATTTTCAAACTTTTTTTTTCATCACATCATTTGAAACGTTAGTTATATTTGAACGCAATTTATCTATTTAAGGGAAGTAGTGTCAAAGAAACATCTTCATTTCATCAATTTTCTTTTACTTATCAAATTTTTGTAAAATTTCTCATAATGGAATATAACATTTATAAGTCTAGAAAATTGCGATAGTATTATTCTATTCATTCCATCCCCCAGACAAAAATACACAAAAATGTTACATCACTCTTACAAGTTACAACAAAAATGTACGTCACTCTTACAAGTTACAACAAAAATGTATGTCACTCTTACAAGTTACAACAAAAATGTATGTCATTCTTACAAGTTACAACAAAAATGTACGTCACTCTTACAAGCTACAACAAAAATGTACGTCACTCTTACAAGCTACAACAAAAATGTACGTCACTCTTACAAGCTACAACAAAAATGTATGTCATTCTTACAATGTACAAAAAACAACAAAAATATATGTCACTCTTACAAGTTACAACAAAAATGTATGTCACTCTTACAAGTTACAACAAAAATGTATGCCACTCTTACAAGTTACAACAAAAATGTATGCCACTCTTACAAGTTACAACAAAAATGTATGTAGCTCTTACAAGGTTCAACAAAAGAAAAAAGATGTTAAAATCCTGTACTCAGTTATGTTATTTTTGTTTATTATCTTAATCAATATTTTTAAATACACAGAATACTGCCCTAATAATTAGGGCAGTATACAATTAGGGCCTAATTGTATACTGCCCTAATTGTATACTGCCCTAATTGTATACTGCCCAAATTGTATACTGCCCTAATTGTATACTGCCCTAATTGTATACTGCCCTAATTGTATACTGCCCTAATTGCTCTATTTGCCAAAATTTGGACACCCTTGACTTTAACTAAAATATTTCATTTTAATCTACTCTATTAACGTGGTTCTTCTATTTTAATCTGTTTTATATTGACAGGAAAATGAATTCATCTAATTTCTTCAGTAACTCATCTAATGTCTTCAGTAACTCATCAAGGTCTTACGTGTTGTCTCTACTTGCGAGTCTGAGATTAGCCAATGATATTGTCGACTGTATGAGCATCTCTTTTGGAATTTTACTCAACCTCTGGGCATTGCTCGCCGTCCTGACGTGTAAGGACATCCGGTCACGCATGCGCAATAAAGTCGTCTGCAGTTTTAGCTTGCTGCACCTCCTGAACAGCTTGGTGTTCCTGCCGATGCAGGTGGACGCCGAGCGTACATACAGACGGTACAGAAGTTTAAACTGCCACCATCAGTCCCTGATCATGCACATGTTCATGATGCAGGATTTCATCGCCAACTGGACGCTGGTGCTGCTGTTGGTCATTTTCGTTTCCCAGGTCTGTGACTACAAGCCCCACGCTGGCTTCAGTAAGCTGGCGACCGTCATAGGAACGTACACCGTCCTGGCCTTGCCGTGGGTGGCCTCCCTTGTCACCATCCCCGCCACAACCAGTACGACGTTTTACTCCTGGCTGCAGAGATTCAATATATCCGACTCTGACGTCTGCATCTTACCAACCGTTGCTTCCTACCGCATCATCTGGTGGCTGGACACGTCTGTGCCTCTGTTGATTGCCGGAGCCCTACTTCTGACGGCTCTTTTACTGCGGCGGCGGCGTTTCTCGAAGGGCTTTTCTAGCGGCATGCAGGTCGAGCTTTTAGATCGAGGGCCAGAAATTGACGACCACTATGGATACACCGCTGCTTTTGTCGTGACGATGGTCTGTGACTGCGCCGCGGTGTTCATCATATTTGATCTTTTTGAACAGAGTATGACCGAAAGGTTTGCTGAACTTATGATTTTTACTCTTTACGTTATTCTAAACGTGTAGCTTTGAACTCTATGGTTAACTTTGAGCTTTGTATGCGGGGCCGCGAACGGTGAACTGTGACTAGGTGAGGATTTACTTCATATGACTTGATTAGCTAGAAAGAACAATAAATATCTTTAGAATTTTTTAAAAATCATTTGGACAAAGAACCATATTCCACTTATTTAAGCTATAGATTTTTCGGAAAAAAAAATAAAAAAATTTATGTCCGATTTTTTTCCTGTCTTTCAGTTGGATCTACAATTTCATTGCTTACGCTATGTCCATAACTAAAACAATCTTCATCCCTCTGCCGTGGCTATTGTTCCCGGACATCAGAGAACGGCTCAAGACCTGGAGACCTTGGCACTGCCCCAAGCCTGGCATTGACCTGACGCTAGTTTATAAAAACGCAACTCAATAGACAGCAGGACGCTGGTCACGTGACAACTCATTAGGCAGCTGGACACTGGTCACGTGGCCCTGGTGTGTTTCCGAGTGTGTTTTAATAGAGATTAATATGGGGCCGTCCATAAAGTACGTCACGCTCCAGAGGGGGGGTGTAAGAAAGTGTGACAGTTTGCGACAGGGGGAGGGGGGTCCAGTCATGTGTGACGTCACGGTGTTTTATATTAAATTTTAATTATTTTGTTAATAAAAAAACACAATTTTTGATCGAAAGTGTGACGTACTTTAGGGGGGGGGGTCCGAGACGTGTGACAGTTTGTGACAAGGGGGAGGGGGGAGTTAAAAATTGTCAAAAACAGCGTGACGTACTTTATGGACGACCCCTATGGCGTCACTGAAAGCATACGTCTATGATTTTGACCAAATAAACCTCAACGAATCAAGACGGGTCTAATATAGAATCAAGTTTGTATTGTTCCATCTCTTATTATATTGAATGTCAGGTTCTTTTTAATGTTTTTGTGATTTTTATCATAATCAAATATTAGTAAAACTGATGCACGTTATAATTTTCCCCCATTGATAACAAACATACATGTAAGTTATACAAATTTAGACATATTCCGTACTAACATACATGTCAGTTATACAAATTTAGACATATTCCGTACCAACATACATGTAAGTTATACAAATTTAGACATATTCCGTACCAACATACATGTAAGTTATACAAATTTAGACATATTCCGTACCAACATACATGTAAGTTATACAAATTTAGACATATTCCGTACCAACATACATGTAAGTTATACAAATTTAGACATATTCCGTACCAAGTACCAACATACATGTAAGTTGTACAAACTTAGGTATACTCCGTACCAACATACATGTAAGTTGTACAAACTTAGGTATACTCCGTACCAACATACATGTAAGTTGTACAAACTTAGGTATACTCCGTACCAACATCTCTACTGCTGAGACATGATTACTGTATCTTTTGTTTCAACAATAAAAGCTTCCAAGATTGTTGTTGATGTTGTTGTTCTAGAGGATAGAAGAACCAAGAGTAAAGTAGTAATCATACATAAAGCAATTAATTCTAATTTAGAAATACAACACAAAGATAACTTAATACAACCCTCAGATAGACATAAGGATAAAAACACCTTTCTTATTCCGTATGCAAGAACAAACACATACAAGTTTTCCTTCTTCCCGTCCGGAATTCGGGCGTGGAATGGGTTGCCTGAAGAATCCAGGAAAACCAACACTTTATCAACATTTAAATCTCTAATAAAAATGCAAGACTAAACACAAACCATAGATAAGCGTAGGACGCAATAATCTTCTGTATAGAAGGAGCGTCTGTAAACAGATAAGATAAGATGTACTGTCCTTTATTTTGTTATTATGGTATGAATGGTTATTTAATTATTACATGTATGTTATGATCTCCATGTAAAGCGCTGTGAGCCCGGTTCCTTACTGGGATACAGCGCTATATAAATTATCAATTATTATTATATACATACTTTGCAATCTCTGTCACGTCTGTCTGTCCGTGACGCTACTGATTTTAGAAAGCAGCGCACCAAATTACTGCACCAAAAAGAACTCTTTTCGAACGTTCCGCATAAAATTGTTCAATAAGAAAATAAATGAATAAAATAAAAATAAATGAAAGTTCTGTATTACATTATTTTTTATTCTGATGTGTATTTTTTCAAAATAAATAGATTTCAGCTTAAACGTATTTATTTTAAAAAAACGTCCGTCATTTTTGACGGGTAATACACTAGTAAAAAATAAAGTTTGAACCCTACAAATAATTGAAATAATTTATTCTAATTATTTTGGTTCTAAATGTTTAATCATAAACCCAGCAATAAATAATGCTTATGGGGCCGCCCATAAATGACGTCACGGGCCTGGTGGGGGGAGGGGGGGTCACGCATTTGTGACGATGTGTGACGAGGGGGAGTGGGTGTTTAAGAAATGTGACGTCTCATCAAAAACGAGAAACATAAATAAAAGTTCCACTTAAATATTTGATTGCTTACAATTTATTTAATGATGTTTTAAAATGGCTTCGCGCATTTTACGATATTAGAGTGCATCCTTACACTAAATACAAACTTAAATGACAATAAAAAACACGTAAAAAACAAAGTTTATGACTATAAATCCTTTATTTACGAGACATAAATAAAAGTAAGTTAATTATAATACGCATCGCACGACAATCCAAAATTTTAGTTATGTCTCATATATAAAGGATATTTATAGTATTAAAAAACCTACTACAGTCTGCCTGCTAAATTTCAGCTCGATTTGATCACGGGAAAGGGGTTATAAAAACATGTTTTATATAATGCGCACCGCGTGACAAATTAGCATAAACATGGTTCACAGACAAAACGGCCCCGGACTAATAGATGGACTAAAAGTAAAATGCCCAATCAAATATTAAATTCGTATTTGTACTCACCTATTCAGTGTCAGGTTTTGCTAATAATAAACAATAATAATGACATTACAATAGTGAATAGAAATACAACACAAAGATAACTTAATACAACCCTCGGATAGACATAAGGATAAAAACACCTTTCTTATTCCGTATGCAAGAACAAACACATACAAGTTTTCCTTCTTCCCGTCCGGAATTCGGGCGTGGAATGGGTTGCCTGAAGACTCAAGGAAAACCAACACTTTATCAACATTTAAATCTCTAATAAAAATGCAGGACTAAACACAAACCATAGATAAGCGTAGGACGCAATAATCTTCTGCATAGAAGGAGCGTCTGTAAACAGATAATATAAGATAAGAATTTAAGAGCCTATAAGCGAAATTGCACCAATCGCGGCTGTTTGTTGACAAGAAACAATATAATAACATCACAAGATATAATTTTACAATTTTACCTCTTTCTTTAAGGGTGAAAAAGTTGACAAAAGCTTAAAATGACAACAAAAAAAAACAAAAAAAATTTTGTTGAAAAATGTTAACAATTTATCTGGGGCCGTTTAGTCCGGGGCCGTTTTGACGGGTCACACATAAACATTTACAGATCGGGAATATATTTTTAAAAAAGTATTGTCAATATAATACGCACCGCACCGCGCGACAGGAAAATATTAAAAAGGTTGTTCAATATAATACGCACCGCGACAGTCTAGCACAAAAATTAACATGCTACATAGAGATAATCTAAAAATTCATTAATTTAATTTATACAATACATTCGATCGATCTGAAATTTTGATAGAAGATCATTTTATCGTCAGCACGAGTCTGTCTGCAAAATTTCAGCTCGCTAGCATACGGGGAAGGGGGTTAAAATCGATCCAAAGTTTTTTTAGGCAAGCAAGCAAATAATCAAGCATACAATCAAGCTGACGCCACGAGTTAATATAAAGGATTTAAAAATCATTTTGAATTTTAATGGTGTTTATGGGACTTGAATACAGTGGTACGTCGGTATGTGTCTGCTTTGGTATAAGTCCCACTCGGTGTACGTCCTTTTTGGGCGCGAAACTTTTTGCTTGGGGGCCGTCCATAAATGACGTCTCGCACCTAGAGGGGGGGGAGGGTCACACTTTTGTGACGATGCGTGACGAGGGGGGTGGAGGGGGGGTTTGAAGAAATGTGACGTCACATCAAAGGGGTAACTTAAAATAAAACTTCCGCGGTAATATTTGGTCACTTACAATTTATTTGATGATTTTTTTTTAATCAATGCTTCTCAATGTGCCGGGTCGGTAGGCCATCAGACGCTGGTTGGCATAAGCTATCAAGACACGAAAATTAAATATAATTATAATCCTTAAGTTTGAGAACCCACAAGATAACGTATGAAATTGTTACCCTGCTGCTTTTGATGTTGACATCAAAGCATTTGTGATGTAACCGCAGCTCCGTTTGGTTCTCTCACGGCAGGAGTCGGCGAACTTTTTTTGCCCGTTACCCCAAAATATACAAGTCTATGTGTGCGTTACCCCTCCCCCAACCCCCAGACTCTATGTCCTGCTCACATGACTCGGGGATTTGGGGGAGCGTTGTTAGCCCCCCCCCCGAAAATGCAACTGTTGAGTTTTACAAGCATGACAAGTGTCTAAAAATGATCTGAATACGATTATGTGTAGATATTTTAAGTCAAAAGGACTCAAAAGGTTCTCTTTCAAGCCTCTCTAAACCAGGGTAAAGTGCCCCAGGATTGGAAATTAGCTAACGTAACTCCACTCTTTAAGAAAGGGGATAAATCAGACCCTGGTAATTACAGGCCTGTATCACTTACTAGTATCACCTGTAAATTACTAGAACACATAATATATAGTAGAATAGTTAACCACCTTGACAAATATAATGCCCTATGCCCACATCAACACGGCTTTAGAAAAAACAGATCATGTGAAACACAATTAATAGGTTTAATAGATGAACTATCAAAAGGCTTAGACAAAAATGATCAAATAGATACAATATTACTAGACTTCTCAAAAGCATTTGACAAATTTCACCACCTTAGTTTACTTAAAAAACTTAACTACTTTGGAATCTCAGGTTCCTTACATCACTGGATCCAAGACTTCCTTTTGGGCAGGGAGCAAACTGTAATAATTAATGGATCTAAATCTGCACCAATAAAGGTTAATTCAGGAGTTCCACAAGGAACTGTGCTAGGTCCCTTACTCTTTTTAATATATATAAATGATTTACCCAACAACATCTCAACAGGAACAAAAGTTAGGTTATTTGCTGATGATTGTATAATCTATAGAACAATTAAATCAGAACAAGATAGCAAAATTTTACAAAAAGACCTAGATGAATTGATAAAATGGGAAACTAACTGGAGTATGAGTTTCCACCCAGAAAAGTGTCAACTGTTAAGAGTAACAAAGAAAAAGAAACAAATAAATTCAAAATATTTCATTCGTGGAAAGGAACTAACCCAAACTAAAGATGCAAAATACTTAGGAGTCATAATAAATGAGAAATTATCATGGAATCCCCATGTCAATGAAGTTATTAAAAAATCAAACAAAGCCTTAGGCTTTATAAAAAGAAACCTTTACAAATGTAATAAAGATATAAAACTAAAATGCTATCTCACTTTGGTGAGACCTGTACTAGAATATGCATCTTCTGTATGGGACCCATCCACCAAAGAAAACATTGATAAACTAGAACAAATCCAAAAAAGAGCTGCCAGATTCATTACTGGAGAATATTCAAAACTGACTAGAATAACACCATTAGTTAAATTATTAAACCTTGAAACACTGGAGGATAGAAGAACCAAGAGTAAAGTAGTAATCATACAGAAAGCTTTTAACTGTAATTTAGAAATACAACACAAAGATAACTTAATACAACCCTCAGATAGACATAAGGATAAAAACACCTTTCTTATTCCGTATGCAAGAACAAACTCATACAAATTTTCGTTTTTCCCGTCCGGAATTTGGGCGTGGAATGGGTTGCCTAAAGAAACCAGGAAAGCCAACACTTTATCAACATTTAAAACTTTAATAAGAATGCAGGACTAAACATAAACCATAGATAAGCGTAGGACGCAATAATCTTCTGTATAGAAGGAGCGTCTGAAACAGATAAGATAAGATAAGATAAAAGGACATGGAATATCCTTTTTCTTTAAAAAAAAAGGGGGGGGGATCTATTTGATAGAATTATAAACATTTGATATAATTGTTCGATTGGTTTTTGGTCAAAAGCCCCAAGCCATTCTAGATATAATGGTAAATGAGCCAATTTAAAATTAGTCAAGTATTCATTAACTTTATTTAATGCATCAAATTTTTGACATCGCAATTCGAGAGGAGCACAAAAAAACTTTTCTTCTTAGCTCAGTTTTTAAGGCATTAATTTTAAATATCACAGAAAGGATACTTAATGCAGTCAAGTCATGTGGATTAAGATTATTGTCACTCGTGTCAATATAAATGAAAGTAGGGTGGATTTAGGTGTCTTCGTATAGTACGTAGGTAAGAAATCTACATAGTTGTCATTTTTTTTTAATGCATTTTCTGGAAGGAACCGGTTCAATAATGGGCATATGTTCCAAGCGTACACGTACACATGACGTATTTTAATATATCTAGTGGATTTTAGAGGATGTTATATGTCCCAAATGAGTCTGCATTACCCCCAAGAATTCCCTTTTAACGTTATATAACATATTATTGAAGATATAATCTGTTATATTCAAGTATTTTGTCCACAATTCATAATTCCACATTCTTGCAGCAGTAAAGTTAAGCAAGTGAATCCTTAATTTAATGTTGTTAATTAAAAGAGGGAAAGATTTAGAGAGTTTACTCGAATTATTTTTGAGTCAAAATGCCACTTTAGACTTATACTTTTTCCGGCTTTAAAAAATTCTTTAATAATGATTGACTTTAATTTTGAAAGTTACAATAGTAAGCCAAAGTACACTTAAATACACTTAACTATTTTTTTAGTTCAAGGCTTGTCTGACATACGTTGGGAACATTTTCCTTTTATAAATTGTTGTCACGTGTCATTCAAGAGCGCACGATGAAAGAGCGACGATCAATGGGCGCAAACATAAGAGCGCTATACCTCGTTGGTAGTTCATCTTGAAACATTAGATCTATTAGAACAATCGCCTCCAAACTTCATCTGCGCTCTTTTGTTGTGTGCTTTTTACGGGTCACCGTCGTGAAATTAATTACCCTAGTTGGTTACACTAAGACAACAATTTAAAGAAGAAAAATTACAAAAGTGTCGCGTTTACAGTGGTGTCACTATGGGGTGCGAGGGTTGTGGACTACAAAGGGTGACACCATCACTAGGGGTGACACCATCACGCCACTGTACCCAGTTTAAAAAATATTCCATTTAATAACTTAGATGACAATTGAAAATATATCATATCCCAATCTGACAGGAAAGTGTTGCTCACTTAATTTCTCACATGTCAGTTACTAATTTATTTTTAATATTATCACTTGATTGGTAAATGGCCTCTACAAATACATGTATATCACATTTCATATTTGGAAGGGCAGTAACTATGAGTAACAAAAATATCATTCACATGGTAAACACATTGGAATCAGTAAAAAATAAAATTATTTTTTATATTTATCTTTTACTAATTAAGTTGTTGCTAAACATTGGATGTAAAACTAGGCAGCAGTCAATTAAAGTTGTACAGAATTTTTTTTACATTTGCCATACCTCATAGATTAAGATAAAAATTATTTCTTTGAAATGTGTAGCATTTAATATTTTAACAAATACAAAACAAATCTATTAAGGACAATTAAAAAAGTTAAATAAATATTTCTTTAAGGCAAGCATCAGTCCACAGGAGTTATTGACTCAGTCCACAGGAGTTATTGACTCAGTCCACAGGAGTTATTGACTCAGTCCACAGAAGTTATTGACTCAGTCCACAGGAGTTATTGACTCAGTCCACAGGAGTTATTGACTCCCCCCCCCCACGTGGGGAAAGGCTGAAACAAAAATTGATTTTGTCCATCTACACATTTTACATTATAATTATAGTTATTGGATTAAGAGATTGAGGACTGTCACAAATTCAAGATGAATTCGAAAGTCTCAACAACAATGAGGCCCTTCAAATATTTATAAGGCTTACAAGAAGACAGGTGAAACCCCATTTTTGAATACAATGCCCGTGCTGCATGGTGAACTTCTGTTGTGATCAGAAAAATGCTATCATAGTGTTGTTCCTTGCAGAAATCAATAGTTTTCTTAACAAGTAATTTAGCAATGCCTTTGCCACGGAACTTCCTTTTAACTGCCATCCTTCTCAACCATGCCACTTTTTTAGTGCTGACCTCAACTCTGTCATTAAGAGGTGACCCTGGTAATTGAGAGACCTTTTGAACTATTCCTATTGAGCCAACTATTTCTCCATTGTATTCAGCAACCCAAAAGTGATGTTCGTGTTTATCAAAATAGTATTCTTTCATATTGTGTATGTCTTGAAGATATGTGACATATAAATATATTAATGTACCAATAAAACACACCAAATAAATCAGTATAAACCCCAACATTGTGAGAAAAACAAAAGTAGAGGGAGAAAATCCTTTCCAGATTCCAAATCCAATGAAAAATGTGATTACTCCCCTTACAATGGGTTTTAATAAACACCTTATAAATGCAGAATTTGTATTACTGAAACTTCCTTCCTTTAAAATGGCCCATACATCGTCATTATCTGATGGTTTCCATGAACGAATTTCAATTCTAGAATCCGACCGAATCATATTCACAAATTATCACAGAAGCTTTCTTAATAATCTAGAAATAATTTTTTTTAACTACTCTGCCGGGGTGGGGCACATATTAAATATCATACACCGAGAATTGATTGTTTCTCAAGTCCAGTCTTGCATTTTTTATTAGAGTTTTAAATGCTGATAATAACTTCAGTAGCCTGGTATTGAGCAGCTCCAACTCAAATAGAAAAGGCTAGAGGAATAGCGTCATCTTTTGAGCAATGTATAAAATGTGGTGGTCGAGTGGCATGCGCGCTCGGCTGGTATATCATTGTTCATGGGTTTGAATCACCATGAAGAAAGGGATTTGTTCCCTGGGCCAAGGTGTCCCTGAGTCCACCCAGCTCTGAATGGGTACCTGACACTAGTTAGGGAAACAAAGGCGGCTGGGAATAGCGTGGAACCCTCATAGACATGGCCTGTGAACGATGTGTCAGTGTCACTTGCAAACAGACCGGCATGGTCTGTGGACGCAATAATCTTCTGTATAGAAGGCGCGTCTGTATAGATGAGACAAGACAAAATTTTATTTAGTACAGTATATTCTATAAACGGTATAGTATAGTATATGCAGTAGTGTATGTATTTATATTATTCATTTATTTTATATTTAAGGAAATATTTTGACTCCAATTCCAATAAATATATTATAGTAAATACATGCATTATGATCATGCATGCCTATATAATATATATCTTATAAAAATAGTAATGCCAATACAATACTACTATATTATTTTATAGTAGAATAATAATATATTAATATTTTATATGACATGAATATGTTTTATGATTTTTACTGATTTTAAATTTATTTAATCTTAAACAGCGATAGAATTGATTATTGAATAGATAATATAATGTAGTCCAATCTTCAAACATTTTTAAATTTATTATTAATAATTTAATATCATTTACTATTTACATTGCTAAAATAAATTAACCACAATTATGTCGTTAGTCTTTGGACTCAAATAACGCGATGAGAAATGAAAATCGTGGACATAGTCATACTATTAGTAATGATATGATCATTTTAGTGTTAGTTAGACTACTTGCTGTTCAAACTCATACTCATAACTCATACTCATAGTAAATAGTAATGCTTAAATCAGAGTTCAAAGGGTAGAGGTGACTTGGTCATATTGTATTTGTTAGTGTTAGTTACACAGTACTTTCACTCGTTGCTAGCTGAAATTTAATTCTACTGACTGCACTATCTCCAAAGATTCTTAATGATAAAAAATAATTTAATCATAGCTCTCAAGATTTGAATTTGTTATAAGTTAAATGTGTAGCTGACCGGTGTTATAAGATTTTAAAAAAACATTTCTGTTACACCATATTTTAGCAACACAATTGCTTCCGGTACAGTGTTATTGTGTGGGTGAAATCGATATTTGATAG
This sequence comes from Ampullaceana balthica, assembly GCA_944989445.1. NCBI lineage: Eukaryota > Metazoa > Mollusca > Gastropoda > Lymnaeidae > Ampullaceana > Ampullaceana balthica. The sequence continues at coordinate 12,150 of CALYLW010000590.1, read as the reverse complement.
TATCGATGCTTAAAATACATTTAAACCTGATATTTTTTTAATATCTCGAAAAAATAATATTTTTTAAAAATAATAAAACACCTTCAAACATTTAAGCTTACACTCTCAAAATAATTAATTAGAATTTATCACAATCTTAAAGAGTTTTAGATGCAAACATTATTTTTAGATCTTTATTCCACCTTAACACTCAGTGACTCACCTTTCCCAAAATGTTTTTCTTAATATAAGTATTTTCTACACGTGCATTTTTTCGGTTTTATTGTTGAGTAAACACGTTTATACATTGTTGAGAGAATTTTTGCTACAGATTTCATAATAATATCGTAAATTTATGTTGTCGGCACCGGCAACATAAAGCTTATGGTCACACTCTCAAGTGACTCACGTATCGAACTGTTATCTCAATGACATGGAGCATAGATGACTAATTTGTTATCTCGCCCAGTGTAAAAGAAATATTTAGGAAACGAAGAAACGAACGAAGTGAATTTAACGTAGCTACTTTATGAGACCGGGAATAAACTAATAACTGCGAAGTCACTGTACAATAATTATTTACATTCCCTACAGTTAAATTTTGAAAAGAAATCATGGCTGACCCTCGTATCAAGCAAATCAAAATTAAAACTAATGTTGTCAAAAGGTATTATTATTAAGTCGTGTTGTGGTGTATTTTAAATAATTTTACTTTTCGAAGTGTCTGCTGCTACGACAAAGTAACGGCAGACAACTCGACGGGCTGTTGCTAGTGCTACGACATGTCGTAACACAAGCAACATCCCGTCGAGTTGTCTGCTGCTACGACTAGTCGTAAAAATATGCTGTATTTTAATTATGCCCTAATACTAATACTTTAAAAATACAAAATAGTTATCATAATAAAATTTCATGATTACTAGGTAAGCCGGATAATGAATTTTAAAGGTTTAAAAAAAACTTGATCGGTGTCCATTTAATGACAAACAGATATGATTTTTTAGAAACAAACCTAGAGACATGAGCTCCGCTAGATGAAGTGTTAGTGATGGACGATCCTTGATATAAGGCAACAATAGGGTTCTATTCCCGCTGCCGGCATGTTTTTTTAAATAAAAATACTTATCTTTTAAATGAGTGTGCTGGTAATTGTAATTTTTGTTCTTCTTATTCTGAAAAGCGGATACGTTGATTAAATCTATTTAAATAAATTTAGATTTTAGAATTAATACATATATAAATATAACACATAAATAAGCCCAGCTGCCAGATCTATTAATATCGTATTATAATAATACGATATTTATATTATTATTAATTATATATTTATATATAATATGTTATATTTTATGCGTATAAAATTAAAATATTATGAAGAGTTTGTTAAAATATTAAGCGACTTAGTTTTTCCAAAGTGTTTACTGCTACTGCTAATAACTAATAGTACTAAGGCTAGTCGTAGCAAGTGCTAGTCGTAACACTAGCCAAGCAAACCTTTCCTGGCTAGTGTTACGACATGTCGTAACGCTAGCAACATCCCGCTGAATCGTCTGCTGATACGACAAGTCGTAGCACTAGTTTCTTGGCTAGCGTTACGACATGTTTCAAATCAAATTTGTCATTTAAGTTTAAGTATGTATTTAGTGTAAGGCTGCACTTTAATATCGTAACACGCGCGAAGCCCATGTTAAACGTCATTAAATAAATTGTAAACAGACACATTTTTAAGTACACCTTTTATTTTAAGTTACGCGTTTTGATGTAATTTGACATTTCTTATACTCCCCTTCGTCACAAATGGTCGACCCCCTGCCCCACCCCCTCCAGGTGCGTAACGTCATTTACGGATGGCCCAGAGAAGGCACTGTCCATAAATGACGACACTCGATTTTGGCAGATTTTTCATTACATTAAAGCGTCGTCACAAAATCTTAGACCACCCAGAGCCGTCTTTACACCAGTTTGGGCCTCCGGGCAAAGAAATAGTGTTGGGCCCCTCCCCCGCAGGAATAAAAAATAAATATACATGATATATATACATAAACATATTCCCATGGGGCCCTTTATGCTCGTGGGCCCCTGGGCTAATACCCAACGGGCCTATGCGTTAAGACGGCCCTGAGACCACCCCCTCCAAGATGACGTAACAAAGCTTTTCGCCCCCCCCCCAAAGAAAATCTGTATTTTATTGGAAAAAGAGTATGTTTAAAATCACTTTTTTGTCATTTAAGTATTTATTTAGTATAGGCCTGCATTCTAATATCGTAACACGCGTGAAGTCATGTAAAACACCATGTAACAAATCAAATATTTAAGTGGAACTTTTATGTAAAGTTGCGAGTTTTGATTTGAAGTCACACACCCCTCCCCCACGTCAAACATCGTCACAAATATGTAGACCCCCCTCCCCCCTAGGTGGGTGGTGTCATTTATGAATGGCCCCTTTGAGACGTTATTGTGGAGTAGGGTGGTCTAAGTTTTTGTAACGAAGTGCGACGAGGAGGGTATACATCGGCCAAAATCGCGTGACGTCATTCATGGACGGACCTTTTATAGTTTTTTTGTAATATCGTGTTTTTCATGTTGAAATTATTGAAGAAATACAATAGAGCATTCAAATTTTATTGTCTTGAACATTACATAAAAAAACTGATAAAAAGAACAATACAAACAGTGAAATCGCCGTCCCGTTGTGTGTTTATAAAGGGTATAACGGCAAAAGAGTAAGAGAAAACTTCAATCCATTCGCAAAATGCCGTTAATTGAAGACCTCCCCCCTCCTTGCGTACGTAATATATGGATGGCCCTACCAGTTTTTTCAGTAATGGAATATATTTCTCTAACTCAAAAGGTTAACACAAAGAGGTAAAAACAATGTATTATTAAAACTATTAGTAATGGTTCAACTTTAAATGCCCCCATTCTTCTGGGAAATTATTTGGATAATCGTAATGACAATGAATAATGATGTTCATGTATAGTATAGCCTATACTCAGCCTATACTGTAGTAACTATAGGCTATATATTATTAATAAGCCTATTTATCCAGCATCCACACTAACCTCATGCAGAGCCAACTACGCTGGGTGGGCCATGTAGTGCGCATGCCCGACCATCGCCTCGCTAGAGGCTCGTCTATGGTCAGTTTACTGCAGGGCATAGACTATAGAGCATGCAGTGGTCCACGTAAGTGATACAAGGATGCACTTAAAACTGCTCTAAAGGCCTTTGACATTAGACATGACTCCTGGGAAGCAGCAGCCAGTAACCGAGCCCACTGGCGCTCTATGATACGGAATGGCGCAGTTGTCTATGAGGGTAATAGACAACAGGCTGCCAAGACAAAACGTCAAGCCAGGAAGGACCGTATCAAACACCATCCTGAAGGGTTCCCATCCATCTCTTCTCCAACATGCCGACACAAATTGCGTGCTTGAATAGGGTTAATAAGCCACCAGAGGACACACGTGGCGGCCTAGCACAGGTCAAATACAAATATGATGAGAGTGGTCATCGTCGACTACGACGGACGAACAACAACTTTGATTGTTAAAACGATACTTGGGTTCTAATCTCGCTCCCGGCGAGTTTTTTGTTGATTTAATTTTTTTTATAATTAAAAAAAAACACGTCGTAACGCTAGCAACATCCCGTCGAATCGTCTGCTGCTACGACAGTCGTAGCAGCAGTTTCCTGGCTAGCGCTACGACATGTCGTAACACTAGCAACATCCCGCCGAGTCGTCTGCTGCTAGGACATGTCGTAGCACTAGTTTCCTGGCTAGCGTTACCATGTCGTAACGCTAGCAACATCCTTTACTTTTACATCAAATTTATTGAGACTAATTTAGTAATTACTAATTATAAATACAGACTAAGACTACGTGTCCACAGTAACGGTATCATCAATTGGTGACCAGTGGTGTAGCTAGGAATTTGTATGGGTTTGGGGGCCCGGGGGACTTTCGAATTTTGTCCCCCCTCCCATGCCCATAGCTAATACTGATAGCTACACCACTGTTGGTGTCAGTCAGTGTATTATAATAAATATGTATCATGTATGTTTATTAGTTTATAGTATAGGCCAACGGTGGCTAAAATGGCTCTCAATTACTACAGGTCTGGCCACCCCTGGTATAGGCTATACTTTATTAAGTTTGTGGTTGGCTATGTTCCAAGCCAAATACGTTTCTAAAAATCTTGGCAAATATTGTAACAACACATGCCTACTTATAAATTTCATTTATAATCTGAAATCCACATTGGACTGTTTATCGTTATAGCGGACTAGATGGCGGCCAATGCTAGTGACGTCACTTCGACGCTGTCGTGTTGCTACCCAGTTAACTCCCCTTAAGAAAATTTTGGAATTCTAAAGTTGTCTCCTCTTACCACCCAAGACCCTGCAATTACTGAGTGATTTATGGGTTTGTGTTCTTGCGCCGATAGTGACAATCACAGTAAGCTCAGGGGTGGGGCTTGGGGAGGGATCACCCTCCCCAATTTAATTAAATTTACTCTAATTAAGACAATTAAGTGAGGAAATATATAAATTTAAGTTTTTTTACTATAAATATTTTATAAAGGAGGCATAGCTAAAAGAATGTTCATTATAATACGCAGCACAAGACAATAAAGAAATCTAAAATTTTAGTTATGTCTCGTAAAACATGTTTATTAAAATGTGCACTGATCTGGAACATACTTTTAAAAATTCATTAATTTAATAACAGCACATTTGAACAATCTGAAATTGTGATAGATCGTTTTTATCATCGCCACTAGTCTGCCTGCAAAATTTCAGCTCGCCAGAATATGGGGAAGTGGGTTAAAAATAGATCCAAAGTTTTTTCAGCAAGAAAGCAAGCAGACACCCCGAGTTAATATAAAGGATTTTAAAAATGAAAAAAGGGTGGAGGTGGTTAAGGGGAGGGTTTCAAAATTCCTGCAAAATGAGGAACTGTATGCTATGCGGACTTGATATGGGTACTGCCAAATTGCCCAGGAAGATTTGCCGTTCAGCATTCTTTTGACCAGTAGCGTCGTGGTAGAAAGTTCAGTTAATTTTTGTGTAAAATTTTTCAAAATGAAATGTGAAGTTTCCAAATTAGAAGGTGTTAAAGTTAGGTTAGTTTTATAATTTTTATTTGTGAATTTAGGGTTAGGTTTAGTTATAGAATTTGTAATTGTGAATTTAGGTTTAGTTTTAGAATTTTTAATTGTGAATTTAGGGTTAGTTTTAGTTTTAGAATTTTCATAGTTGAATTTTCCAAGATGGAAGGTATTAGGGTTAGGGTTAGTTGTAGTAATTCAGACGCATAAACTGTGAGTACCATTTTTTTCCTCATTTTTCGCTGTTTTTACAAAATCGGCATGTTGCTAAAATTTAAGAATCTCCAACACCCACACCCAATTTCAAAATCACTGCTTCCCTAAAAAACCGGCTCATTTGAGAATCTCCACCCCCACCCACCCTCTCTTTTTTTTCTTTCCCCATTTTCAAAAACACTGCATCGCTGAAAACACGGAAATTTGAGAATCTCCATTCCCCCACCCCCCTAAATTGCAGTGTTTGGCACTACTTTTTCCTAGGTCACATGCCTTAGCGACCAAGATGGCACCCGGAAATAAACTTATTTTTGGCCGGTCCGTCATAACATTAATTTACCCCACATTGAAATCTAAAATTAAAATGGTGTTGAACTTAACAGCACTATTACTATTACAAACCCTGTAAAGTTACTTTGGCATTTCTGGCTTGGTTTCAATCATACTTATCTAAGAGATCACGGGCGGTATCAGTAGATGGCTGTCTCTCTCACAGAGCTGACTTGGTTTATGGTGTGCCTCAGGGCTCAGTTTGGGTCTGGTACTATATGTACGGTATACAAGGCCACTACTTATACTGCTCAAAACGCATTCAGTTAAAAGCCAATCATTTGCAGATGATACTCAGCTTTACACTCACACTGATCCCTCTGATATTGACTCCACTGTCCAATTGATGCAGGAGTGCATTAGTGAGGTAAAGTCTTGGATGACTTTCAGCAAGCTCAAGCTGAATGACAATAAGACAGAAGCACTCCTATTTTGCAACAATAAATCACGCAGTACTTTGTCTCTCCGAATTCGATTCAGGTAGCTAGCTCTGATATTCTGTTCACAACATCGACTTGGAATCTTGGCTAAATTATTTCTGAGAACATGTCTACCAACAACTTTATCAATCACATCTGTCACTCTGCCTACTCTGCAATCCGTCAGATCAGTTCAGTCCATCAGTACTTAACAGTTAGTGCAACAAAAACTCTAGTCTGTGCTCTTGTTCTAGCTTGTATTGATTATTGCGATTTTCTGTCAAGTGCACCAAAACAATGCATTAAAAAACTACATAAAGTTCAAAATTCAGCTGCAAGACTAGTACTTAGGACAAAAAAACACAACCATATTACTCCGTTACTTTACTCACTTCATTGGCTACCTATACAAGCCTGAATTGATTACAAACTGGCCGTTCTCGGTCACAACTTCTTTTCTGACTCATGCCCTTCCTAACTTACTGAACTTCTCTCTGTCTTCTCATCTACTCGTCAGCTACGCTCTTCTGCAGACACACGTATTCTCTCTGTTCCTAAGACACGCACTAAAACTTTTTGCAAAAGGTCTTTCTCTTTTAATGCAGCCAAACAATGGAATTGTCTACCATTACACATCTGTAGTATTCAACTACCAAGTCCTTCAAGTCAAGACTGCACTTAAGACACATCTTTTCAAACTTTATTTCCAAAATTAATTAAACAACATTTCTTCTAATGGTAACCATAGCTTATGTGTAACGTACTGTCAGTTATGTGGTTGTTGGGATATGAATGTTTATTTAATACTTATATGCAGTGCTTTTTTTTGTGACAGTACGCACCAGTACGGCGTACCGGCACCTTTTTCAATGTGGAAAAAATTATTACTTTTCTTGTATTTTAACATTTATTATTATTGGTTAATTATAAAATGAAATTATTTTTAAAAGAAAAGTTTCCATCGGTTCTGGTTTGGCATTGTGCAAATCCCGACTGGAACTCTCCGTTGGTGATTTCGTAAAATAAGTTTCAGGGATCAACAGATTTAAGGCATTCATAGATCAACTGTATGTAGTTTATCATTCTTCATTAAAAAATTGCAGAGAATTGCAAATATGTGCTCGTTTGTTAGAGGCTGAGTTGTTAAAAATTGGAAGAATATTTAGCACGCAATGGGTGGCATCCATCTTCCGTTCTGTTTTAGCAATTGGGAAGATTATGAAGTTTTGGTACAACATTTTGAAGAAGCAAAACTTGGCTCAACCAGAGACAAAATAGATCAATGCTTGTATGAAGGTTTGCAGCGAAAGATTACTTCTACTGAATTTGTACTAGACCCTGGTTTGATGTGCGATGCGCTCCAAGAATTGTCAGAGTTAAGTTTGGATTTGCAAGAGCGCAACATAGACATCTACAGAGCAGATAAAAAAATCAAGGCTGTTATACAGATTTTTGAAGAAAGGCAAATTATTCCAGGCCCTTATTATAAAATTGCGGCCACTGCTGTAGACAGTAACCTTTTCAAAGGAGTTTCACTTCACACCATAAACTGTACCAGTGATCCACCAATTGACGTAAAAGCTTTTTACAAAAAACTACAAGAATCAATTAAACAAAGGTTGCTATCTAGTGAAGATGCTAAGTTGTCTTATTGGGCTCGAGTGCTCGATACAAAGCAATGGCCAGATAACATAGGTACTCACTTAACATTTGACGAAACAGAAATGAGAAAATTGTCAACAAGATTGCAATTAAACGAAAGAATAATGATTCGCGGATTTCGTGAATATTTCATCGAAAAAAACTTTCCGGATAAACTACTTCCTTTGCAAATTGCTCTCAGTACAATTCCAATTTCTTCAGGTGAAGCCGAAACAGGATTTTCGCAAATGAATCTTATCATCACCCCGACAAGAAGTTAATTGATGACAACAACTGTATCTTCACTGTTATTTATCAGATTAGTTGGACCACCACTCGTACGTTTTGACCCTACAAGATACGTTGATTCATGGTTGCTTAGAAGCAGACATTCAGCCACAGATACCAACAGCAAAGAACGCAGTCGGGAGTATACGTCAGATGAGCACTTGATCAAACTTTGGAATTTATTATGAATAATTTATTCAATATTTATATTTCATTTTCATTTTTAACAGGGTTCTTTCCTATAAAACACAAGAGAATTTAACACAATTTTTAAAAAAGTAAATTAAGAATAACTTGAATAAGTTGTTAGTTAAATTTTACAAATCATAACAGATGTATACGGTATACTAAGAAAGTAATAATAAAACAATTTAAGTTGGTTAATTATAAAATAAAATTGTTTTAGACATTTAGTATCTTTGCAGCTGTGATTTAGCTTGCATCGAGGTGCGAACTGGTAGTTAACTGTTAGGCAATCCATCACTGAGTACCGGCACCTATTTTTTTACAAAAAAGCACTGCTTATATGTATGTTATTATCTTTATGTTAAGCGCCGTGAGCCAGGCTCCTTGCTGGGAAACAGCGCTATGTAAACTATTAAGTTATTATTTAACATTTAGTGCTGGGGCTCAAAATTTCATTTTCCTTTATCCTTGTATAAACTTTATAAATATTATTCAAAACATTGAGTTAAAGGGTTGATGGATGGATCTAGAACTGTAGACGATAGACCTGTGTTTTCAAATGTGGGGCCCATACCCCATTGTAGACGATAGACCTGTGTTTTCAAATGTGGGGCCCATACCCCATTGTAGACGATAGACCTGTGTTTTCAAATGTGGGGCCCATACCCCATTGTAGACGATAGACCTGTGTTTTCAAATGTGGGGCCCATACCCATGGGCATGGGGTGGGGGGGCAATTTGATTGTTAAGTGTGGGGGAGGGGGGAGTTTTAGTTTATCTATTTTTTCTTTGGTAGATAGGTCCCACATATAAGTTGCATATTCTAGTATAGGTCTGACTCTGACCATTGTACACTTATTACACTTGTAAAAAAAAATTATTAGGAAAATCAAATTTCTTTACGTGTCTTAACAGTACTTTAGAAATGTTTAGATAGACATCTTCAATTAGTTATCAATTTCTTTGAAAGGCTAACTAAAGAAAAGGAAAGCTATGAGAAAGAGGCAGTCCAGCTTGAAGCCAGGCTGGAGAAACTAAAAAATGATGGTGAAGATGAGCATGTCTTGAGAAAGCAGGTAATTTACATTAACTTCTTACTTTAACATCTAAAATTTTTATTATTAAATGTTAGTTCAAGTGATAACAAACCTTAAAACGTGAACACGTTTTTTTTATTGTCTTAATTTCCCATCTTTGACCTCAGGGTGAGGTACTTCAAGAATCAAGGTCAATGGTTCCTGACACAGTAAGAAGACTGAGAAAAGCTTATGAGGATTTGGAAGAACTTCTGGTGTGTAGTTTCACTTTTATAACTTATTAAATTTCATCAAGTATTAAAGATTATTAATGACACACTATTGTTAGGTTCACAGTAGTACCTCAGGTCACAAACAATGCAGGATACAAAAATGGCAATGGGCTACAAATAAAAGGGAGAGCAGACATGCTCCACTTTGTGTTCATTTACCTTACTACACAGCAGTAAACGATTTCGCAGCAATGGCGCTATGTTCAGTTTATCTCTTTTATTATTTTACTTGTTGATCTTATCAATTATGAGTTCAAAAATGTTAGTTGTGATGCTTAGAAGCAGAATGTTTTAACAGTGGAGGTAAAGAAAGAAATACTCATGAAACATGAAAATGGTTTCTTGTGTGAGACATCGCTAATGAGACATCATCATCAGTCCCGTGGTCTTTGGGGGGGGAGCTCATGGACACATCAACAGACAACGATCTCCACATTTGCCTATCTTGAGCGGTGGCCAGTAATTCATTCAATCTCATCCCTGTCCATCCATTCAATCTCATCCCTGTCCATCCATTCAATCTCATCCCTGTCCATCCATTCAATCTCATCCCTGTCCATCCATTCAATCTCATCCCTGTCCGTTCCTTTATGTTGTCAAGTCAACTTTTCCGCTGTCGAACTCTCCGCTAATGAGTACAGCATGGAAAAACAAAGTGAGGGAAGTCCACACTAAATCATGGAGTGTATCCCATCATAATTATTCCTACAGTATATTAACTTGTTTAATTGCAGGAAAAAGAGATAATAATTATTCCTACAGTATATTAACTTGTTTAATTGCAGGAAAAAGAGATAATAATTATTATTCTTACAGTATATTAACTTGTTTAATTGCAGGAAAAAGAGAGTGATCTTTCAGAGGCTGAAGAGTTCACACAAGCCAAAGATGCCCTCAAACTTGCACAGCCAATCATCGCATAGATTTTCTTATTAAAGTTTGCATATAATTTATTACTGTATTTTATTTTTATTTGAAATTTATTATTATTAAAAGTCTTTTTTTACGACTCTCCACTTTGTGTCACTTTGAGAATGACAAGTATATGTGAACAATAAATACCATAATAGCATCAATTTCTTTGTTAAGGAATATTTTAAAGTTCATCATAACTCAAATTTTAGAAACGACCGTTATGATTATTAATTTCTTATTAAATATTAAATAAGATGATATTAAATTAATAAAATAAATAAACATTTTATTATTTCTGCTCTAAGTACCAGGTATGTTGCTATTTAAATATTGAATCATACTTTTTAAATTTTTCATTTTAGTTTCTTCTATTTTAAAAACTAATGAATTAGATAAGTTAAAGAATTTAACTAAGTGTAAGACAATAGTAAATGGCTTCATTTGGTCTTAAATTTCAAGAGATGATAGGTTAGCTATTGACACTTCAAATGCCGAAAGGGGCTCATTTTGGATGGAATGCAGTCTTGTTGCACTTTAAGCTGGAGAAGCATAACTGCTTGTTAATCATTTTAATGTTAAACTTTTTAAAAACCATTTTTGTGGAATGTGGCTTTGCACACCTTTAACCTGAAACATAATAGGTCTTGCCCTCTGTCCAATAGGTCTTGCCCTCGCTGTCCAATAGGTCTTGCCCTCTCTGTCCAATAGGTCTTGCCATCTCTGTCCAATAGGTCTTTCCCTCTCTGTCCAATAGGTCTTGTCCTCTCTGTCCAATAGGTCTTGCCCTCTCTGTCCAATAGGTCTTGCCCTCTCTGCAAATAGGTCTTGCCCTCTCTGTCCAATAGGTCCTGCCCTCTCTGTCCAATAGGTCTTGCCATCTCTGTCCAATAGGTCTTGCCCTCTCTGTCCAATAGGTCTTGTCCTCTCTGTCCAATAGGTCTTGTCCTCTCTGTCCAATAGGTCTTGCCCTCTCTGTCCAATAGGTCTTGCCATCTCTGTCCAATAGGTCTTGCCCCCTCTGTCCAATAGGTCTTGACCCCTCTGTCCAATGGGTCTTGCCCTCTCTGTCCAATAGGTCTTGCCCTCTCTGTCCAATAGGTCTTGCCCTCTCTGCAAATAGGTCTTGCCCTCTCTGTCCAATAGGTCCTGCCCTCTCTAACCAATAGGTCTTGCCATCTCTGTCCAATAGGTCTTGCCCTCTCTGTCCAATAGGTCTTGTCCTCTCTGTCCAATAGGTCTTGTCCTCTCTGTCCAATAGGTCTTGCCCTCTCTGTCCAATAGGTCTTGCCATCTCTGTCCAATAGGTCTTGCCCCCTCTGTCCAATAGGTCTTGACCCCTCTGTCCAATGGGTCTTGCCCTCTCTGTCCAATAGGTCTTGCCATCTCTGTCCAATAGGTCTTGCCCTCTGTCCAATAGGTCTTGCCCTCTCTGTCCAATAGGTCTTGCCCCCTCTGTCCAATAGGTCTTGCCCTCTCTGTCCAATGGGTCTTACCCTCTATGTCCAATAGGACTTGCCATCTCTGTCCAATAGGTCTTGCCCTCTCTGTCCAATAGGTCTTGCCATCTCTGTCCAATAGGTCTTGCCCTCTGTCCAATAGGTCTTGCCCTCTCTGTCCAATAGGTCTTGCCATCTCTGTCCAATAGGTCTTGCCCTCTCTGTCCAATAGGTCCCCATATTAAAGATTATTTTGAATTCAGCTTTCCTCAATTCTCTTCACATGATATAAACAGCATTCCTTGAATGGAATGTTGGG